>CAMDTW010000048.1:0-53966 GCA_945910005.1 Isoperla grammatica | reverse complement strand
TCACATTGCTCACATATTGTCTGGAACCTGCTGGCCTTGACTCATATTGCTGCCAAAATATTCTCTACAAGTCGAACACGTCAAACAAGCGGAACGCCCAGACCATTGTTATTTTCATTGTCATTGGTTGGTCCACTCTCGTAACGGAACGCACCCTAAAGAGCGGATCCCCAGAGCTTCGTTCGCCTGTCCTACACTTTACACACCAGTGTAAGAAATCAGTGTCACTACTTATTCGTTTTTTTGTACCGTGTAAGTCAGTGTATCAAATATTTTTGACATACATTCGCATGCCATTAAAACTTACACTAGTGTAGCCAGTGCATGAGTTTTTTACACCAACCAGTGTAAGACCTACCCAGTGTAAGGCAGGCGAACGAAGTTATTACTGATCCGAGTTTACTTGTATGCCTATGTACTCTATATTATATTGCACGTGTGGGGTTTGCCCCATTCCAAGATAGAAAAAGAAAACATAGACTTTTCGTGAACCGAGTAAGTTATGGTACGTTTACAGCTACGCGTTGCGAAGGCGCGAGCTCCAATCAGTGGCCGAGTTTGCGTGATGAAACTATTAACTTCTTTACGTGAAACTCGGCCGCTGATTGGAGCTCGCGCCCTCGCTTCGCTCGCAACGCGTAGCTGTTAACGTACCATTAGGCCTATGTTATGTTGTTGAATAGGTTATTAGTAATAACCACAACGCGTGAGGGTGGTAAGATATTCATATAGTGCTTTATTTATAAAGACGAGATACGAGACGGCATCGACAGTCGCCATGATCACACTCAGATGCCGGAAGTGGTGACGGTCACATGACCTGGTCACGCTATGTGAAAGTACTAGTTGAGTCGTATTTACACATCGACTCGTAGATTCAAATCAAACATTACAGCCTACTCAGAAAAGGTTCGCGTTAGCACCTAATGAAGTGTGACATGTGTGTGACAGGTGGGCGCCAGCCAGGCCAAGGACATGATGCGCAAGTCTATCGTGTTCGACAAGAAGACCCCGGACGTGTTCTACTGCCCCCAACACAAGCCCACGTGTCTTAATGTCTGTGTGTGACAGGTGGGCGCCAGCCAGGCCAAGGACATGATGCGCAAGTCTATCGTGTTTGACAAGAAGACCCCGGACGTGTTCTACTGCCCCCAACACAAGCCCACGTGTCTTAATGTCTGTGTGTGACAGGTGGGCGCCAGCCAGGCCAAGGACATGATGCGCAAGTCTATCGTGTTTGACAAGAAGACCCCGGACGTGTTCTACTGCCCCCAACACAAGCCCACGTGTCTTAATGTCTGTGTGTGACAGGTGGGCGCCAGCCAGGCCAAGGACATGATGCGCAAGTCTATCGTGTTCGACAAGAAGACCCCGGACGTGTTCTACTGCCCCCAACACAAGCCCACGTGTCTTAATGTCTGTGTGTGACAGGTGGGCGCCAGCCAGGCCAAGGACATGATGCGCAAGTCTATCGTGTTTGACAAGAAGACCCCGGACGTGTTCTACTGCCCCCAACACAAGCCCACGTGTCTTAATGTCTGTGTGTGACAGGTGGGCGCCAGCCAGGCCAAGGACATGATGAGGAAGTCTATCGTGTTTGACAAGAAGACCCCGGACGTGTTCTACTGCCCCCAACACAAGCCCACGTGTCTTAATGTCTGTGTGTGACAGGTGGGCGCCAGCCAGGCCAAGGACATGATGCGCAAGTCTATCGTGTTTGACAAGAAGACCCCGGACGTGTTCTACTGCCCCCAACACAAGCCAACGTGTCTTAATGTCTGTGTGTGACAGGTGGGCGCCAGCCGGGCCAAGGACATGATGCGGAAGTCTATCGTGTTTGACAAGAAGACCCCGGACGTGTTCTACTGCCCCCAACACAAGCCCACGTGTCTTAATGTCTGTGTGTGACAGGTGGGCGCCAGCCAGGCCAAGGACATGATGCGCAAGTCTATCGTGTTTGACAAGAAGACCCCGGACGTGTTCTACTGCCCCCAACACAAGCCCACGTGTCTTAATGTCTGTGTGTGACAGGTGGGCGCCAGCCAGGCCAAGGACATGATGCGCAAGTCTATCGTGTTCGACAAGAAGACCCCGGACGTGTTCTACTGCCCCCAACACAAGCCCACGTGTCTTAATGTCTGTGTGTGACAGGTGGGCGCCAGCCAGGCCAAGGACATGATGCGCAAGTCTATCGTGTTCGACAAGAAGACCCCGGACGTGTTCTACTGCCCCCAACACAAGCCCACGTGTCTTAATGTCTGTGTGTGACAGGTGGGCGCCAGCCAGGCCAAGGACATGATGCGCAAGTCTATCGTGTTCGACAAGAAGACCCCGGACGTGTTCTACTGCCCCCAACACAAGCCCACGTGTCTTAATGTCTGTGTGTGACAGGTGGGCGCCAGCCAGGCCAAGGACATGATGCGCAAGTCTATCGTGTTCGACAAGAAGACCCCGGACGTGTTCTACTGCCCCCAACACAAGCCCACGTGTCTTAATGTCTGTGTGTGACAGGTGGGCGCCAGCCAGGCCAAGGACATGATGCGCAAGTCTATCGTGTTTGACAAGAAGACCCCGGACGTGTTCTACTGCCCCCAACACAAGCCCACGTGTCTTAATGTCTGTGTGTGACAGGTGGGCGCCAGCCAGGCCAAGGACATGATGCGCAAGTCTATCGTGTTTGACAAGAAGACCCCGGACGTGTTCTACTGCCCCCAACACAAGCCCACGTGTCTTAATGTCTGTGTGTGACAGGTGGGCGCCAGCCAGGCCAAGGACATGATGCGCAAGTCTATCGTGTTTGACAAGAAGACCCCGGACGTGTTCTACTGCCCCCAACACAAGCCCACGTGTCTTAATGTCTGTGTGTGACAGGTGGGCGCCAGCCGGGCCAAGGACATGATGCGCAAGTCTATCGTGTTTGACAAGAAGACCCCGGACGTGTTCTACTGCCCCCAACACAAGCCCACGTGTCTTAATGTCTGTGTGTGACAGGTGGGCGCCAGCCAGGCCAAGGACATGATGCGCAAGTCTATCGTGTTTGACAAGAAGACCCCGGACGTGTTCTACTGCCCCCAACACAAGCCCACGTGTCTTAATGTCTGTGTGTGACAGGTGGGCGCCAGCCAGGCCAAGGACATGATGCGCAAGTCTATCGTGTTTGACAAGAAGACCCCGGACGTGTTCTACTGCCCCCAACACAAGCCCACGTGTCTTAATGTCTGTGTGTGACAGGTGGGCGCCAGCCAGGCCAAGGACATGATGCGCAAGTCTATCGTGTTTGACAAGAAGACCCCGGACGTGTTCTACTGCCCCCAACACAAGCCCACGTGTCTTAATGTCTGTGTGTGACAGGTGGGCGCCAGCCAGGCCAAGGACATGATGCGCAAGTCTATCGTGTTTGACAAGAAGACCCCGGACGTGTTCTACTGCCCCCAACACAAGCCCACGTGTCTTAATGTCTGTGTGTGACAGGTGGGCGCGAGCCAGGCCAAGGACATGATGCGCAAGTCTATCGTGTTTGACAAGAAGACCCCGGACGTGTTCTACTGCCCCCAACACAAGCCCACGTGTCTTAATGTCTGTGTGTGACAGGTGGGCGCCAGCCAGGCCAAGGACATGATGCGCAAGTCTATCGTGTTTGACAAGAAGACCCCGGACGTGTTCTACTGCCCCCAACACAAGCCCACGTGTCTTAATGTCTGTGTGTGACAGGTGGGCGCCAGCCAGGCCAAGGACATGATGCGCAAGTCTATCGTGTTCGACAAGAAGACCCCGGACGTGTTCTACTGCCCCCAACACAAGCCCACGTGTCTTAATGTCTGTGTGTGACAGGTGGGCGCGAGCCAGGCCAAGGACATGATGCGCAAGTCTATCGTGTTTGACAAGAAGACCCCGGACGTGTTCTACTGCCCCCAACACAAGCCCACGTGTCTTAATGTCTGTGTGTGACAGGTGGGCGCCAGCCAGGCCAAGGACATGATGAGGAAGTCTATCGTGTTTGACAAGAAGACCCCGGACGTGTTCTACTGCCCCCAACACAAGCCCACGTGTCTTAATGTCTGTGTGTGACAGGTGGGCGCCAGCCAGGCCAAGGACATGATGAGGAAGTCTATCGTGTTTGACAAGAAGACCCCGGACGTGTTCTACTGCCCCCAACACAAGCCAACGTGTCTTAATGTCTGTGTGTGACAGGTGGGCGCCAGCCAGGCCAAGGACATGATGCGCAAGTCTATCGTGTTCGACAAGAAGACCCCGGACGTGTTCTACTGCCCCCAACACAAGCCCACGTGTCTTAATGTCTGTGTGTGACAGGTGGGCGCCAGCCAGGCCAAGGACATGATGCGCAAGTCTATCGTGTTTGACAAGAAGACCCCGGACGTCTTCTACTGCCCCCAACACAAGCCCACGTGTCTTAATGTCTGTGTGTGACAGGTGGGCGCGAGCCAGGCCAAGGACATGATGCGCAAGTCTATCGTGTTCGACAAGAAGACCCCGGACGTGTTCTACTGCCCCCAACACAAGCCCACGTGTCTTAATGTCTGTGTGTGACAGGTGGGCGCGAGCCAGGCCAAGGACATGATGCGCAAGTCTATCGTGTTTGACAAGAAGACCCCGGACGTGTTCTACTGCCCCCAACACAAGCCCACGTGTCTTAATGTCTGTGTGTGACAGGTGGGCGCGAGCCAGGCCAAGGACATGATGCGCAAGTCTATCGTGTTCGACAAGAAGACCCCGGACGTGTTCTACTGCCCCCAACACAAGCCCACGTGTCTTAATGTCTGTGTGTGACAGGTGGGCGCGAGCCAGGCCAAGGACATGATGCGCAAGTCTATCGTGTTTGACAAGAAGACCCCGGACGTGTTCTACTGCCCCCAACACAAGCCCACGTGTCTTAATGTCTGTGTGTGACAGGTGGGCGCCAGCCAGGCCAAGGACATGATGCGCAAGTCTATCGTGTTCGACAAGAAGACCCCGGACGTGTTCTACTGCCCCCAACACAAGCCCACGTGTCTTAATGTCTGTGTGTGACAGGTGGGCGCCAGCCAGGCCAAGGACATGATGCGCAAGTCTATCGTGTTCGACAAGAAGACCCCGGACGTGTTCTACTGCCCCCAACACAAGCCCACGTGTCTTAATGTCTGTGTGTGACAGGTGGGCGCGAGCCAGGCCAAGGACATGATGCGCAAGTCTATCGTGTTTGACAAGAAGACCCCGGACGTGTTCTACTGCCCCCAACACAAGCCCACGTGTCTTAATGTCTGTGTGTGACAGGTGGGCGCCAGCCAGGCCAAGGACATGATGCGCAAGTCTATCGTGTTTGACAAGAAGACCCCGGACGTGTTCTACTGCCCCCAACACAAGCCCACGTGTCTTAATGTCTGTGTGTGACAGGTGGGCGCCAGCCAGGCCAAGGACATGATGCGCAAGTCTATCGTGTTCGACAAGAAGACCCCGGACGTGTTCTACTGCCCCCAACACAAGCCCACGTGTCTTAATGTCTGTGTGTGACAGGTGGGCGCCAGCCAGGCCAAGGACATGATGCGCAAGTCTATCGTGTTTGACAAGAAGACCCCGGACGTGTTCTACTGCCCCCAACACAAGCCCACGTGTCTTAATGTCTGTGTGTGACAGGTGGGCGCCAGCCAGGCCAAGGACATGATGCGCAAGTCTATCGTGTTCGACAAGAAGACCCCGGACGTGTTCTACTGCCCCCAACACAAGCCCACGTGTCTTAATGTCTGTGTGTGACAGGTGGGCGCGAGCCAGGCCAAGGACATGATGCGCAAGTCTATCGTGTTCGACAAGAAGACCCCGGACGTGTTCTACTGCCCCCAACACAAGCCCACGTGTCTTAATGTCTGTGTGTGACAGGTGGGCGCGAGCCAGGCCAAGGACATGATGCGCAAGTCTATCGTGTTTGACAAGAAGACCCCGGACGTGTTCTACTGCCCCCAACACAAGCCCACGTGTCTTAATGTCTGTGTGTGACAGGTGGGCGCCAGCCAGGCCAAGGACATGATGCGCAAGTCTATCGTGTTTGACAAGAAGACCCCGGACGTGTTCTACTGCCCCCAACACAAGCCCACGTGTCTTAATGTCTGTGTGTGACAGGTGGGCGCGAGCCAGGCCAAGGACATGATGCGCAAGTCTATCGTGTTTGACAAGAAGACCCCGGACGTGTTCTACTGCCCCCAACACAAGCCCACGTGTCTTAATGTCTGTGTGTGACAGGTGGGCGCCAGCCAGGCCAAGGACATGATGCGCAAGTCTATCGTGTTCGACAAGAAGACCCCGGACGTGTTCTACTGCCCCCAACACAAGCCCACGTGTCTTAATGTCTGTGTGTGACAGGTGGGCGCCAGCCAGGCCAAGGACATGATGCGCAAGTCTATCGTGTTCGACAAGAAGACCCCGGACGTGTTCTACTGCCCCCAACACAAGCCCACGTGTCTTAATGTCTGTGTGTGACAGGTGGGCGCCAGCCAGGCCAAGGACATGATGCGCAAGTCTATCGTGTTTGACAAGAAGACCCCGGACGTGTTCTACTGCCCCCAACACAAGCCCACGTGTCTTAATGTCTGTGTGTGACAGGTGGGCGCCAGCCAGGCCAAGGACATGATGCGCAAGTCTATCGTGTTTGACAAGAAGACCCCGGACGTGTTCTACTGCCCCCAACACAAGCCCACGTGTCTTAATGTCTGTGTGTGACAGGTGGGCGCCAGCCAGGCCAAGGACATGATGCGCAAGTCTATCGTGTTTGACAAGAAGACCCCGGACGTGTTCTACTGCCCCCAACACAAGCCCACGTGTCTTAATGTCTGTGTGTGACAGGTGGGCGCCAGCCTGGCCAAGGACATGATGCGCAAGTCTATCGTGTTTGACAAGAAGACCCCGGACGTGTTCTACTGCCCCCAACACAAGCCCACGTGTCTTAATGTCTGTGTGTGACAGGTGGGCGCCAGCCAGGCCAAGGATATGATGCGCAAGTCTATCGTGTTTGACAAGAAGACCCCGGACGTGTTCTACTGCCCCCAACACAAGCCCACGTGTCTTAATGTCTGTGTGTGACAGGTGGGCGCCAGCCAGGCCAAGGACATGATGCGCAAGTCTATCGTGTTCGACAAGAAGACCCCGGACGTGTTCTACTGCCCCCAACACAAGCCCACGTGTCTTAATGTCTGTGTGTGACAGGTGGGCGCCAGCCAGGCCAAGGACATGATGCGCAAGTCTATCGTGTTCGACAAGAAGACCCCGGACGTGTTCTACTGCCCCCAACACAAGCCCACGTGTCTTAATGTCTGTGTGTGACAGGTGGGCGCCAGCCAGGCCAAGGACATGATGCGCAAGTCTATCGTGTTTGACAAGAAGACCCCGGACGTGTTCTACTGCCCCCAACACAAGCCCACGTGTCTTAATGTCTGTGTGTGACAGGTGGGCGCCAGCCAGGCCAAGGACATGATGCGCAAGTCTATCGTGTTTGACAAGAAGACCCCGGACGTGTTCTACTGCCCCCAACACAAGCCCACGTGTCTTAATGTCTGTGTGTGACAGGTGGGCGCCAGCCAGGCCAAGGACATGATGCGCAAGTCTATCGTGTTTGACAAGAAGACCCCGGACGTGTTCTACTGCCCCCAACACAAGCCCACGTGTCTTAATGTCTGTGTGTGACAGGTGGGCGCCAGCCAGGCCAAGGACATGATGCGCAAGTCTATCGTGTTTGACAAGAAGACCCCGGACGTGTTCTACTGCCCCCAACACAAGCCCACGTGTCTTAATGTCTGTGTGTGACAGGTGGGCGCCAGCCAGGCCAAGGACATGATGAGGAAGTCTATCGTGTTCGACAAGAAGACCCCGGACGTGTTCTACTGCCCCCAACACAAGCCCACGTGTCTTAATGTCTGTGTGTGACAGGTGGGCGCCAGCCTGGCCAAGGACATGATGAGGAAGTCTATCGTGTTCGACAAGAAGACCCCGGACGTGTTCTACTGCCCCCAACACAAGCCCACGTGTCTTAATGTCTGTGTGTGACAGGTGGGCGCCAGCCAGGCCAAGGACATGATGAGGAAGTCTATCGTGTTCGACAAGAAGACCCCGGACGTGTTCTACTGCCCCCAACACAAGCCCACGTGTCTTAATGTCTGTGTGTGACAGGTGGGCGCGAGCCGGGCCAAGGACATGATGCGGAAGTCTATCGTGTTTGACAAGAAGACCCCGGACGTGTTCTACTGCCCCCAACACAAGCCCACGTGTCTTAATGTCTGTGTGTGACAGGTGGGCGCCAGCCAGGCCAAGGACATGATGCGGAAGTCTATCGTGTTTGACAAGAAGACCCCGGACGTGTTCTACTGCCCCCAACACAAGCCCACGTGTCTTAATGTCTGTGTGTGACAGGTGTGTGACGTGTGTGTGACAGGTGGGCGCCAGCCAGGCCAAGGACATGATGAGGAAGTCTATCGTGTTCGACAAGAAGACCCCGGACGTGTTCTACTGCCCCCAACACAAGCCCACGTGTCTTAATGTCTGTGTGTGACAGGTGGGCGCCAGCCAGGCCAAGGACATGATGAGGAAGTCTATCGTGTTTGACAAGAAGACCCCGGACGTGTTCTACTGCCCCCAACACAAGCCAACGTGTCTTAATGTCTGTGTGTGACAGGTGGGCGCCAGCCTGGCCAAGGACATGATGAGGAAGTCTATCGTGTTCGACAAGAAGACCCCGGACGTGTTCTACTGCCCCCAACACAAGCCCACGTGTCTTAATGTCTGTGTGTGACAGGTGGGCGCCAGCCAGGCCAAGGACATGATGCGGAAGTCTATCGTGTTTGACAAGAAGACCCCGGACGTGTTCTACTGCCCCCAACACAAGCCCACGTGTCTTAATGTCTGTGTGTGACAGGTGGGCGCCAGCCAGGCCAAGGACATGATGAGGAAGTCTATCGTGTTTGACAAGAAGACCCCGGACGTGTTCTACTGCCCCCAACACAAGCCCACGTGTCTTAATGTCTGTGTGTGACAGGTGGGCGCCAGCCGGGCCAAGGACATGATGAGGAAGTCTATCGTGTTTGACAAGAAGACCCCGGACGTGTTCTACTGCCCCCAACACAAGCCCACGTGTCTTAATGTCTGTGTGTGACAGGTGGGCGCCAGCCAGGCCAAGGACATGATGCGGAAGTCTATCGTGTTTGACAAGAAGACCCCGGACGTGTTCTACTGCCCCCAACACAAGCCCACGTGTCTTAATGTCTGTGTGTGACAGGTGGGCGCCAGCCAGGCCAAGGACATGATGAGGAAGTCTATCGTGTTTGACAAGAAGACCCCGGACGTGTTCTACTGCCCCCAACACAAGCCCACGTGTCTTAATGTCTGTGTGTGACAGGTGGGCGCCAGCCAGGCCAAGGACATGATGCGGAAGTCTATCGTGTTTGACAAGAAGACCCCGGACGTGTTCTACTGCCCCCAACACAAGCCCACGTGTCTTAATGTCTGTGTGTGACAGGTGGGCGCCAGCCAGGCCAAGGACATGATGCGGAAGTCTATCGTGTTCGACAAGAAGACCCCGGACGTGTTCTACTGCCCCCAACACAAGCCCACGTGTCTTAATGTCTGTGTGTGACAGGTGGGCGCCAGCCAGGCCAAGGACATGATGCGCAAGTCTATCGTGTTTGACAAGAAGACCCCGGACGTGTTCTACTGCCCCCAACACAAGCCCACGTGTCTTAATGTCTGTGTGTGACAGGTGGGCGCCAGCCAGGCCAAGGACATGATGCGCAAGTCTATCGTGTTTGACAAGAAGACCCCGGACGTGTTCTACTGCCCCCAACACAAGCCCACGTGTCTTAATGTCTGTGTGTGACAGGTGGGCGCCAGCCGGGCCAAGGACATGATGCGCAAGTCTATCGTGTTTGACAAGAAGACCCCGGACGTGTTCTACTGCCCCCAACACAAGCCCACGTGTCTTAATGTCTGTGTGTGACAGGTGGGCGCCAGCCAGGCCAAGGACATGATGCGGAAGTCTATCGTGTTTGACAAGAAGACCCCGGACGTGTTCTACTGCCCCCAACACAAGCCCACGTGTCTTAATGTCTGTGTGTGACAGGTGGGCGCCAGCCAGGCCAAGGACATGATGCGGAAGTCTATCGTGTTCGACAAGAAGACCCCGGACGTGTTCTACTGCCCCCAACACAAGCCCACGTGTCTTAATGTCTGTGTGTGACAGGTGGGCGCCAGCCGGGCCAAGGACATGATGCGCAAGTCTATCGTGTTTGACAAGAAGACCCCGGACGTGTTCTACTGCCCCCAACACAAGCCCACGTGTCTTAATGTCTGTGTGTGACAGGTGGGCGCCAGCCAGGCCAAGGACATGATGCGGAAGTCTATCGTGTTTGACAAGAAGACCCCGGACGTGTTCTACTGCCCCCAACACAAGCCCACGTGTCTTAATGTCTGTGTGTGACAGGTGGGCGCCAGCCAGGCCAAGGACATGATGCGCAAGTCTATCGTGTTTGACAAGAAGACCCCGGACGTGTTCTACTGCCCCCAACACAAGCCCACGTGTCTTAATGTCTGTGTGTGACAGGTGGGCGCCAGCCAGGCCAAGGACATGATGCGCAAGTCTATCGTGTTTGACAAGAAGACCCCGGACGTGTTCTACTGCCCCCAACACAAGCCCACGTGTCTTAATGTCTGTGTGTGACAGGTGGGCGCCAGCCAGGCCAAGGACATGATGAGGAAGTCTATCGTGTTCGACAAGAAGACCCCGGACGTGTTCTACTGCCCCCAACACAAGCCCACGTGTCTTAATGTCTGTGTGTGACAGGTGGGCGCCAGCCAGGCCAAGGACATGATGAGGAAGTCTATCGTGTTTGACAAGAAGACCCCGGACGTGTTCTACTGCCCCCAACACAAGCCCACGTGTCTTAATGTCTGTGTGTGACAGGTGGGCGCCAGCCTGGCCAAGGACATGATGAGGAAGTCTATCGTGTTCGACAAGAAGACCCCGGACGTGTTCTACTGCCCCCAACACAAGCCCACGTGTCTTAATGTCTGTGTGTGACAGGTGGGCGCCAGCCAGGCCAAGGACATGATGAGGAAGTCTATCGTGTTCGACAAGAAGACCCCGGACGTGTTCTACTGCCCCCAACACAAGCCAACGTGTCTTAATGTCTGTGTGTGACAGGTGGGCGCCAGCCAGGCCAAGGACATGATGAGGAAGTCTATCGTGTTCGACAAGAAGACCCCGGACGTGTTCTACTGCCCCCAACACAAGCCCACGTGTCTTAATGTCTGTGTGTGACAGGTGGGCGCCAGCCTGGCCAAGGACATGATGAGGAAGTCTATCGTGTTCGACAAGAAGACCCCGGACGTGTTCTACTGCCCCCAACACAAGCCCACGTGTCTTAATGTCTGTGTGTGACAGGTGGGCGCCAGCCAGGCCAAGGACATGATGCGCAAGTCTATCGTGTTTGACAAGAAGACCCCGGATGTCTTCTACTGCCCCCAACACAAGCCCACGTGTCTTAATGTCTGTGTGTGACAGGTGGGCGCCAGCCAGGCCAAGGACATGATGAGGAAGTCTATCGTGTTTGACAAGAAGACCCCGGACGTGTTCTACTGCCCCCAACACAAGCCCACGTGTCTTAATGTCTGTGTGTGACAGGTGGGCGCCAGCCAGGCCAAGGACATGATGAGGAAGTCTATCGTGTTCGACAAGAAGACCCCGGACGTGTTCTACTGCCCCCAACACAAGCCCACGTGTCTTAATGTCTGTGTGTGACAGGTGGGCGCCAGCCAGGCCAAGGACATGATGCGCAAGTCTATCGTGTTTGACAAGAAGACCCCGGACGTGTTCTACTGCCCCCAACACAAGCCCACGTGTCTTAATGTCTGTGTGTGACAGGTGGGCGCCAGCCTGGCCAAGGACATGATGCGGAAGTCTATCGTGTTTGACAAGAAGACCCCGGACGTGTTCTACTGCCCCCAACACAAGCCCACGTGTCTTAATGTCTGTGTGTGACAGGTGGGCGCCAGCCTGGCCAAGGACATGATGAGGAAGTCTATCGTGTTTGACAAGAAGACCCCGGACGTGTTCTACTGCCCCCAACACAAGCCCACGTGTCTTAATGTCTGTGTGTGACAGGTGGGCGCCAGCCAGGCCAAGGACATGATGAGGAAGTCTATCGTGTTTGACAAGAAGACCCCGGACGTGTTCTACTGCCCCCAACACAAGCCCACGTGTCTTAATGTCTGTGTGTGACAGGTGGGCGCCAGCCAGGCCAAGGACATGATGCGCAAGTCTATCGTGTTTGACAAGAAGACCCCGGACGTGTTCTACTGCCCCCAACACAAGCCCACGTGTCTTAATGTCTGTGTGTGACAGGTGGGCGCCAGCCGGGCCAAGGATATGATGCGCAAGTCTATCGTGTTTGACAAGAAGACCCCGGACGTGTTCTACTGCCCCCAACACAAGCCCACGTGTCTTAATGTCTGTGTGTGACAGGTGTGTGACGTGTGTGTGACAGGTGGGCGCGAGCCAGGCCAAGGACATGATGCGCAAGTCTATCGTGTTTGACAAGAAGACCCCGGACGTGTTCTACTGCCCCCAACACAAGCCCACGTGTCTTAATGTCTGTGTGTGACAGGTGGGCGCCAGCCTGGCCAAGGACATGATGCGGAAGTCTATCGTGTTTGACAAGAAGACCCCGGACGTGTTCTACTGCCCCCAACACAAGCCCACGTGTCTTAATGTCTGTGTGTGACAGGTGGGCGCCAGCCTGGCCAAGGACATGATGCGGAAGTCTATCGTGTTTGACAAGAAGACCCCGGACGTGTTCTACTGCCCCCAACACAAGCCCACGTGTCTTAATGTCTGTGTGTGACAGGTGGGCGCCAGCCTGGCCAAGGACATGATGAGGAAGTCTATCGTGTTTGACAAGAAGACCCCGGACGTGTTCTACTGCCCCCAACACAAGCCCACGTGTCTTAATGTCTGTGTGTGACAGGTGGGCGCCAGCCGGGCCAAGGACATGATGCGCAAGTCTATCGTGTTTGACAAGAAGACCCCGGACGTGTTCTACTGCCCCCAACACAAGCCCACGTGTCTTAATGTCTGTGTGTGACAGGTGGGCGCCAGCCTGGCCAAGGACATGATGCGGAAGTCTATCGTGTTTGACAAGAAGACCCCGGACGTGTTCTACTGCCCCCAACACAAGCCCACGTGTCTTAATGTCTGTGTGTGACAGGTGGGCGCCAGCCTGGCCAAGGACATGATGAGGAAGTCTATCGTGTTTGACAAGAAGACCCCGGACGTGTTCTACTGCCCCCAACACAAGCCCACGTGTCTTAATGTCTGTGTGTGACAGGTGGGCGCCAGCCAGGCCAAGGACATGATGAGGAAGTCTATCGTGTTTGACAAGAAGACCCCGGACGTGTTCTACTGCCCCCAACACAAGCCCACGTGTCTTAATGTCTGTGTGTGACAGGTGGGCGCCAGCCAGGCCAAGGACATGATGCGCAAGTCTATCGTGTTTGACAAGAAGACCCCGGACGTGTTCTACTGCCCCCAACACAAGCCCACGTGTCTTAATGTCTGTGTGTGACAGGTGGGCGCCAGCCGGGCCAAGGATATGATGCGCAAGTCTATCGTGTTTGACAAGAAGACCCCGGACGTGTTCTACTGCCCCCAACACAAGCCCACGTGTCTTAATGTCTGTGTGTGACAGGTGTGTGACGTGTGTGTGACAGGTGGGCGCGAGCCAGGCCAAGGACATGATGCGCAAGTCTATCGTGTTTGACAAGAAGACCCCGGACGTGTTCTACTGCCCCCAACACAAGCCCACGTGTCTTAATGTCTGTGTGTGACAGGTGTGTGACGTGTGTGTGACAGGTGGGCGCGAGCCGGGCCAAGGACATGATGCGCAAGTCTATCGTGTTTGACAAGAAGACCCCGGACGTGTTCTACTGCCCCCAACACAAGCCCACGTGTCTTAATGTCTGTGTGTGACAGGTGGGCGCCAGCCAGGCCAAGGACATGATGCGCAAGTCTATCGTGTTTGACAAGAAGACCCCGGACGTGTTCTACTGCCCCCAACACAAGCCCACGTGTCTTAATGTCTGTGTGTGACAGGTGGGCGCCAGCCAGGCCAAGGACATGATGCGGAAGTCTATCGTGTTTGACAAGAAGACCTCGGACGTGTTCTACTGCCCCCAACACAAGCCCACGTGTCTTAATGTCTGTGTGTGACAGGTGGGCGCCAGCCAGGCCAAGGACATGATGCGCAAGTCTATCGTGTTTGACAAGAAGACCCCGGACGTGTTCTACTGCCCCCAACACAAGCCCACGTGTCTTAATGTCTGTGTGTGACAGGTGGGCGCCAGCCGGGCCAAGGACATGATGCGCAAGTCTATCGTGTTCGACAAGAAGACCCCGGACGTGTTCTACTGCCCCCAACACAAGCCCACGTGTCTTAATGTCTGTGTGTGACAGGTGGGCGCGAGCCGGGCCAAGGACATGATGCGCAAGTCTATCGTGTTTGACAAGAAGACCCCGGACGTGTTCTACTGCCCCCAACACAAGCCCACGTGTCTTAATGTCTGTGTGTGACAGGTGGGCGCCAGCCAGGCCAAGGACATGATGCGCAAGTCTATCGTGTTTGACAAGAAGACCCCGGACGTGTTCTACTGCCCCCAACACAAGCCCACGTGTCTTAATGTCTGTGTGTGACAGGTGGGCGCCAGCCAGGCCAAGGACATGATGCGCAAGTCTATCGTGTTTGACAAGAAGACCCCGGACGTGTTCTACTGCCCCCAACACAAGCCCACGTGTCTTAATGTCTGTGTGTGACAGGTGTGTGACGTGTGTGTGACAGGTGGGCGCCAGCCGGGCCAAGGACATGATGCGCAAGTCTATCGTGTTTGACAAGAAGACCCCGGACGTGTTCTACTGCCCCCAACACAAGCCCACGTGTCTTAATGTCTGTGTGTGACAGGTGGGCGCCAGCCAGGCCAAGGACATGATGCGCAAGTCTATCGTGTTTGACAAGAAGACCCCGGACGTGTTCTACTGCCCCCAACACAAGCCCACGTGTCTTAATGTCTGTGTGTGACAGGTGGGCGCCAGCCAGGCCAAGGATATGATGCGCAAGTCTATCGTGTTTGACAAGAAGACCCCGGACGTGTTCTACTGCCCCCAACACAAGCCCACGTGTCTTAATGTCTGTGTGTGACAGGTGGGCGCGAGCCGGGCCAAGGACATGATGCGCAAGTCTATCGTGTTTGACAAGAAGACCCCGGACGTGTTCTACTGCCCCCAACACAAGCCCACGTGTCTTAATGTCTGTGTGTGACAGGTGGGCGCCAGCCAGGCCAAGGACATGATGCGCAAGTCTATCGTGTTTGACAAGAAGACCCCGGACGTGTTCTACTGCCCCCAACACAAGCCCACGTGTCTTAATGTCTGTGTGTGACAGGTGGGCGCCAGCCAGGCCAAGGACATGATGCGCAAGTCTATCGTGTTTGACAAGAAGACCCCGGACGTGTTCTACTGCCCCCAACACAAGCCCACGTGTCTTAATGTCTGTGTGTGACAGGTGGGCGCCAGCCAGGCCAAGGACATGATGCGCAAGTCTATCGTGTTTGACAAGAAGACCCCGGACGTGTTCTACTGCCCCCAACACAAGCCCACGTGTCTTAATGTCTGTGTGTGACAGGTGGGCGCGAGCCGGGCCAAGGACATGATGCGGAAGTCTATCGTGTTTGACAAGAAGACCCCGGACGTGTTCTACTGCCCCCAACACAAGCCCACGTGTCTTAATGTCTGTGTGTGACAGGTGGGCGCCAGCCAGGCCAAGGACATGATGCGCAAGTCTATCGTGTTTGACAAGAAGACCCCGGACGTGTTCTACTGCCCCCAACACAAGCCCACGTGTCTTAATGTCTGTGTGTGACAGGTGGGCGCCAGCCTGGCCAAGGACATGATGCGCAAGTCTATCGTGTTTGACAAGAAGACCCCGGACGTGTTCTACTGCCCCCAACACAAGCCCACGTGTCTTAATGTCTGTGTGTGACAGGTGGGCGCCAGCCAGGCCAAGGACATGATGCGCAAGTCTATCGTGTTTGACAAGAAGACCCCGGACGTGTTCTACTGCCCCCAACACAAGCCCACGTGTCTTAATGTCTGTGTGTGACAGGTGGGCGCGAGCCGGGCCAAGGACATGATGCGCAAGTCTATCGTGTTTGACAAGAAGACCCCGGACGTGTTCTACTGCCCCCAACACAAGCCCACGTGTCTTAATGTCTGTGTGTGACAGGTGGGCGCCAGCCAGGCCAAGGACATGATGCGCAAGTCTATCGTGTTCGACAAGAAGACCCCGGACGTGTTCTACTGCCCCCAACACAAGCCCACGTGTCTTAATGTCTGTGTGTGACAGGTGGGCGCCAGCCGGGCCAAGGACATGATGCGCAAGTCTATCGTGTTTGACAAGAAGACCCCGGACGTGTTCTACTGCCCCCAACACAAGCCCACGTGTCTTAATGTCTGTGTGTGACAGGTGGGCGCGAGCCAGGCCAAGGACATGATGCGCAAGTCTATCGTGTTTGACAAGAAGACCCCGGACGTGTTCTACTGCCCCCAACACAAGCCCACGTGTCTTAATGTCTGTGTGTGACAGGTGGGCGCCAGCCAGGCCAAGGACATGATGCGCAAGTCTATCGTGTTTGACAAGAAGACCCCGGACGTGTTCTACTGCCCCCAACACAAGCCCACGTGTCTTAATGTCTGTGTGTGACAGGTGGGCGCGAGCCGGGCCAAGGACATGATGCGCAAGTCTATCGTGTTTGACAAGAAGACCCCGGACGTGTTCTACTGCCCCCAACACAAGCCCACGTGTCTTAATGTCTGTGTGTGACAGGTGGGCGCCAGCCAGGCCAAGGACATGATGCGCAAGTCTATCGTGTTTGACAAGAAGACCCCGGACGTGTTCTACTGCCCCCAACACAAGCCCACGTGTCTTAATGTCTGTGTGTGACAGGTGGGCGCCAGCCAGGCCAAGGACATGATGCGCAAGTCTATCGTGTTTGACAAGAAGACCCCGGACGTGTTCTACTGCCCCCAACACAAGCCCACGTGTCTTAATGTCTGTGTGTGACAGGTGGGCGCCAGCCAGGCCAAGGACATGATGCGCAAGTCTATCGTGTTCGACAAGAAGACCCCGGACGTGTTCTACTGCCCCCAACACAAGCCCACGTGTCTTAATGTCTGTGTGTGACAGGTGGGCGCCAGCCAGGCCAAGGACATGATGCGCAAGTCTATCGTGTTTGACAAGAAGACCCCGGACGTGTTCTACTGCCCCCAACACAAGCCCACGTGTCTTAATGTCTGTGTGTGACAGGTGGGCGCGAGCCAGGCCAAGGACATGATGAGGAAGTCTATCGTGTTTGACAAGAAGACCCCGGACGTGTTCTACTGCCCCCAACACAAGCCCACGTGTCTTAATGTCTGTGTGTGACAGGTGTGTGACGTGTGTGTGACAGGTGGGCGCCAGCCAGGCCAAGGACATGATGCGCAAGTCTATCGTGTTTGACAAGAAGACCCCGGACGTGTTCTACTGCCCCCAACACAAGCCCACGTGTCTTAATGTCTGTGTGTGACAGGTGGGCGCCAGCCAGGCCAAGGACATGATGAGGAAGTCTATCGTGTTTGACAAGAAGACCCCGGACGTGTTCTACTGCCCCCAACACAAGCCCACGTGTCTTAATGTCTGTGTGTGACAGGTGGGCGCCAGCCAGGCCAAGGACATGATGAGGAAGTCTATCGTGTTTGACAAGAAGACCCCGGACGTGTTCTACTGCCCCCAACACAAGCCCACGTGTCTTAATGCCTGTGTGTGACAGGTGGGCGCCAGCCAGGCCAAGGACATGATGCGCAAGTCTATCGTGTTTGACAAGAAGACCCCGGACGTGTTCTACTGCCCCCAACACAAGCCCACGTGTCTTAATGTCTGTGTGTGACAGGTGGGCGCCAGCCAGGCCAAGGACATGATGCGCAAGTCTATCGTGTTTGACAAGAAGACCCCGGACGTGTTCTACTGCCCCCAACACAAGCCCACGTGTCTTAATGTCTGTGTGTGACAGGTGGGCGCCAGCCAGGCCAAGGACATGATGCGCAAGTCTATCGTGTTTGACAAGAAGACCCCGGACGTGTTCTACTGCCCCCAACACAAGCCCACGTGTCTTAATGTCTGTGTGTGACAGGTGGGCGCCAGCCTGGCCAAGGACATGATGCGCAAGTCTATCGTGTTTGACAAGAAGACCCCGGACGTGTTCTACTGCCCCCAACACAAGCCCACGTGTCTTAATGTCTGTGTGTGACAGGTGGGCGCGAGCCGGGCCAAGGATATGATGCGCAAGTCTATCGTGTTTGACAAGAAGACCCCGGACGTGTTCTACTGCCCCCAACACAAGCCCACGTGTCTTAATGTCTGTGTGTGACAGGTGGGCGCCAGCCAGGCCAAGGACATGATGCGCAAGTCTATCGTGTTTGACAAGAAGACCCCGGACGTGTTCTACTGCCCCCAACACAAGCCCACGTGTCTTAATGTCTGTGTGTGACAGGTGGGCGCCAGCCGGGCCAAGGACATGATGCGCAAGTCTATCGTGTTCGACAAGAAGACCCCGGACGTGTTCTACTGCCCCCAACACAAGCCCACGTGTCTTAATGTCTGTGTGTGACAGGTGGGCGCCAGCCAGGCCAAGGACATGATGAGGAAGTCTATCGTGTTCGACAAGAAGACCCCGGATGTGTTCTACTGCCCCCAACACAAGCCCACGTGTCTTAATGTCTGTGTGTGACAGGTGGGCGCCAGCCAGGCCAAGGACATGATGCGCAAGTCTATCGTGTTTGACAAGAAGACCCCGGACGTGTTCTACTGCCCCCAACACAAGCCCACGTGTCTTAATGTCTGTGTGTGACAGGTGGGCGCCAGCCAGGCCAAGGACATGATGAGGAAGTCTATCGTGTTTGACAAGAAGACCCCGGACGTGTTCTACTGCCCCCAACACAAGCCCACGTGTCTTAATGCCTGTGTGTGACAGGTGGGCGCCAGCCAGGCCAAGGACATGATGCGGAAGTCTATCGTGTTTGACAAGAAGACCCCGGACGTGTTCTACTGCCCCCAACACAAGCCCACGTGTCTTAATGTCTGTGTGTGACAGGTGGGCGCCAGCCAGGCCAAGGACATGATGCGCAAGTCTATCGTGTTTGACAAGAAGACCCCGGACGTGTTCTACTGCCCCCAACACAAGCCCACGTGTCTTAATGTCTGTGTGTGACAGGTGGGCGCCAGCCGGGCCAAGGACATGATGAGGAAGTCTATCGTGTTTGACAAGAAGACCCCGGACGTGTTCTACTGCCCCCAACACAAGCCCACGTGTCTTAATGCCTGTGTGTGACAGGTGGGCGCCAGCCAGGCCAAGGACATGATGCGCAAGTCTATCGTGTTTGACAAGAAGACCCCGGACGTGTTCTACTGCCCCCAACACAAGCCCACGTGTCTTAATGTCTGTGTGTGACAGGTGGGCGCCAGCCAGGCCAAGGACATGATGCGGAAGTCTATCGTGTTTGACAAGAAGACCCCGGACGTGTTCTACTGCCCCCAACACAAGCCCACGTGTCTTAATGTCTGTGTGTGACAGGTGGGCGCCAGCCAGGCCAAGGACATGATGCGCAAGTCTATCGTGTTTGACAAGAAGACCCCGGACGTGTTCTACTGCCCCCAACACAAGCCCACGTGTCTTAATGTCTGTGTGTGACAGGTGGGCGCGAGCCGGGCCAAGGACATGATGCGCAAGTCTATCGTGTTTGACAAGAAGACCCCGGACGTGTTCTACTGCCCCCAACACAAGCCCACGTGTCTTAATGTCTGTGTGTGACAGGTGGGCGCCAGCCAGGCCAAGGACATGATGCGCAAGTCTATCGTGTTTGACAAGAAGACCCCGGACGTGTTCTACTGCCCCCAACACAAGCCCACGTGTCTTAATGTCTGTGTGTGACAGGTGTGTGACGTGTGTGTGACAGGTGGGCGCCAGCCAGGCCAAGGACATGATGAGGAAGTCTATCGTGTTTGACAAGAAGACCCCCGATGTCTTCTACTGCCCCCAACACAAGCCCACGTGTCTTAATGTCTGTGTGTGACAGGTGTGTGACGTGTGTGTGACAGGTGGGCGCCAGCCAGGCCAAGGACATGATGAGGAAGTCTATCGTGTTTGACAAGAAGACCCCGGACGTGTTCTACTGCCCCCAACACAAGCCCACGTGTCTTAATGTCTGTGTGTGACAGGTGTGTGACGTGTGTGTGACAGGTGGGCGCCAGCCAGGCCAAGGACATGATGCGCAAGTCTATCGTGTTTGACAAGAAGACCCCGGACGTGTTCTACTGCCCCCAACACAAGCCCACGTGTCTTAATGTCTGTGTGTGACAGGTGTGTGACGTGTGTGTGACAGGTGGGCGCCAGCCAGGCCAAGGACATGATGAGGAAGTCTATCGTGTTTGACAAGAAGACCCCGGACGTGTTCTACTGCCCCCAACACAAGCCCACGTGTCTTAATGTCTGTGTGTGACAGGTGGGCGCCAGCCAGGCCAAGGACATGATGCGCAAGTCTATCGTGTTTGACAAGAAGACCCCGGACGTGTTCTACTGCCCCCAACACAAGCCCACGTGTCTTAATGTCTGTGTGTGACAGGTGGGCGCCAGCCAGGCCAAGGACATGATGCGGAAGTCTATCGTGTTTGACAAGAAGACCTCGGACGTGTTCTACTGCCCCCAACACAAGCCCACGTGTCTTAATGTCTGTGTGTGACAGGTGGGCGCCAGCCAGGCCAAGGACATGATGCGCAAGTCTATCGTGTTTGACAAGAAGACCCCGGACGTGTTCTACTGCCCCCAACACAAGCCCACGTGTCTTAATGTCTGTGTGTGACAGGTGGGCGCCAGCCAGGCCAAGGACATGATGCGCAAGTCTATCGTGTTTGACAAGAAGACCCCGGACGTGTTCTACTGCCCCCAACACAAGCCCACGTGTCTTAATGTCTGTGTGTGACAGGTGGGCGCCAGCCAGGCCAAGGACATGATGCGCAAGTCTATCGTGTTTGACAAGAAGACCCCGGACGTGTTCTACTGCCCCCAACACAAGCCCACGTGTCTTAATGTCTGTGTGTGACAGGTGGGCGCCAGCCAGGCCAAGGACATGATGCGCAAGTCTATCGTGTTTGACAAGAAGACCCCGGACGTGTTCTACTGCCCCCAACACAAGCCCACGTGTCTTAATGTCTGTGTGTGACAGGTGGGCGCCAGCCAGGCCAAGGATATGATGCGCAAGTCTATCGTGTTTGACAAGAAGACCCCGGACGTGTTCTACTGCCCCCAACACAAGCCCACGTGTCTTAATGTCTGTGTGTGACAGGTGGGCGCGAGCCAGGCCAAGGACATGATGAGGAAGTCTATCGTGTTTGACAAGAAGACCCCGGACGTGTTCTACTGCCCCCAACACAAGCCCACGTGTCTTAATGTCTGTGTGTGACAGGTGGGCGCCAGCCAGGCCAAGGACATGATGAGGAAGTCTATCGTGTTTGACAAGAAGACCCCGGACGTGTTCTACTGCCCCCAACACAAGCCCACGTGTCTTAATGTCTGTGTGTGACAGGTGGGCGCCAGCCAGGCCAAGGACATGATGCGCAAGTCTATCGTGTTCGACAAGAAGACCCCGGACGTGTTCTACTGCCCCCAACACAAGCCCACGTGTCTTAATGTCTGTGTGTGACAGGTGGGCGCGAGCCAGGCCAAGGACATGATGCGCAAGTCTATCGTGTTTGACAAGAAGACCCCGGACGTGTTCTACTGCCCCCAACACAAGCCCACGTGTCTTAATGTCTGTGTGTGACAGGTGGGCGCCAGCCAGGCCAAGGACATGATGCGCAAGTCTATCGTGTTTGACAAGAAGACCCCGGACGTGTTCTACTGCCCCCAACACAAGCCCACGTGTCTTAATGTCTGTGTGTGACAGGTGGGCGCGAGCCAGGCCAAGGACATGATGCGCAAGTCTATCGTGTTTGACAAGAAGACCCCGGACGTGTTCTACTGCCCCCAACACAAGCCCACGTGTCTTAATGTCTGTGTGTGACAGGTGGGCGCCAGCCAGGCCAAGGACATGATGAGGAAGTCTATCGTGTTTGACAAGAAGACCCCGGACGTGTTCTACTGCCCCCAACACAAGCCCACGTGTCTTAATGTCTGTGTGTGACAGGTGGGCGCCAGCCGGGCCAAGGACATGATGCGCAAGTCTATCGTGTTTGACAAGAAGACCCCGGACGTGTTCTACTGCCCCCAACACAAGCCCACGTGTCTTAATGTCTGTGTGTGACAGGTGGGCGCCAGCCAGGCCAAGGACATGATGCGGAAGTCTATCGTGTTTGACAAGAAGACCCCGGACGTGTTCTACTGCCCCCAACACAAGCCCACGTGTCTTAATGTCTGTGTGTGACAGGTGGGCGCCAGCCGGGCCAAGGACATGATGCGGAAGTCTATCGTGTTTGACAAGAAGACCCCGGACGTGTTCTACTGCCCCCAACACAAGCCCACGTGTCTTAATGTCTGTGTGTGACAGGTGGGCGCCAGCCAGGCCAAGGACATGATGCGGAAGTCTATCGTGTTTGACAAGAAGACCCCGGACGTGTTCTACTGCCCCCAACACAAGCCCACGTGTCTTAATGTCTGTGTGTGACAGGTGGGCGCCAGCCAGGCCAAGGACATGATGCGGAAGTCTATCGTGTTTGACAAGAAGACCCCGGACGTGTTCTACTGCCCCCAACACAAGCCCACGTGTCTTAATGTCTGTGTGTGACAGGTGGGCGCCAGCCGGGCCAAGGACATGATGCGGAAGTCTATCGTGTTTGACAAGAAGACCCCGGACGTGTTCTACTGCCCCCAACACAAGCCCACGTGTCTTAATGTCTGTGTGTGACAGGTGTGTGACGTGTGTGTGACAGGTGGGCGCGAGCCGGGCCAAGGACATGATGCGGAAGTCTATCGTGTTTGACAAGAAGACCCCGGACGTGTTCTACTGCCCCCAACACAAGCCCACGTGTCTTAATGTCTGTGTGTGACAGGTGGGCGCCAGCCAGGCCAAGGACATGATGCGCAAGTCTATCGTGTTTGACAAGAAGACCCCGGACGTGTTCTACTGCCCCCAACACAAGCCCACGTGTCTTAATGTCTGTGTGTGACAGGTGGGCGCCAGCCAGGCCAAGGACATGATGAGGAAGTCTATCGTGTTCGACAAGAAGACCCCGGACGTGTTCTACTGCCCCCAACACAAGCCCACGTGTCTTAATGTCTGTGTGTGACAGGTGGGCGCCAGCCAGGCCAAGGACATGATGCGCAAGTCTATCGTGTTTGACAAGAAGACCCCGGACGTGTTCTACTGCCCCCAACACAAGCCCACGTGTCTTAATGTCTGTGTGTGACAGGTGGGCGCCAGCCAGGCCAAGGACATGATGCGGAAGTCTATCGTGTTCGACAAGAAGACCCCGGACGTGTTCTACTGCCCCCAACACAAGCCCACGTGTCTTAATGTCTGTGTGTGACAGGTGGGCGCCAGCCAGGCCAAGGACATGATGCGGAAGTCTATCGTGTTTGACAAGAAGACCCCGGACGTGTTCTACTGCCCCCAACACAAGCCCACGTGTCTTAATGTCTGTGTGTGACAGGTGGGCGCCAGCCAGGCCAAGGACATGATGCGGAAGTCTATCGTGTTTGACAAGAAGACCCCGGACGTGTTCTACTGCCCCCAACACAAGCCCACGTGTCTTAATGTCTGTGTGTGACAGGTGGGCGCCAGCCAGGCCAAGGACATGATGCGGAAGTCTATCGTGTTTGACAAGAAGACCCCGGACGTGTTCTACTGCCCCCAACACAAGCCCACGTGTCTTAATGTCTGTGTGTGACAGGTGGGCGCCAGCCAGGCCAAGGACATGATGCGGAAGTCTATCGTGTTTGACAAGAAGACCCCGGACGTGTTCTACTGCCCCCAACACAAGCCCACGTGTCTTAATGTCTGTGTGTGACAGGTGGGCGCGAGCCGGGCCAAGGACATGATGCGGAAGTCTATCGTGTTTGACAAGAAGACCCCGGACGTGTTCTACTGCCCCCAACACAAGCCCACGTGTCTTAATGTCTGTGTGTGACAGGTGGGCGCCAGCCAGGCCAAGGACATGATGCGGAAGTCTATCGTGTTTGACAAGAAGACCCCGGACGTGTTCTACTGCCCCCAACACAAGCCCACGTGTCTTAATGTCTGTGTGTGACAGGTGTGTGACGTGTGTGTGACAGGTGGGCGCCAGCCAGGCCTAGGATATGATGCGCAAGTCTATCGTGTTTGACAAGAAGACCCCGGACGTGTTCTACTGCCCCCAACACAAGCCCACGTGTCTTAATGTCTGTGTGTGACAGGTGGGCGCGAGCCGGGCCAAGGACATGATGCGCAAGTCTATCGTGTTCGACAAGAAGACCCCGGACGTGTTCTACTGCCCCCAACACAAGCCCACGTGTCTTAATGTCTGTGTGTGACAGGTGGGCGCCAGCCAGGCCAAGGACATGATGCGGAAGTCTATCGTGTTCGACAAGAAGACCCCGGACGTGTTCTACTGCCCCCAACACAAGCCCACGTGTCTTAATGTCTGTGTGTGACAGGTGGGCGCCAGCCAGGCCAAGGACATGATGCGCAAGTCTATCGTGTTTGACAAGAAGACCCCGGACGTGTTCTACTGCCCCCAACACAAGCCCACGTGTCTTAATGTCTGTGTGTGACAGGTGGGCGCCAGCCAGGCCAAGGACATGATGCGCAAGTCTATCGTGTTTGACAAGAAGACCCCGGACGTGTTCTACTGCCCCCAACACAAGCCCACGTGTCTTAATGTCTGTGTGTGACAGGTGGGCGCCAGCCAGGCCAAGGACATGATGCGCAAGTCTATCGTGTTTGACAAGAAGACCCCGGACGTGTTCTACTGCCCCCAACACAAGCCCACGTGTCTTAATGTCTGTGTGTGACAGGTGGGCGCCAGCCAGGCCAAGGACATGATGAGGAAGTCTATCGTGTTTGACAAGAAGACCCCGGACGTGTTCTACTGCCCCCAACACAAGCCCACGTGTCTTAATGTCTGTGTGTGACAGGTGGGCGCCAGCCAGGCCAAGGACATGATGCGCAAGTCTATCGTGTTTGACAAGAAGACCCCGGACGTGTTCTACTGCCCCCAACACAAGCCCACGTGTCTTAATGTCTGTGTGTGACAGGTGGGCGCCAGCCAGGCCAAGGACATGATGCGCAAGTCTATCGTGTTCGACAAGAAGACCCCGGACGTGTTCTACTGCCCCCAACACAAGCCCACGTGTCTTAATGTCTGTGTGTGACAGGTGGGCGCCAGCCAGGCCAAGGACATGATGCGCAAGTCTATCGTGTTTGACAAGAAGACCCCGGACGTGTTCTACTGCCCCCAACACAAGCCCACGTGTCTTAATGTCTGTGTGTGACAGGTGGGCGCCAGCCAGGCCAAGGATATGATGCGCAAGTCTATCGTGTTTGACAAGAAGACCCCGGACGTGTTCTACTGCCCCCAACACAAGCCCACGTGTCTTAATGTCTGTGTGTGACAGGTGGGCGCGAGCCAGGCCAAGGACATGATGCGCAAGTCTATCGTGTTTGACAAGAAGACCCCGGACGTGTTCTACTGCCCCCAACACAAGCCCACGTGTCTTAATGTCTGTGTGTGACAGGTGTGTGACGTGTGTGTGACAGGTGGGCGCCAGCCGGGCCAAGGATATGATGCGCAAGTCTATCGTGTTTGACAAGAAGACCCCGGACGTGTTCTACTGCCCCCAACACAAGCCCACGTGTCTTAATGTCTGTGTGTGACAGGTGGGCGCCAGCCAGGCCAAGGACATGATGCGCAAGTCTATCGTGTTTGACAAGAAGACCCCGGACGTGTTCTACTGCCCCCAACACAAGCCCACGTGTCTTAATGTCTGTGTGTGACAGGTGGGCGCCAGCCAGGCCAAGGACATGATGCGCAAGTCTATCGTGTTTGACAAGAAGACCCCGGACGTGTTCTACTGCCCCCAACACAAGCCCACGTGTCTTAATGTCTGTGTGTGACAGGTGGGCGCCAGCCAGGCCAAGGACATGATGAGGAAGTCTATCGTGTTCGACAAGAAGACCCCGGACGTGTTCTACTGCCCCCAACACAAGCCCACGTGTCTTAATGTCTGTGTGTGACAGGTGGGCGCCAGCCGGGCCAAGGACATGATGCGCAAGTCTATCGTGTTTGACAAGAAGACCCCGGACGTGTTCTACTGCCCCCAACACAAGCCCACGTGTCTTAATGTCTGTGTGTGACAGGTGGGCGCCAGCCGGGCCAAGGACATGATGCGCAAGTCTATCGTGTTTGACAAGAAGACCCCGGACGTGTTCTACTGCCCCCAACACAAGCCCACGTGTCTTAATGTCTGTGTGTGACAGGTGGGCGCCAGCCAGGCCAAGGACATGATGCGCAAGTCTATCGTGTTTGACAAGAAGACCCCGGACGTGTTCTACTGCCCCCAACACAAGCCCACGTGTCTTAATGTCTGTGTGTGACAGGTGGGCGCCAGCCAGGCCAAGGACATGATGAGGAAGTCTATCGTGTTCGACAAGAAGACCCCGGACGTGTTCTACTGCCCCCAACACAAGCCCACGTGTCTTAATGTCTGTGTGTGACAGGTGGGCGCCAGCCAGGCCAAGGACATGATGCGCAAGTCTATCGTGTTTGACAAGAAGACCCCGGATGTGTTCTACTGCCCCCAACACAAGCCCACGTGTCTTAATGTCTGTGTGTGACAGGTGGGCGCCAGCCAGGCCAAGGACATGATGCGCAAGTCTATCGTGTTTGACAAGAAGACCCCGGATGTGTTCTACTGCCCCCAACACAAGCCCACGTGTCTTAATGTCTGTGTGTGACAGGTGGGCGCCAGCCAGGCCAAGGACATGATGCGCAAGTCTATCGTGTTTGACAAGAAGACCCCGGATGTGTTCTACTGCCCCCAACACAAGCCCACGTGTCTTAATGTCTGTGTGTGACAGGTGGGCGCCAGCCAGGCCAAGGACATGATGCGCAAGTCTATCGTGTTCGACAAGAAGACCCCGGACGTGTTCTACTGCCCCCAACACAAGCCCACGTGTCTTAATGTCTGTGTGTGACAGGTGGGCGCCAGCCAGGCCAAGGACATGATGCGGAAGTCTATCGTGTTTGACAAGAAGACCCCGGACGTGTTCTACTGCCCCCAACACAAGCCCACGTGTCTTAATGTCTGTGTGTGACAGGTGGGCGCCAGCCAGGCCAAGGACATGATGCGGAAGTCTATCGTGTTTGACAAGAAGACCCCGGACGTGTTCTACTGCCCCCAACACAAGCCCACGTGTCTTAATGTCTGTGTGTGACAGGTGGGCGCCAGCCAGGCCAAGGACATGATGCGGAAGTCTATCGTGTTCGACAAGAAGACCCCGGACGTGTTCTACTGCCCCCAACACAAGCCCACGTGTCTTAATGTCTGTGTGTGACAGGTGGGCGCCAGCCAGGCCAAGGACATGATGCGGAAGTCTATCGTGTTTGACAAGAAGACCCCGGACGTGTTCTACTGCCCCCAACACAAGCCCACGTGTCTTAATGTCTGTGTGTGACAGGTGGGCGCCAGCCAGGCCAAGGACATGATGCGGAAGTCTATCGTGTTTGACAAGAAGACCCCGGACGTGTTCTACTGCCCCCAACACAAGCCCACGTGTCTTAATGTCTGTGTGTGACAGGTGGGCGCCAGCCAGGCCAAGGACATGATGCGCAAGTCTATCGTGTTTGACAAGAAGACCCCGGACGTGTTCTACTGCCCCCAACACAAGCCCACGTGTCTTAATGTCTGTGTGTGACAGGTGGGCGCCAGCCGGGCCAAGGACATGATGCGGAAGTCTATCGTGTTTGACAAGAAGACCCCGGACGTGTTCTACTGCCCCCAACACAAGCCCACGTGTCTTAATGTCTGTGTGTGACAGGTGGGCGCGAGCCGGGCCAAGGACATGATGCGGAAGTCTATCGTGTTTGACAAGAAGACCCCGGACGTGTTCTACTGCCCCCAACACAAGCCCACGTGTCTTAATGTCTGTGTGTGACAGGTGGGCGCCAGCCAGGCCAAGGACATGATGCGCAAGTCTATCGTGTTTGACAAGAAGACCCCGGACGTGTTCTACTGCCCCCAACACAAGCCCACGTGTCTTAATGTCTGTGTGTGACAGGTGGGCGCCAGCCAGGCCAAGGACATGATGCGCAAGTCTATCGTGTTTGACAAGAAGACCCCGGACGTGTTCTACTGCCCCCAACACAAGCCCACGTGTCTTAATGTCTGTGTGTGACAGGTGGGCGCCAGCCAGGCCAAGGACATGATGAGGAAGTCTATCGTGTTTGACAAGAAGACCCCGGACGTGTTCTACTGCCCCCAACACAAGCCCACGTGTCTTAATGTCTGTGTGTGACAGGTGGGCGCCAGCCAGGCCAAGGACATGATGCGCAAGTCTATCGTGTTTGACAAGAAGACCCCGGACGTGTTCTACTGCCCCCAACACAAGCCCACGTGTCTTAATGTCTGTGTGTGACAGGTGGGCGCCAGCCAGGCCAAGGACATGATGCGCAAGTCTATCGTGTTTGACAAGAAGACCCCGGACGTGTTCTACTGCCCCCAACACAAGCCCACGTGTCTTAATGTCTGTGTGTGACAGGTGGGCGCCAGCCAGGCCAAGGACATGATGCGCAAGTCTATCGTGTTTGACAAGAAGACCCCGGACGTGTTCTACTGCCCCCAACACAAGCCCACGTGTCTTAATGTCTGTGTGTGACAGGTGGGCGCCAGCCAGGCCAAGGACATGATGCGCAAGTCTATCGTGTTTGACAAGAAGACCCCGGACGTGTTCTACTGCCCCCAACACAAGCCCACGTGTCTTAATGTCTGTGTGTGACAGGTGGGCGCCAGCCAGGCCAAGGACATGATGCGCAAGTCTATCGTGTTTGACAAGAAGACCCCGGACGTGTTCTACTGCCCCCAACACAAGCCCACGTGTCTTAATGTCTGTGTGTGACAGGTGGGCGCCAGCCAGGCCAAGGACATGATGAGGAAGTCTATCGTGTTTGACAAGAAGACCCCGGACGTGTTCTACTGCCCCCAACACAAGCCCACGTGTCTTAATGTCTGTGTGTGACAGGTGGGCGCCAGCCAGGCCAAGGACATGATGCGGAAGTCTATCGTGTTTGACAAGAAGACCCCGGACGTGTTCTACTGCCCCCAACACAAGCCCACGTGTCTTAATGTCTGTGTGTGACAGGTGGGCGCCAGCCAGGCCAAGGACATGATGAGGAAGTCTATCGTGTTTGACAAGAAGACCCCGGACGTGTTCTACTGCCCCCAACACAAGCCCACGTGTCTTAATGTCTGTGTGTGACAGGTGGGCGCCAGCCAGGCCAAGGACATGATGCGGAAGTCTATCGTGTTTGACAAGAAGACCCCGGACGTGTTCTACTGCCCCCAACACAAGCCCACGTGTCTTAATGTCTGTGTGTGACAGGTGGGCGCCAGCCGGGCCAAGGACATGATGCGGAAGTCTATCGTGTTTGACAAGAAGACCCCGGACGTGTTCTACTGCCCCCAACACAAGCCCACGTGTCTTAATGTCTGTGTGTGACAGGTGGGCGCCAGCCAGGCCAAGGACATGATGCGGAAGTCTATCGTGTTTGACAAGAAGACCCCGGACGTGTTCTACTGCCCCCAACACAAGCCCACGTGTCTTAATGTCTGTGTGTGACAGGTGGGCGCCAGCCAGGCCAAGGACATGATGCGGAAGTCTATCGTGTTTGACAAGAAGACCCCGGACGTGTTCTACTGCCCCCAACACAAGCCCACGTGTCTTAATGTCTGTGTGTGACAGGTGGGCGCCAGCCGGGCCAAGGACATGATGCGGAAGTCTATCGTGTTTGACAAGAAGACCCCGGACGTGTTCTACTGCCCCCAACACAAGCCCACGTGTCTTAATGTCTGTGTGTGACAGGTGGGCGCGAGCCGGGCCAAGGACATGATGCGGAAGTCTATCGTGTTTGACAAGAAGACCCCGGACGTGTTCTACTGCCCCCAACACAAGCCCACGTGTCTTAATGTCTGTGTGTGACAGGTGGGCGCCAGCCAGGCCAAGGACATGATGCGCAAGTCTATCGTGTTTGACAAGAAGACCCCGGACGTGTTCTACTGCCCCCAACACAAGCCCACGTGTCTTAATGTCTGTGTGTGACAGGTGGGCGCCAGCCAGGCCAAGGACATGATGCGCAAGTCTATCGTGTTTGACAAGAAGACCCCGGACGTGTTCTACTGCCCCCAACACAAGCCCACGTGTCTTAATGTCTGTGTGTGACAGGTGGGCGCCAGCCAGGCCAAGGACATGATGCGCAAGTCTATCGTGTTCGACAAGAAGACCCCGGACGTGTTCTACTGCCCCCAACACAAGCCCACGTGTCTTAATGTCTGTGTGTGACAGGTGGGCGCCAGCCAGGCCAAGGACATGATGCGCAAGTCTATCGTGTTTGACAAGAAGACCCCGGACGTGTTCTACTGCCCCCAACACAAGCCCACGTGTCTTAATGTCTGTGTGTGACAGGTGGGCGCCAGCCAGGCCAAGGACATGATGCGGAAGTCTATCGTGTTTGACAAGAAGACCCCGGACGTGTTCTACTGCCCCCAACACAAGCCCACGTGTCTTAATGTCTGTGTGTGACAGGTGGGCGCCAGCCAGGCCAAGGACATGATGCGGAAGTCTATCGTGTTTGACAAGAAGACCCCGGACGTGTTCTACTGCCCCCAACACAAGCCCACGTGTCTTAATGTCTGTGTGTGACAGGTGGGCGCCAGCCAGGCCAAGGACATGATGCGGAAGTCTATCGTGTTTGACAAGAAGACCCCGGACGTGTTCTACTGCCCCCAACACAAGCCCACGTGTCTTAATGTCTGTGTGTGACAGGTGGGCGCCAGCCAGGCCAAGGACATGATGCGGAAGTCTATCGTGTTTGACAAGAAGACCCCGGACGTGTTCTACTGCCCCCAACACAAGCCCACGTGTCTTAATGTCTGTGTGTGACAGGTGGGCGCCAGCCAGGCCAAGGACATGATGCGGAAGTCTATCGTGTTTGACAAGAAGACCCCGGACGTGTTCTACTGCCCCCAACACAAGCCCACGTGTCTTAATGTCTGTGTGTGACAGGTGGGCGCGAGCCGGGCCAAGGACATGATGCGGAAGTCTATCGTGTTTGACAAGAAGACCCCGGACGTGTTCTACTGCCCCCAACACAAGCCCACGTGTCTTAATGTCTGTGTGTGACAGGTGGGCGCCAGCCAGGCCAAGGACATGATGCGGAAGTCTATCGTGTTTGACAAGAAGACCCCGGACGTGTTCTACTGCCCCCAACACAAGCCCACGTGTCTTAATGTCTGTGTGTGACAGGTGGGCGCCAGCCAGGCCAAGGACATGATGCGGAAGTCTATCGTGTTTGACAAGAAGACCCCGGACGTGTTCTACTGCCCCCAACACAAGCCCACGTGTCTTAATGTCTGTGTGTGACAGGTGGGCGCCAGCCAGGCCAAGGACATGATGCGGAAGTCTATCGTGTTTGACAAGAAGACCCCGGACGTGTTCTACTGCCCCCAACACAAGCCCACGTGTCTTAATGTCTGTGTGTGACAGGTGGGCGCCAGCCAGGCCAAGGACATGATGCGGAAGTCTATCGTGTTTGACAAGAAGACCCCGGACGTGTTCTACTGCCCCCAACACAAGCCCACGTGTCTTAATGTCTGTGTGTGACAGGTGGGCGCGAGCCGGGCCAAGGACATGATGCGGAAGTCTATCGTGTTTGACAAGAAGACCCCGGACGTGTTCTACTGCCCCCAACACAAGCCCACGTGTCTTAATGTCTGTGTGTGACAGGTGGGCGCCAGCCAGGCCAAGGACATGATGCGGAAGTCTATCGTGTTTGACAAGAAGACCCCGGACGTGTTCTACTGCCCCCAACACAAGCCCACGTGTCTTAATGTCTGTGTGTGACAGGTGTGTGACGTGTGTGTGACAGGTGGGCGCCAGCCAGGCCAAGGATATGATGCGCAAGTCTATCGTGTTTGACAAGAAGACCCCGGACGTGTTCTACTGCCCCCAACACAAGCCCACGTGTCTTAATGTCTGTGTGTGACAGGTGGGCGCCAGCCAGGCCAAGGACATGATGCGCAAGTCTATCGTGTTTGACAAGAAGACCCCGGACGTGTTCTACTGCCCCCAACACAAGCCCACGTGTCTTAATGTCTGTGTGTGACAGGTGGGCGCCAGCCAGGCCAAGGACATGATGAGGAAGTCTATCGTGTTTGACAAGAAGACCCCGGACGTGTTCTACTGCCCCCAACACAAGCCCACGTGTCTTAATGTCTGTGTGTGACAGGTGGGCGCCAGCCAGGCCAAGGACATGATGCGCAAGTCTATCGTGTTTGACAAGAAGACCCCGGACGTGTTCTACTGCCCCCAACACAAGCCCACGTGTCTTAATGTCTGTGTGTGACAGGTGGGCGCCAGCCAGGCCAAGGACATGATGCGCAAGTCTATCGTGTTCGACAAGAAGACCCCGGACGTGTTCTACTGCCCCCAACACAAGCCCACGTGTCTTAATGTCTGTGTGTGACAGGTGGGCGCCAGCCAGGCCAAGGACATGATGCGCAAGTCTATCGTGTTTGACAAGAAGACCCCGGACGTGTTCTACTGCCCCCAACACAAGCCCACGTGTCTTAATGTCTGTGTGTGACAGGTGGGCGCCAGCCAGGCCAAGGACATGATGAGGAAGTCTATCGTGTTCGACAAGAAGACCCCGGACGTGTTCTACTGCCCCCAACACAAGCCCACGTGTCTTAATGTCTGTGTGTGACAGGTGGGCGCGAGCCGGGCCAAGGACATGATGCGCAAGTCTATCGTGTTTGACAAGAAGACCCCGGACGTGTTCTACTGCCCCCAACACAAGCCCACGTGTCTTAATGTCTGTGTGTGACAGGTGGGCGCCAGCCAGGCCAAGGATATGATGCGCAAGTCTATCGTGTTTGACAAGAAGACCCCGGACGTGTTCTACTGCCCCCAACACAAGCCCACGTGTCTTAATGTCTGTGTGTGACAGGTGGGCGCCAGCCAGGCCAAGGACATGATGCGCAAGTCTATCGTGTTTGACAAGAAGACCCCGGACGTGTTCTACTGCCCCCAACACAAGCCCACGTGTCTTAATGTCTGTGTGTGACAGGTGTGTGACGTGTGTGTGACAGGTGGGCGCCAGCCGGGCCAAGGATATGATGCGCAAGTCTATCGTGTTTGACAAGAAGACCCCGGACGTGTTCTACTGCCCCCAACACAAGCCCACGTGTCTTAATGTCTGTGTGTGACAGGTGGGCGCCAGCCAGGCCAAGGACATGATGCGCAAGTCTATCGTGTTTGACAAGAAGACCCCGGACGTGTTCTACTGCCCCCAACACAAGCCCACGTGTCTTAATGTCTGTGTGTGACAGGTGGGCGCGAGCCGGGCCAAGGACATGATGCGGAAGTCTATCGTGTTTGACAAGAAGACCCCGGACGTGTTCTACTGCCCCCAACACAAGCCCACGTGTCTTAATGTCTGTGTGTGACAGGTGGGCGCCAGCCGGGCCAAGGACATGATGCGGAAGTCTATCGTGTTTGACAAGAAGACCCCGGACGTGTTCTACTGCCCCCAACACAAGCCCACGTGTCTTAATGTCTGTGTGTGACAGGTGGGCGCCAGCCAGGCCAAGGACATGATGCGCAAGTCTATCGTGTTTGACAAGAAGACCCCGGACGTGTTCTACTGCCCCCAACACAAGCCCACGTGTCTTAATGTCTGTGTGTGACAGGTGGGCGCCAGCCGGGCCAAGGACATGATGCGGAAGTCTATCGTGTTTGACAAGAAGACCCCGGACGTGTTCTACTGCCCCCAACACAAGCCCACGTGTCTTAATGTCTGTGTGTGACAGGTGGGCGCCAGCCGGGCCAAGGACATGATGCGGAAGTCTATCGTGTTTGACAAGAAGACCCCGGACGTGTTCTACTGCCCCCAACACAAGCCCACGTGTCTTAATGTCTGTGTGTGACAGGTGGGCGCCAGCCAGGCCAAGGACATGATGCGCAAGTCTATCGTGTTTGACAAGAAGACCCCGGACGTGTTCTACTGCCCCCAACACAAGCCCACGTGTCTTAATGTCTGTGTGTGACAGGTGGGCGCCAGCCAGGCCAAGGACATGATGCGGAAGTCTATCGTGTTTGACAAGAAGACCCCGGACGTGTTCTACTGCCCCCAACACAAGCCCACGTGTCTTAATGTCTGTGTGTGACAGGTGGGCGCCAGCCAGGCCAAGGACATGATGCGCAAGTCTATCGTGTTTGACAAGAAGACCCCGGACGTGTTCTACTGCCCCCAACACAAGCCCACGTGTCTTAATGTCTGTGTGTGACAGGTGGGCGCCAGCCAGGCCAAGGACATGATGCGCAAGTCTATCGTGTTTGACAAGAAGACCCCGGATGTGTTCTACTGCCCCCAACACAAGCCCACGTGTCTTAATGTCTGTGTGTGACAGGTGGGCGCCAGCCAGGCCAAGGACATGATGCGCAAGTCTATCGTGTTTGACAAGAAGACCCCGGATGTGTTCTACTGCCCCCAACACAAGCCCACGTGTCTTAATGTCTGTGTGTGACAGGTGGGCGCGAGCCGGGCCAAGGACATGATGCGGAAGTCTATCGTGTTTGACAAGAAGACCCCGGACGTGTTCTACTGCCCCCAACACAAGCCCACGTGTCTTAATGTCTGTGTGTGACAGGTGGGCGCCAGCCAGGCCAAGGACATGATGCGCAAGTCTATCGTGTTTGACAAGAAGACCCCGGACGTGTTCTACTGCCCCCAACACAAGCCCACGTGTCTTAATGTCTGTGTGTGACAGGTGGGCGCCAGCCAGGCCAAGGACATGATGCGCAAGTCTATCGTGTTTGACAAGAAGACCCCGGACGTGTTCTACTGCCCCCAACACAAGCCCACGTGTCTTAATGTCTGTGTGTGACAGGTGGGCGCCAGCCAGGCCAAGGACATGATGCGCAAGTCTATCGTGTTTGACAAGAAGACCCCGGACGTGTTCTACTGCCCCCAACACAAGCCCACGTGTCTTAATGTCTGTGTGTGACAGGTGGGCGCCAGCCAGGCCAAGGACATGATGCGCAAGTCTATCGTGTTTGACAAGAAGACCCCGGACGTGTTCTACTGCCCCCAACACAAGCCCACGTGTCTTAATGTCTGTGTGTGACAGGTGGGCGCCAGCCAGGCCAAGGACATGATGCGGAAGTCTATCGTGTTTGACAAGAAGACCCCGGACGTGTTCTACTGCCCCCAACACAAGCCCACGTGTCTTAATGTCTGTGTGTGACAGGTGGGCGCGAGCCAGGCCAAGGACATGATGCGGAAGTCTATCGTGTTTGACAAGAAGACCCCGGACGTGTTCTACTGCCCCCAACACAAGCCCACGTGTCTTAATGTCTGTGTGTGACAGGTGGGCGCCAGCCAGGCCAAGGACATGATGCGCAAGTCTATCGTGTTTGACAAGAAGACCCCGGACGTGTTCTACTGCCCCCAACACAAGCCCACGTGTCTTAATGTCTGTGTGTGACAGGTGGGCGCCAGCCAGGCCAAGGACATGATGAGGAAGTCTATCGTGTTTGACAAGAAGACCCCGGACGTGTTCTACTGCCCCCAACACAAGCCCACGTGTCTTAATGTCTGTGTGTGACAGGTGGGCGCCAGCCAGGCCAAGGACATGATGCGGAAGTCTATCGTGTTTGACAAGAAGACCCCGGACGTGTTCTACTGCCCCCAACACAAGCCCACGTGTCTTAATGTCTGTGTGTGACAGGTGGGCGCGAGCCGGGCCAAGGACATGATGCGCAAGTCTATCGTGTTTGACAAGAAGACCCCGGACGTGTTCTACTGCCCCCAACACAAGCCCACGTGTCTTAATGTCTGTGTGTGACAGGTGGGCGCCAGCCAGGCCAAGGACATGATGCGCAAGTCTATCGTGTTTGACAAGAAGACCCCGGACGTGTTCTACTGCCCCCAACACAAGCCCACGTGTCTTAATGTCTGTGTGTGACAGGTGGGCGCCAGCCAGGCCAAGGACATGATGCGCAAGTCTATCGTGTTTGACAAGAAGACCCCGGACGTGTTCTACTGCCCCCAACACAAGCCCACGTGTCTTAATGTCTGTGTGTGACAGGTGGGCGCCAGCCAGGCCAAGGACATGATGCGCAAGTCTATCGTGTTTGACAAGAAGACCCCGGACGTCTTCTACTGCCCCCAACACAAGCCCACGTGTCTTAATGTCTGTGTGTGACAGGTGGGCGCCAGCCAGGCCAAGGACATGATGCGCAAGTCTATCGTGTTTGACAAGAAGACCCCGGACGTGTTCTACTGCCCCCAACACAAGCCCACGTGTCTTAATGTCTGTGTGTGACAGGTGGGCGCCAGCCGGGCCAAGGACATGATGCGGAAGTCTATCGTGTTTGACAAGAAGACCCCGGACGTGTTCTACTGCCCCCAACACAAGCCCACGTGTCTTAATGTCTGTGTGTGACAGGTGGGCGCCAGCCAGGCCAAGGACATGATGCGGAAGTCTATCGTGTTTGACAAGAAGACCCCGGACGTGTTCTACTGCCCCCAACACAAGCCCACGTGTCTTAATGTCTGTGTGTGACAGGTGGGCGCCAGCCGGGCCAAGGACATGATGCGGAAGTCTATCGTGTTTGACAAGAAGACCCCGGACGTGTTCTACTGCCCCCAACACAAGCCCACGTGTCTTAATGTCTGTGTGTGACAGGTGGGCGCGAGCCGGGCCAAGGACATGATGCGGAAGTCTATCGTGTTTGACAAGAAGACCCCGGACGTGTTCTACTGCCCCCAACACAAGCCCACGTGTCTTAATGTCTGTGTGTGACAGGTGGGCGCCAGCCGGGCCAAGGACATGATGCGGAAGTCTATCGTGTTTGACAAGAAGACCCCGGACGTGTTCTACTGCCCCCAACACAAGCCCACGTGTCTTAATGTCTGTGTGTGACAGGTGGGCGCGAGCCGGGCCAAGGACATGATGCGGAAGTCTATCGTGTTTGACAAGAAGACCCCGGACGTGTTCTACTGCCCCCAACACAAGCCCACGTGTCTTAATGTCTGTGTGTGACAGGTGGGCGCCAGCCAGGCCAAGGACATGATGCGGAAGTCTATCGTGTTTGACAAGAAGACCCCGGACGTGTTCTACTGCCCCCAACACAAGCCCACGTGTCTTAATGTCTGTGTGTGACAGGTGGGCGCCAGCCAGGCCAAGGACATGATGCGCAAGTCTATCGTGTTTGACAAGAAGACCCCGGACGTGTTCTACTGCCCCCAACACAAGCCCACGTGTCTTAATGTCTGTGTGTGACAGGTGGGCGCCAGCCAGGCCAAGGACATGATGAGGAAGTCTATCGTGTTTGACAAGAAGACCCCGGACGTGTTCTACTGCCCCCAACACAAGCCAACGTGTCTTAATGTCTGTGTGTGACAGGTGGGCGCGAGCCAGGCCAAGGACATGATGCGCAAGTCTATCGTGTTTGACAAGAAGACCCCGGACGTGTTCTACTGCCCCCAACACAAGCCCACGTGTCTTAATGTCTGTGTGTGACAGGTGGGCGCCAGCCAGGCCAAGGACATGATGCGCAAGTCTATCGTGTTCGACAAGAAGACCCCGGACGTGTTCTACTGCCCCCAACACAAGCCCACGTGTCTTAATGTCTGTGTGTGACAGGTGGGCGCCAGCCAGGCCAAGGACATGATGAGGAAGTCTATCGTGTTTGACAAGAAGACCCCGGACGTGTTCTACTGCCCCCAACACAAGCCCACGTGTCTTAATGTCTGTGTGTGACAGGTGGGCGCCAGCCAGGCCAAGGACATGATGCGCAAGTCTATCGTGTTCGACAAGAAGACCCCGGACGTGTTCTACTGCCCCCAACACAAGCCCACGTGTCTTAATGTCCGTGTGTGACAGGTGGGCGCCAGCCGGGCCAAGGATATGATGCGCAAGTCTATCGTGTTCGACAAGAAGACCCCGGACGTGTTCTACTGCCCCCAACACAAGCCCACGTGTCTTAATGTCTGTGTGTGACAGGTGGGCGCCAGCCAGGCCAAGGACATGATGCGGAAGTCTATCGTGTTTGACAAGAAGACCCCGGACGTGTTCTACTGCCCCCAACACAAGCCCACGTGTCTTAATGTCTGTGTGTGACAGGTGGGCGCCAGCCAGGCCAAGGACATGATGCGCAAGTCTATCGTGTTTGACAAGAAGACCCCGGACGTGTTCTACTGCCCCCAACACAAGCCCACGTGTCTTAATGTCTGTGTGTGACAGGTGGGCGCCAGCCAGGCCAAGGACATGATGAGGAAGTCTATCGTGTTTGACAAGAAGACCCCGGACGTGTTCTACTGCCCCCAACACAAGCCCACGTGTCTTAATGTCTGTGTGTGACAGGTGGGCGCCAGCCAGGCCAAGGACATGATGCGGAAGTCTATCGTGTTTGACAAGAAGACCCCGGACGTGTTCTACTGCCCCCAACACAAGCCCACGTGTCTTAATGTCTGTGTGTGACAGGTGGGCGCCAGCCAGGCCAAGGACATGATGCGCAAGTCTATCGTGTTTGACAAGAAGACCCCGGACGTGTTCTACTGCCCCCAACACAAGCCCACGTGTCTTAATGTCTGTGTGTGACAGGTGGGCGCCAGCCAGGCCAAGGACATGATGCGGAAGTCTATCGTGTTTGACAAGAAGACCCCGGACGTGTTCTACTGCCCCCAACACAAGCCCACGTGTCTTAATGTCTGTGTGTGACAGGTGGGCGCCAGCCGGGCCAAGGACATGATGCGGAAGTCTATCGTGTTTGACAAGAAGACCCCGGACGTGTTCTACTGCCCCCAACACAAGCCCACGTGTCTTAATGTCTGTGTGTGACAGGTGGGCGCCAGCCAGGCCAAGGACATGATGCGGAAGTCTATCGTGTTCGACAAGAAGACCCCGGACGTGTTCTACTGCCCCCAACACAAGCCCACGTGTCTTAATGTCTGTGTGTGACAGGTGGGCGCGAGCCGGGCCAAGGACATGATGCGCAAGTCTATCGTGTTTGACAAGAAGACCCCGGACGTGTTCTACTGCCCCCAACACAAGCCCACGTGTCTTAATGTCTGTGTGTGACAGGTGGGCGCCAGCCGGGCCAAGGACATGATGCGCAAGTCTATCGTGTTTGACAAGAAGACCCCGGACGTGTTCTACTGCCCCCAACACAAGCCCACGTGTCTTAATGTCTGTGTGTGACAGGTGGGCGCCAGCCAGGCCAAGGACATGATGCGCAAGTCTATCGTGTTTGACAAGAAGACCCCGGACGTGTTCTACTGCCCCCAACACAAGCCCACGTGTCTTAATGTCTGTGTGTGACAGGTGGGCGCCAGCCAGGCCAAGGACATGATGCGGAAGTCTATCGTGTTTGACAAGAAGACCCCGGACGTGTTCTACTGCCCCCAACACAAGCCCACGTGTCTTAATGTCTGTGTGTGACAGGTGGGCGCCAGCCGGGCCAAGGACATGATGCGGAAGTCTATCGTGTTTGACAAGAAGACCCCGGACGTGTTCTACTGCCCCCAACACAAGCCCACGTGTCTTAATGTCTGTGTGTGACAGGTGGGCGCCAGCCAGGCCAAGGACATGATGCGGAAGTCTATCGTGTTCGACAAGAAGACCCCGGACGTGTTCTACTGCCCCCAACACAAGCCCACGTGTCTTAATGTCTGTGTGTGACAGGTGGGCGCGAGCCGGGCCAAGGACATGATGCGCAAGTCTATCGTGTTTGACAAGAAGACCCCGGACGTGTTCTACTGCCCCCAACACAAGCCCACGTGTCTTAATGTCTGTGTGTGACAGGTGGGCGCCAGCCGGGCCAAGGACATGATGCGCAAGTCTATCGTGTTTGACAAGAAGACCCCGGACGTGTTCTACTGCCCCCAACACAAGCCCACGTGTCTTAATGTCTGTGTGTGACAGGTGGGCGCCAGCCAGGCCAAGGACATGATGCGCAAGTCTATCGTGTTTGACAAGAAGACCCCGGACGTGTTCTACTGCCCCCAACACAAGCCCACGTGTCTTAATGTCTGTGTGTGACAGGTGGGCGCCAGCCAGGCCAAGGACATGATGCGCAAGTCTATCGTGTTCGACAAGAAGACCCCGGACGTGTTCTACTGCCCCCAACACAAGCCCACGTGTCTTAATGTCTGTGTGTGACAGGTGGGCGCGAGCCGGGCCAAGGACATGATGCGGAAGTCTATCGTGTTTGACAAGAAGACCCCGGACGTGTTCTACTGCCCCCAACACAAGCCCACGTGTCTTAATGTCTGTGTGTGACAGGTGGGCGCCAGCCAGGCCAAGGACATGATGCGCAAGTCTATCGTGTTCGACAAGAAGACCCCGGACGTGTTCTACTGCCCCCAACACAAGCCCACGTGTCTTAATGTCTGTGTGTGACAGGTGGGCGCCAGCCAGGCCAAGGACATGATGCGCAAGTCTATCGTGTTCGACAAGAAGACCCCGGACGTGTTCTACTGCCCCCAACACAAGCCCACGTGTCTTAATGTCTGTGTGTGACAGGTGGGCGCCAGCCAGGCCAAGGACATGATGCGCAAGTCTATCGTGTTCGACAAGAAGACCCCGGACGTGTTCTACTGCCCCCAACACAAGCCCACGTGTCTTAATGTCTGTGTGTGACAGGTGGGCGCCAGCCAGGCCAAGGACATGATGCGCAAGTCTATCGTGTTTGACAAGAAGACCCCGGACGTCTTCTACTGCCCCCAACACAAGCCCACGTGTCTTAATGTCTGTGTGTGACAGGTGGGCGCCAGCCAGGCCAAGGACATGATGCGCAAGTCTATCGTGTTTGACAAGAAGACCCCGGACGTGTTCTACTGCCCCCAACACAAGCCCACGTGTCTTAATGTCTGTGTGTGACAGGTGGGCGCCAGCCAGGCCAAGGACATGATGAGGAAGTCTATCGTGTTTGACAAGAAGACCCCGGACGTGTTCTACTGCCCCCAACACAAGCCCACGTGTCTTAATGTCTGTGTGTGACAGGTGGGCGCCAGCCAGGCCAAGGACATGATGCGGAAGTCTATCGTGTTCGACAAGAAGACCCCGGACGTGTTCTACTGCCCCCAACACAAGCCCACGTGTCTTAATGTCTGTGTGTGACAGGTGGGCGCGAGCCGGGCCAAGGACATGATGCGGAAGTCTATCGTGTTCGACAAGAAGACCCCGGACGTGTTCTACTGCCCCCAACACAAGCCCACGTGTCTTAATGTCTGTGTGTGACAGGTGGGCGCCAGCCAGGCCAAGGACATGATGAGGAAGTCTATCGTGTTCGACAAGAAGACCCCGGACGTGTTCTACTGCCCCCAACACAAGCCCACGTGTCTTAATGTCTGTGTGTGACAGGTGGGCGCGAGCCGGGCCAAGGACATGATGAGGAAGTCTATCGTGTTTGACAAGAAGACCCCGGACGTGTTCTACTGCCCCCAACACAAGCCCACGTGTCTTAATGTCTGTGTGTGACAGGTGGGCGCGAGCCGGGCCAAGGACATGATGAGGAAGTCTATCGTGTTTGACAAGAAGACCCCGGACGTGTTCTACTGCCCCCAACACAAGCCCACGTGTCTTAATGTCTGTGTGTGACAGGTGGGCGCCAGCCAGGCCAAGGACATGATGCGGAAGTCTATCGTGTTCGACAAGAAGACCCCGGACGTGTTCTACTGCCCCCAACACAAGCCCACGTGTCTTAATGTCTGTGTGTGACAGGTGGGCGCGAGCCGGGCCAAGGACATGATGAGGAAGTCTATCGTGTTTGACAAGAAGACCCCGGACGTGTTCTACTGCCCCCAACACAAGCCCACGTGTCTTAATGTCTGTGTGTGACAGGTGGGCGCCAGCCAGGCCAAGGACATGATGCGGAAGTCTATCGTGTTTGACAAGAAGACCCCGGACGTGTTCTACTGCCCCCAACACAAGCCCACGTGTCTTAATGTCTGTGTGTGACAGGTGGGCGCGAGCCGGGCCAAGGACATGATGCGGAAGTCTATCGTGTTTGACAAGAAGACCCCGGACGTGTTCTACTGCCCCCAACACAAGCCCACGTGTCTTAATGTCTGTGTGTGACAGGTGGGCGCCAGCCAGGCCAAGGACATGATGCGCAAGTCTATCGTGTTTGACAAGAAGACCCCGGACGTGTTCTACTGCCCCCAACACAAGCCCACGTGTCTTAATGTCTGTGTGTGACAGGTGGGCGCCAGCCAGGCCAAGGACATGATGCGCAAGTCTATCGTGTTTGACAAGAAGACCCCGGACGTGTTCTACTGCCCCCAACACAAGCCCACGTGTCTTAATGTCTGTGTGTGACAGGTGGGCGCCAGCCAGGCCAAGGACATGATGCGCAAGTCTATCGTGTTTGACAAGAAGACCCCGGACGTGTTCTACTGCCCCCAACACAAGCCCACGTGTCTTAATGTCTGTGTGTGACAGGTGGGCGCCAGCCAGGCCAAGGACATGATGCGCAAGTCTATCGTGTTCGACAAGAAGACCCCGGACGTGTTCTACTGCCCCCAACACAAGCCCACGTGTCTTAATGTCTGTGTGTGACAGGTGGGCGCCAGCCAGGCCAAGGACATGATGCGGAAGTCTATCGTGTTTGACAAGAAGACCCCGGACGTGTTCTACTGCCCCCAACACAAGCCCACGTGTCTTAATGTCTGTGTGTGACAGGTGGGCGCGAGCCGGGCCAAGGACATGATGCGGAAGTCTATCGTGTTTGACAAGAAGACCCCGGACGTGTTCTACTGCCCCCAACACAAGCCCACGTGTCTTAATGTCTGTGTGTGACAGGTGGGCGCCAGCCGGGCCAAGGACATGATGCGGAAGTCTATCGTGTTTGACAAGAAGACCCCGGACGTGTTCTACTGCCCCCAACACAAGCCAACGTGTCTTAATGTCTGTGTGTGACAGGTGGGCGCCAGCCGGGCCAAGGACATGATGCGGAAGTCTATCGTGTTTGACAAGAAGACCTCGGACGTGTTCTACTGCCCCCAACACAAGCCAACGTGTCTTAATGTCTGTGTGTGACAGGTGGGCGCCAGCCAGGCCAAGGACATGATGAGGAAGTCTATCGTGTTTGACAAGAAGACCCCGGACGTGTTCTACTGCCCCCAACACAAGCCCACGTGTCTTAATGTCTGTGTGTGACAGGTGGGCGCCAGCCAGGCCAAGGACATGATGCGCAAGTCTATCGTGTTCGACAAGAAGACCCCGGACGTGTTCTACTGCCCCCAACACAAGCCCACGTGTCTTAATGTCTGTGTGTGACAGGTGGGCGCGAGCCAGGCCAAGGACATGATGCGCAAGTCTATCGTGTTCGACAAGAAGACCCCGGACGTGTTCTACTGCCCCCAACACAAGCCCACGTGTCTTAATGTCTGTGTGTGACAGGTGGGCGCCAGCCGGGCCAAGGACATGATGAGGAAGTCTATCGTGTTTGACAAGAAGACCCCGGACGTGTTCTACTGCCCCCAACACAAGCCCACGTGTCTTAATGTCTGTGTGTGACAGGTGGGCGCCAGCCAGGCCAAGGACATGATGCGCAAGTCTATCGTGTTTGACAAGAAGACCCCGGACGTGTTCTACTGCCCCCAACACAAGCCCACGTGTCTTAATGTCTGTGTGTGACAGGTGGGCGCGAGCCAGGCCAAGGACATGATGCGCAAGTCTATCGTGTTCGACAAGAAGACCCCGGACGTGTTCTACTGCCCCCAACACAAGCCCACGTGTCTTAATGTCTGTGTGTGACAGGTGGGCGCCAGCCAGGCCAAGGACATGATGCGCAAGTCTATCGTGTTTGACAAGAAGACCCCGGACGTGTTCTACTGCCCCCAACACAAGCCCACGTGTCTTAATGTCTGTGTGTGACAGGTGGGCGCCAGCCAGGCCAAGGACATGATGCGCAAGTCTATCGTGTTCGACAAGAAGACCCCGGACGTGTTCTACTGCCCCCAACACAAGCCCACGTGTCTTAATGTCTGTGTGTGACAGGTGGGCGCCAGCCAGGCCAAGGACATGATGCGCAAGTCTATCGTGTTCGACAAGAAGACCCCGGACGTGTTCTACTGCCCCCAACACAAGCCCACGTGTCTTAATGTCTGTGTGTGACAGGTGGGCGCCAGCCAGGCCAAGGACATGATGCGGAAGTCTATCGTGTTTGACAAGAAGACCCCGGACGTGTTCTACTGCCCCCAACACAAGCCCACGTGTCTTAATGTCTGTGTGTGACAGGTGGGCGCGAGCCGGGCCAAGGACATGATGCGGAAGTCTATCGTGTTTGACAAGAAGACCCCGGACGTGTTCTACTGCCCCCAACACAAGCCCACGTGTCTTAATGTCTGTGTGTGACAGGTGGGCGCCAGCCAGGCCAAGGACATGATGCGCAAGTCTATCGTGTTCGACAAGAAGACCCCGGACGTGTTCTACTGCCCCCAACACAAGCCCACGTGTCTTAATGTCTGTGTGTGACAGGTGGGCGCCAGCCAGGCCAAGGACATGATGAGGAAGTCTATCGTGTTTGACAAGAAGACCCCGGACGTGTTCTACTGCCCCCAACACAAGCCCACGTGTCTTAATGTCTGTGTGTGACAGGTGGGCGCCAGCCAGGCCAAGGACATGATGCGCAAGTCTATCGTGTTTGACAAGAAGACCCCGGACGTGTTCTACTGCCCCCAACACAAGCCCACGTGTCTTAATGTCTGTGTGTGACAGGTGGGCGCCAGCCAGGCCAAGGACATGATGCGCAAGTCTATCGTGTTTGACAAGAAGACCCCGGACGTGTTCTACTGCCCCCAACACAAGCCCACGTGTCTTAATGTCTGTGTGTGACAGGTGGGCGCCAGCCAGGCCAAGGACATGATGAGGAAGTCTATCGTGTTTGACAAGAAGACCCCGGACGTGTTCTACTGCCCCCAACACAAGCCCACGTGTCTTAATGTCTGTGTGTGACAGGTGGGCGCCAGCCAGGCCAAGGACATGATGCGCAAGTCTATCGTGTTTGACAAGAAGACCCCGGACGTGTTCTACTGCCCCCAACACAAGCCCACGTGTCTTAATGTCTGTGTGTGACAGGTGGGCGCCAGCCAGGCCAAGGACATGATGCGCAAGTCTATCGTGTTCGACAAGAAGACCCCGGACGTGTTCTACTGCCCCCAACACAAGCCCACGTGTCTTAATGTCTGTGTGTGACAGGTGGGCGCCAGCCAGGCCAAGGACATGATGCGCAAGTCTATCGTGTTTGACAAGAAGACCCCGGACGTGTTCTACTGCCCCCAACACAAGCCCACGTGTCTTAATGTCTGTGTGTGACAGGTGGGCGCCAGCCGGGCCAAGGACATGATGCGCAAGTCTATCGTGTTCGACAAGAAGACCCCGGACGTGTTCTACTGCCCCCAACACAAGCCCACGTGTCTTAATGTCTGTGTGTGACAGGTGGGCGCCAGCCAGGCCAAGGACATGATGCGCAAGTCTATCGTGTTTGACAAGAAGACCCCGGACGTGTTCTACTGCCCCCAACACAAGCCCACGTGTCTTAATGTCTGTGTGTGACAGGTGGGCGCCAGCCAGGCCAAGGACATGATGCGCAAGTCTATCGTGTTCGACAAGAAGACCCCGGACGTGTTCTACTGCCCCCAACACAAGCCCACGTGTCTTAATGTCTGTGTGTGACAGGTGGGCGCCAGCCAGGCCAAGGACATGATGCGCAAGTCTATCGTGTTTGACAAGAAGACCCCGGACGTGTTCTACTGCCCCCAACACAAGCCCACGTGTCTTAATGTCTGTGTGTGACAGGTGGGCGCCAGCCAGGCCAAGGACATGATGCGCAAGTCTATCGTGTTCGACAAGAAGACCCCGGACGTGTTCTACTGCCCCCAACACAAGCCCACGTGTCTTAATGTCTGTGTGTGACAGGTGGGCGCCAGCCAGGCCAAGGACATGATGCGGAAGTCTATCGTGTTCGACAAGAAGACCCCGGATGTCTTCTACTGCCCCCAACACAAGCCCACGTGTCTTAATGTCTGTGTGTGACAGGTGGGCGCCAGCCAGGCCAAGGACATGATGCGCAAGTCTATCGTGTTTGACAAGAAGACCCCGGACGTGTTCTACTGCCCCCAACACAAGCCCACGTGTCTTAATGTCTGTGTGTGACAGGTGGGCGCCAGCCAGGCCAAGGACATGATGCGGAAGTCTATCGTGTTTGACAAGAAGACCCCGACGTGTTCTACTGCCCCCAACACAAGCCCACGTGTCTTAATGTCTGTGTGTGACAGGTGGGCGCCAGCCGGGCCAAGGACATGATGCGGAAGTCTATCGTGTTTGACAAGAAGACCCCGGACGTGTTCTACTGCCCCCAACACAAGCCCACGTGTCTTAATGTCTGTGTGTGACAGGTGGGCGCCAGCCAGGCCAAGGACATGATGCGCAAGTCTATCGTGTTCGACAAGAAGACCCCGGACGTGTTCTACTGCCCCCAACACAAGCCCACGTGTCTTAATGTCTGTGTGTGACAGGTGGGCGCCAGCCAGGCCAAGGACATGATGAGGAAGTCTATCGTGTTCGACAAGAAGACCCCGGACGTGTTCTACTGCCCCCAACACAAGCCCACGTGTCTTAATGTCTGTGTGTGACAGGTGGGCGCGAGCCAGGCCAAGGACATGATGAGGAAGTCTATCGTGTTCGACAAGAAGACCCCGGATGTCTTCTACTGCCCCCAACACAAGCCCACGTGTCTTAATGTCTGTGTGTGACAGGTGGGCGCGAGCCAGGCCAAGGACATGATGAGGAAGTCTATCGTGTTCGACAAGAAGACCCCGGACGTGTTCTACTGCCCCCAACACAAGCCCACGTGTCTTAATGTCTGTGTGTGACAGGTGGGCGCCAGCCAGGCCAAGGACATGATGCGCAAGTCTATCGTGTTTGACAAGAAGACCCCGGACGTGTTCTACTGCCCCCAACACAAGCCCACGTGTCTTAATGTCTGTGTGTGACAGGTGGGCGCCAGCCAGGCCAAGGACATGATGCGCAAGTCTATCGTGTTTGACAAGAAGACCTCGGACGTGTTCTACTGCCCCCAACACAAGCCCACGTGTCTTAATGTCTGTGTGTGACAGGTGGGCGCCAGCCAGGCCAAGGACATGATGAGGAAGTCTATCGTGTTTGACAAGAAGACCCCGGACGTGTTCTACTGCCCCCAACACAAGCCCACGTGTCTTAATGTCTGTGTGTGACAGGTGGGCGCGAGCCAGGCCAAGGACATGATGCGCAAGTCTATCGTGTTTGACAAGAAGACCCCGGACGTGTTCTACTGCCCCCAACACAAGCCCACGTGTCTTAATGTCTGTGTGTGACAGGTGTGTGACGTGTGTGTGACAGGTGGGCGCCAGCCAGGCCAAGGACATGATGAGGAAGTCTATCGTGTTTGACAAGAAGACCCCGGACGTGTTCTACTGCCCCCAACACAAGCCCACGTGTCTTAATGTCTGTGTGTGACAGGTGGGCGCCAGCCAGGCCAAGGACATGATGAGGAAGTCTATCGTGTTCGACAAGAAGACCCCGGACGTGTTCTACTGCCCCCAACACAAGCCCACGTGTCTTAATGTCTGTGTGTGACAGGTGGGCGCCAGCCAGGCCAAGGACATGATGCGCAAGTCTATCGTGTTTGACAAGAAGACCCCGGACGTGTTCTACTGCCCCCAACACAAGCCCACGTGTCTTAATGTCTGTGTGTGACAGGTGGGCGCCAGCCAGGCCAAGGACATGATGCGCAAGTCTATCGTGTTTGACAAGAAGACCCCGGACGTGTTCTACTGCCCCCAACACAAGCCCACGTGTCTTAATGTCTGTGTGTGACAGGTGGGCGCCAGCCGGGCCAAGGACATGATGAGGAAGTCTATCGTGTTTGACAAGAAGACCCCGGACGTGTTCTACTGCCCCCAACACAAGCCCACGTGTCTTAATGTCTGTGTGTGACAGGTGGGCGCCAGGCAGGCCAAGGACATGATGCGGAAGTCTATCGTGTTTGACAAGAAGACCCCGGACGTGTTCTACTGCCCCCAACACAAGCCCACGTGTCTTAATGTCTGTGTGTGACAGGTGGGCGCCAGCCAGGCCAAGGACATGATGCGCAAGTCTATCGTGTTTGACAAGAAGACCCCGGACGTGTTCTACTGCCCCCAACACAAGCCCACGTGTCTTAATGTCTGTGTGTGACAGGTGGGCGCCAGCCAGGCCAAGGACATGATGAGGAAGTCTATCGTGTTTGACAAGAAGACCCCGGACGTGTTCTACTGCCCCCAACACAAGCCCACGTGTCTTAATGTCTGTGTGTGACAGGTGGGCGCGAGCCGGGCCAAGGACATGATGCGCAAGTCTATCGTGTTTGACAAGAAGACCCCGGACGTGTTCTACTGCCCCCAACACAAGCCCACGTGTCTTAATGTCTGTGTGTGACAGGTGGGCGCCAGCCAGGCCAAGGACATGATGAGGAAGTCTATCGTGTTCGACAAGAAGACCCCGGACGTGTTCTACTGCCCCCAACACAAGCCCACGTGTCTTAATGTCTGTGTGTGACAGGTGGGCGCCAGCCAGGCCAAGGACATGATGAGGAAGTCTATCGTGTTTGACAAGAAGACCCCGGACGTGTTCTACTGCCCCCAACACAAGCCCACGTGTCTTAATGTCTGTGTGTGACAGGTGGGCGCCAGCCAGGCCAAGGACATGATGCGCAAGTCTATCGTGTTTGACAAGAAGACCCCGGACGTGTTCTACTGCCCCCAACACAAGCCCACGTGTCTTAATGTCTGTGTGTGACAGGTGGGCGCCAGCCAGGCCAAGGACATGATGCGCAAGTCTATCGTGTTTGACAAGAAGACCCCGGACGTGTTCTACTGCCCCCAACACAAGCCCACGTGTCTTAATGTCTGTGTGTGACAGGTGGGCGCGAGCCGGGCCAAGGACATGATGCGCAAGTCTATCGTGTTTGACAAGAAGACCCCGGACGTGTTCTACTGCCCCCAACACAAGCCCACGTGTCTTAATGTCTGTGTGTGACAGGTGGGCGCGAGCCGGGCCAAGGACATGATGCGCAAGTCTATCGTGTTTGACAAGAAGACCCCGGACGTGTTCTACTGCCCCCAACACAAGCCCACGTGTCTTAATGTCTGTGTGTGACAGGTGGGCGCCAGCCAGGCCAAGGACATGATGCGCAAGTCTATCGTGTTTGACAAGAAGACCCCGGACGTGTTCTACTGCCCCCAACACAAGCCCACGTGTCTTAATGTCTGTGTGTGACAGGTGGGCGCCAGCCAGGCCAAGGACATGATGCGCAAGTCTATCGTGTTTGACAAGAAGACCCCGGACGTGTTCTACTGCCCCCAACACAAGCCCACGTGTCTTAATGTCTGTGTGTGACAGGTGGGCGCGAGCCGGGCCAAGGACATGATGCGCAAGTCTATCGTGTTTGACAAGAAGACCCCGGACGTGTTCTACTGCCCCCAACACAAGCCCACGTGTCTTAATGTCTGTGTGTGACAGGTGGGCGCGAGCCGGGCCAAGGACATGATGCGCAAGTCTATCGTGTTTGACAAGAAGACCCCGGACGTGTTCTACTGCCCCCAACACAAGCCCACGTGTCTTAATGTCTGTGTGTGACAGGTGGGCGCCAGCCAGGCCAAGGACATGATGCGGAAGTCTATCGTGTTTGACAAGAAGACCCCGGACGTGTTCTACTGCCCCCAACACAAGCCCACGTGTCTTAATGTCTGTGTGTGACAGGTGGGCGCCAGCCAGGCCAAGGACATGATGCGCAAGTCTATCGTGTTTGACAAGAAGACCCCGGACGTGTTCTACTGCCCCCAACACAAGCCCACGTGTCTTAATGTCTGTGTGTGACAGGTGGGCGCCAGCCAGGCCAAGGACATGATGCGGAAGTCTATCGTGTTTGACAAGAAGACCCCGGACGTGTTCTACTGCCCCCAACACAAGCCCACGTGTCTTAATGTCTGTGTGTGACAGGTGGGCGCGAGCCAGGCCAAGGACATGATGCGCAAGTCTATCGTGTTTGACAAGAAGACCCCGGACGTGTTCTACTGCCCCCAACACAAGCCCACGTGTCTTAATGTCTGTGTGTGACAGGTGGGCGCCAGCCGGGCCAAGGACATGATGCGGAAGTCTATCGTGTTTGACAAGAAGACCCCGGACGTGTTCTACTGCCCCCAACACAAGCCCACGTGTCTTAATGTCTGTGTGTGACAGGTGGGCGCCAGCCAGGCCAAGGACATGATGCGGAAGTCTATCGTGTTTGACAAGAAGACCCCGGACGTGTTCTACTGCCCCCAACACAAGCCCACGTGTCTTAATGTCTGTGTGTGACAGGTGGGCGCCAGCCAGGCCAAGGACATGATGCGCAAGTCTATCGTGTTTGACAAGAAGACCCCGGACGTGTTCTACTGCCCCCAACACAAGCCCACGTGTCTTAATGTCTGTGTGTGACAGGTGGGCGCCAGCCAGGCCAAGGACATGATGCGCAAGTCTATCGTGTTTGACAAGAAGACCCCGGACGTGTTCTACTGCCCCCAACACAAGCCCACGTGTCTTAATGTCTGTGTGTGACAGGTGGGCGCGAGCCAGGCCAAGGACATGATGCGCAAGTCTATCGTGTTCGACAAGAAGACCCCGGACGTGTTCTACTGCCCCCAACACAAGCCCACGTGTCTTAATGTCTGTGTGTGACAGGTGGGCGCCAGCCAGGCCAAGGACATGATGCGCAAGTCTATCGTGTTTGACAAGAAGACCCCGGACGTGTTCTACTGCCCCCAACACAAGCCCACGTGTCTTAATGTCTGTGTGTGACAGGTGGGCGCCAGCCAGGCCAAGGACATGATGCGGAAGTCTATCGTGTTTGACAAGAAGACCCCGGACGTGTTCTACTGCCCCCAACACAAGCCCACGTGTCTTAATGTCTGTGTGTGACAGGTGGGCGCGAGCCAGGCCAAGGACATGATGCGGAAGTCTATCGTGTTTGACAAGAAGACCCCGGACGTGTTCTACTGCCCCCAACACAAGCCCACGTGTCTTAATGTCTGTGTGTGACAGGTGGGCGCCAGCCAGGCCAAGGACATGATGAGGAAGTCTATCGTGTTTGACAAGAAGACCCCGGACGTGTTCTACTGCCCCCAACACAAGCCCACGTGTCTTAATGCCTGTGTGTGACAGGTGGGCGCCAGCCAGGCCAAGGACATGATGCGCAAGTCTATCGTGTTTGACAAGAAGACCCCGGACGTGTTCTACTGCCCCCAACACAAGCCCACGTGTCTTAATGTCTGTGTGTGACAGGTGGGCGCCAGCCAGGCCAAGGACATGATGCGGAAGTCTATCGTGTTCGACAAGAAGACCCCGGACGTGTTCTACTGCCCCCAACACAAGCCCACGTGTCTTAATGTCTGTGTGTGACAGGTGGGCGCCAGCCAGGCCAAGGACATGATGCGGAAGTCTATCGTGTTTGACAAGAAGACCCCGGACGTGTTCTACTGCCCCCAACACAAGCCCACGTGTCTTAATGTCTGTGTGTGACAGGTGGGCGCGAGCCAGGCCAAGGACATGATGCGGAAGTCTATCGTGTTTGACAAGAAGACCCCGGACGTGTTCTACTGCCCCCAACACAAGCCCACGTGTCTTAATGTCTGTGTGTGACAGGTGGGCGCCAGCCAGGCCAAGGACATGATGAGGAAGTCTATCGTGTTTGACAAGAAGACCCCGGACGTGTTCTACTGCCCCCAACACAAGCCCACGTGTCTTAATGTCTGTGTGTGACAGGTGGGCGCCAGCCAGGCCAAGGACATGATGAGGAAGTCTATCGTGTTCGACAAGAAGACCCCGGATGTCTTCTACTGCCCCCAACACAAGCCAACGGGGATGGACAAGCTCTACGTCAACTCCCGCCCCCTGGCCAAGCTGTGTGAGCATGACGGGAACCCTCTGCCTGAGGACTACAAGTCAGACTGCTACAACGACGTGGACGAGTCCGAGTACGCCTGCAAGGAGAAGTTCAGGATCATGGTGAGAACAGGGGGGGTCACTTTGAAACACGTGGGGGATGAGGGGGTAGGGTAAATAACTAGGATCATCATGAATCGCTTGCTATAAGTCGCAGGGGGTGAGGGGTGGTGAGTATAATAACAAGGATCATTGTGAAAGAAGGAGGGGGGGGGGGGGGGGGGGGGGGTAGAGTAAAATAACTAGGATCATGGCGAAACAACGGTGGGGAGGGGGATTGATTTCAAATACCTGCTGGGAAGTAACATATTATGGTAAAATAAAGTTCAGGATCATGTAGCGGTGAGATGGGGGGGGGGGGGGGGAATTGCTTTCAAACACCTGCTGGGAAGTAACATATTATGTAAAGATGAAGTTCAGGATCATGTAGACGAGGAGAGACGGGGGGGGGGGGGTCGTTGATAAGTTGTGGGGGAGGTAGAGTAAAATAATTACTAGGATCATGGGACGAAAGGGGAGGGGGATGGTTTTAAATACCTGCTGGGAAGTAACATATTATGTTAATATGACGTTCAGGGTCATTTAGTGGAGAGACTTTGGGGGGGCGGGGGGGGGTTAAAATACCTCTGAGAAGTAACATGCTAGATACTAGAGAGCAATATTTTGAGAAGTTTAGGATGTTATAACATTGGTGATGTGTTATTAATTAACTGGTAAGTTGAAATGATCATTGCAACTTACCAGTAGTCGACTATATTAGGAATATGATATATTATTCCAGAAGCGTTTTAGATAAAAAGAAATTAATAATAATAATGTTCACACTGTGCAGAATTGTTATCAGCTATCAAGATGAATGTGTGAAGGTTCATGTTTTTTATTGCCTAACATTTCTTTTTTGTGCGATGAATGTTCCCATTGCGCTGAAGGGGGGAGGGGGGAGGGGGGCCAATACAACAATAATCACCACTAAACGTGTGCGATGAATGTTGCCACTGTGCTGAAGGGGGGAGGGGGGAGGGGGGCCAATATAACAATAATCACCACTAAACGTGTACTAACTCTGTCCTTGCAGAAGAGAATGAAGGGCAACGCAGCCGCCAAGAAGGAAGGACTATCCCCGCCGGCCGATCTCACCGCCGACTATTAATGTGCGCATCTAAAGAGTTAACTCGCTTTTTATTAACGCAAACGCAATAGGTACTGGTATTGAAACAATTTATTTTTTTATCTTCTTTCCAGCCTCTTTGTTTCCAGCCTCTTTGTTTCCAGCCTCTTTGTTTCTAGCTTCTTCACCTTTTAGCGCCATAGCTGCGGCCTTACTGACATCACCGTCTATCCACATTTCCTGGTGTTTGTCGCACTGCTATATGTTCATTCATACTTCTTCTTAATTCACCATCCCTGCCAATACAACAAACAATGAAATGCATTTACAGCTACACATAATCTTTATTCTTCACTTCCTATATTGTTTTTGAAGAAAAGTGAATTTATTTTCCCTCTCGTGCATGAATTATGAGCTTGACTTTTAAGGCCCTAATGTAGAAATTCGGACATAATTTTCAATATTTAAGTTATAATCTACATTCCTTCTTATAATC
>CAMDTW010000046.1:0-31066 GCA_945910005.1 Isoperla grammatica | reverse complement strand
TGTAACTTCTATAGAAGTTATCTAAATGTGACGAAATGGACAAATTGTGCTTATTGGAGCCTGAAACGCTCTAAAACAACGATTTGTTAACTTTGGTTGAAACCCTTAGGAATCCCGGCCGTATGCAAGATTCCTCTTAAAACTGGAAGTTTGTGGGTAGATAGACTGAAATCAGCCAATTTCTATTTTTTATGCATATTTTAACCAAAAACGACGAAAAAACTCAATTATGCATTTTCATTATACTCTTGAAGAATGCAACCTATAATTCTTATTTTTCGACGGAGGGTGTAACTTCTATAGAAAATATCGAAATGTGACGAAATGGACAAATTGTGCTTATTGGAGCCTGAAACGCTCTAAAACAACGATTTGTCAACTTTGGGTTGAAACACTTAGGAATCCCAGCTGTATGCAAGATTCCTCTTAAACTCGAAGTTTGTGGTAGATAGACTAAAATCAGCCAATTTCTATATTTTATGCATATTTTAACCAAAAACGACGAAAAAAACTCAATTTATGCATTTTCATTATACTCTTGAAGAATGCAGCCTATAATTCTTATTTTTCAACGGAGGGTGTAACTTCTATAGAAGTAATCGAAATGTGACGAAATGGACAAATTGTGCTTATTGGGAGCCTGAAACGCCCCTAAAACAACGATTTGTCAACCTTGGTTGAAACACTTAGGATCCCAGTTGTATGCAAGATTCCTCTTAAAACTCGAAGTTTGTGGTAGATAGGACTGAAATCAGCCAATTTCTATATTTTAGTCCATATTATAACCAAAAACGACCAAAAAACTCAATTTATGCATTTTCATAATACTCTTGAAGAATGCAAAATTAATTCTTATTTTTTCAACGGAGGGTGTAACTTCTATAGAAGTTATCGAAATGTGACGAAATGGACAAATTATGCTTATTGGAGCCTGAAACGCTCTAAAACAACGATTTGTGCAATTTGGTTGAAACCCTTAGGAATCCCAAGCCGTATGCAAGATTCCTCTTAAAACTGGAAGTTTGTGGTAGATAGACTAAAATCAGCCAATTTCTATATTTTATGCATATTTAAACCAAAAACGCCAAAAAAACTCAATTTATGCATTTTCATAATACTCCTTTCAGAATGTACACTATTATTATTATTTTTCAACGGTTGGTGTAACTTCTAAAGTAGTTATCGAAATGTGACGAAATGGACAAATTGTGCTTATTGGAGCCTGAAACGCTCTAAAACAACGATTGTCAACTTTGGTTGAAACCCTTAGGAATCCCCAGCCGTATGCAAGATTCCTCTTAAAACTGGAAGTTTGTGGTAGATAGACTGAAATCATACAATTTCTATATTTTATGCATATTTTAACCAAAAACGACGAAAAAACTCAATTTATGTATTTTCATTATACTCTTGAAGAATGCAGCATATAATTCTTATTTTTCAACGGAGGGTGTAACTTCTATAGAAGTTATCGAAATGTGACGAAATGGACAAATTGTGCTTATTGGAGCCTGAAACACTCTAAAACAACGATTTGTGCAATTTGGTTGAAACCCTTAGGAATCCCAACCGTATGCAAGATTCCTCTCAAAACTGGAAGTTTGTGGTAGATAGACTTAAATCAGCCAATTTCTATATTTTATGCATATTTTAACCAAAAACGACGAAAAAACTTAATTTATGTATTTTCATTATACTCTTGAAGAATGCAGCCTATAATTCTTATTTTTCAACGGAGGGTGTAACTTCTATAGAAGTTATCGATATGTGACGAAATGGACAAATTGTGCTTATTGGAGCCTGAAACGCTCTAAAACAACGATTTGTCAACTTTGGTTGAAACCCTTAGGAATCCCGGCCGTATGCAAGATTCCTCTTAAAACTGGAAGTTTGTGGTAGATAGACTGAAATCAGCCAATTTCTATTTTTTATGCATATTTTAACCAAAAACGACGAAAAAACTCAATTTATGCATTTTCATTATACTCTTGAAGAATGCAACCTATAATTCTTATTTTTCGACGGAGGGTGTAACTTCTATAGAAGTTATCGAAATGTGACGAAATGGACAAATTGTGCTTATTGGAGCCTGAAACGCTCTAAAACAACGATTTGTGCAATTTGGTTGAAACCCTTAGGAATCCCAGCCGTATGCAAGATTCCTCTTAAAACTGGAAGTTTGTGGTAGATAGACTGAAATCAGCCAGTTTCTATTTTTTATGCATATTTTAACCAAAAACGACGAAAAAACTCAATTTATGCATTTTCATTATATTCTTGAAGAATGCAACCTATAATTCTTATTTTTCGACGGAGGGTGTAACTTCTATAAAAGTTATCGAAATGTGACGAAATGGACAAATTGTGCTTATTGGAGCCTGAAACGCTCTAAAACAACGATTTGTGCAATTTGGTTGAAACCCTTAGGAATCCCAGCCGTATGCAAGATTCCTCTTAAAACTGGAAGTTTGTGGTAGATAGACTAAAATCAGCCAATTTCTATATTTTATGCATATTTTAACCAAAAACGACCAAAAAACTAAATTTATGCATTTTTATAATACTCTTTCAGAATGCACACTAACATTATTATTTTTCAACGGTTGGTGTAACTTCTAAAGTAGTTATCGAAATGTGACGAAATGGACAAATTGTGCTTATTGGAGCCTGAAACGCTCTTAAACAACGATTTGTCAACTTTGGTTGAAACCCTTAGCAATCCCAGCCGTATGCAAGATTCCTCTTAAAACTGGAAGTTTGTGGTAGATAGACTGAAATCAGCCAATTTTTTATTTTGTATGCATATTTTAACCAAAAACGACGAAAAAACTCAATTTATGCATTTTCATTATACTCTTGAAGAATGCAACCTATAATTCTTATTTTTCGACGGAGGGTGTTACTTCTATAGAAGTTATCGAAATGTAACGAAATGGACAAATTGTGCTTATTGGAGCCTGAAACGCTGTAAAACAACGATTTGTCAACTTTGGTTGAAACCCTTAGGAATCCCGGCCGTATGCAAGATTCCTCTTAAAACTGGAAGTTTGTGGAAGATAGACTGAAATCAGCCAATTTCTATTTTTTATGCATATTTTAACCAAAAACGACGAAAAAACTCAATTTATGCATTTTCATTATACTCTTGAAGAATGCAACCTATAATTCTTATTTTTCGACGGATGGTGTAACTTCTATAGAAGTTATCGAAATGTGACGAAATGGACAAATTGTGCTTATTGGAGCCTGAAACGCTCTAAAACAACGATTTGTGCAATTTGGTTGAAACCCTTAGGAATCCCAGCCGTATGCAAGATTCCTCTTAAAACTGGAAGTTTGTGGTAGATAGACTAAAATCAGCCAATTTCTATTTTTTATGCATATTTTAACCAAAAACAACGAAAAAACTCAATATATGCATTTTCATTATACTCTTGAAGAATTCAGCCTATAATTCTTATTTTTCAACGGAGGGTGTAACTTCTATAGAAGTTATCGAAATGTGACGAAATGGACAAATTGTGCTTATTGGAGCCTGAAACGCTCTAAAACAACGATTTGTCAACTTTGGTTGAAGCCCTTAGGAATCCCGGCCGTGTGCAAGATTCCTCTTAAAACTGGAAGTTTGTGGTAGATAGACTAAAATCAGCCAATTTCTATATTTTATGCATATTTTAACCAAAAACGACCAAAAAACTCAATTTATGCATTTTCATAATACTCTTTCAGAATGCACACTAACATTCTTATTTTTCGACGGAGGGTGTAACTTCTATAGAAGTTATCGAAATGTGACGAAATGGACAAATTGTGCTTATTGGAACCTGAAACGCTCTAAAACAACGATTTGTCAACTTTGGTTGAAACCCTTAGGAATCCCGGCCGTATGCAAGATTCCTCTTAAAACTGGAAGTTTGTGGTAGATAGACTGAAATCAGCCAATTTCTATTTTTTATGCATATTTTAACCAAAAACGACGAAAAAACTCAATTTATGCATTTTCATTATACTCTTGAAGAATGCAACCTATAATTCTTATTTTTCGACGGAGGGTGTAACTTCTATAGAAAATATCGAAATGTGACAAAATGGACAAATTGTGCTTATTGGAGCCTGAAACGCTCTAAAACAACGATTTGTCAACTTTGGTTGAAACACTTAGGAATCCCAGCTGTATGCAAGATTCCTCTTAAAACTCGAAGTTTGTGGTAGATAGACTGAAATCAGCCAATTTCTATTTTTTATGCATATTTTAACCAAAAACGACGAAAAAACTCAATTTATGCATTTTCATTATACTCTTGAAGAATGCAACCTATAATTCTTATTTTTCGACGGAGGGTGTAACTTCTATAGAAAATATCGAAATGTGACAAAATGGACAAATTGTTCTTATTGGAGCCTGAAACGCTCTAAAACAACGATTTGTCAACTTTGGTTGAAACACTTAGGAATCCCAGCTGTATGCAAGATTCCTGTTAGAACTCAAAGTTTGTGGTAGATAGACTAAAATCAGCCAATTTCTATATTTTATGCATATTTTAACCAAAAACGACGAAAAAACTCAATTTATGCATTTTCATTATACTCTTGAAGAATGCAGCCTATAATTCTTATTTTTCAACGGAGGGTGTAACTTCTATAGAAGTAATCGAAATGTGACGAAATGGACAAATTGTGCTTATTGGAGCCTGAAACGCTCTAAAACAACGATTTGTGCAATTTGGTTGAAACCCTTAGGAATCCCAGCCGTATGCAAGATTCCTCTTAAAACTGGAAGTTTGTGGTAGATAGACTAAAATCAGCCAATTTCTATATTTTATGCATATTTTAACCAAAAACGACGAAAAAACTCAATTTATGCATTTTCATTATACTCTTGAAGAATGTAGCCTATAATTCTTATTTTTCAACGGAGGGTGTAACTTCTATAGAAGTTATCGAAATGTGACGAAATTGACAAATTGTGCTTATTGGAGCCAGAAACGCTCTAAAACAACGATTTGTCAACTTTGGTTAAAACCCTTAGGAATCCCGGCCGTATGCAAGATTCTTCTTAAAACTGGAAGTTTGTGGTAGATAGACTAAAATAAGCCAATTTCTATATTTTATGCATATTTTAACCAAAAACGACCAAAAAACTCAATTTATGCATTTTCATAATACTCTTTCAGAATGCACACTAACATTATTATTTTTCAACGGTTGGTGTAACTTCTAAAGTAGTTATCGAAATGTGACGAAATGGACAAATTGTGCTTATTTGAGCCTGAAACGCTCTAAAACAACGATTTGTCAACTTTGGTTGAAACCCTTAGGAATCCCAGCCGTATGCAAGATTCCTCTTAAAACTGGAAGTTTGTGGTAGATAGACTGAAATCAGCCAATTTCTATATTTTATGCATATTTTAACCAAAAACGACGAAAAAACTCAATTTATGCATTTTCATTATAATCTTGAAGAATGCAGCCTATTATTCTTATTTTTCAACGGAGGGTGTAACTTCTATAGAAGTTATCGAAATGTGACGAAATGGACAAATTGTGCTTATTGGAGCCTGAAACGCTCTAAAACAACGATTTGTCAACTTTGGTTGAAACCCTTAGGAATCCCGGCCGTATGCAAGATTCCTCTTAAAACTGGAAGTTTGTGGTAGATAGACTGAAATCAGCCAATTTCTATTTTTTATGTATGTTTAACCAAAAACGACGAAAAAACTCAATTTATGCATTTTCATTATACTCTTGAAGAATGCAACCTATAATTCTTATTTTTCGACGGAGGGTGTAACTTCTATAGAAGTTATCGAAATGTGACGAAATGGACAAATGTTGTTTGTGGAACATGAAACGCTCTAAAACAACGATTTGTCAACTTTGGTTGAAACCCTTAGGAATCCCGGCCGTATGCAAGATTCCTCTTAAAACTGGAAGTTTGTGGTAGATAGACTGAAATCAGCCAATTTCTATTTTTTATGCATATTTTAACCAAAAACGACGAAAAAACTCAATTTATGCATTTTCATTATATTCTTGAAGAATGCAACCTATAATTCTTATTTTTCGACGGAGGGTGTAACTTCTATAGAAGTTATCGAAATGTGACGAAATGGACAAATTGTGCTTATTGGAGCCTGAAACGCTCTAAAACAACGATTTGTGCAATTTGGTTGAAACCCTTAGGAATCCCAGCCGTATGCAAGATTCCTCTTAAAACTGGAAGTTTGTGGTAGATAGACTAAAATCAGCCAATTTCTATATTTTATGCATATTTTAACCAAAAACGACCAAAAAACTAAATTTATGCATTTTTATAATACTCTTTCAGAATGCACACTAACATTATTATTTTTCAACGGTTGGTGTAACTTCTAAAGTAGTTATCGAAATGTGACAAAATGGACAAATTGTGCTTATTGGAGCCTGAAACGCTCTAAAACAACGATTTGTCAACTTTGGTTGAAACACTTAGGAATCCCAGCTGTATGCAAGATTCCTGTTAGAACTCAAAGTTTGTGGTAGATAGACTAAAATCAGCCAATTTCTATATTTTATGCATATTTTAACCAAAAACGACGAAAAAACTCAATTTATGCATTTTCATTATACTCTTGTGAATGCAGCCTATAATTCTTATTTTTCAACGGAGGGTGTAACTTCTATAGAAGTAATCGAAATGTGACGAAACGGACAAATTGTGCTTATTGGAGCCTGAAACGCTCTAAAACAACGATTTGTGCAATTTGGTTGAAACCCTTAGGAATCCCAGCCGTATGCAAGATTCCTCTTAAAACTGGAAGTTTGTGGTAGATAGACTAAAATCAGCCAATTTCTATATTTTATGCATATTTTAACCAAAAACGACGAAAAAACTCAATTTATGCATTTTCATTATACTCTTGAAGAATGAAGCCTATAATTCTTATTTTTCAACGGAGGGTGTAACTTCTATAGAAGTTATCGAAATGTGACGAAATTGACAAATTGTGCTTATTGGAGCCTGAAACGCTCTAAAACAACGATTTGTCAACTTTGGTTAAAACCCTTAGGAATCCCGGCCGTATGCAAGATTCTTCTTAAAACTGGAAGTTTGTGGTAGATAGACTAAAATAAGCCAATTTCTATATTTTATGCATATTTTAACCAAAAACGACCAAAAAACTCAATGTATGCATTTTCATAATACTCTTTCAGAATGCACACTAACATTATTATTTTTCAACGGTTGGTGTAACTTCTAAAGTAGTTATCGAAATGTGACGAAATGGACAAATTGTGCTTATTGGAGCCTGAAACGCTCTAAAACAACGATTTGTCAACTTTGGTTGAAACCCTTAGGAATCCCAGCCGTATGCAAGATTCCTCTTAAAACTGGAAGTTTGTGGTAGATAGACTGAAATCAGCCAATTTCTATATTTTATGCATATTTTAACCAAAAACGACGAAAAAACTCAATTTATGCATTTTCATTATACTCTTGAAGAATGCAGCCTATTATTCTTATTTTTCAACGGAGGGTGTAACTTCTATAGAAGTTATCGAAATGTTACGAAATGGACAAATTGTGCTTATTGGAGCCTGAAACGCTCTAAAACAACGATTTGTCAACTTTGGTTGAAACCCTTAGGAATCCCGGCCGTATGCAAGATTCCTCTTAAAACTGGAAGTTTGTGGTAGATAGACTGAAATCAGCCAATTTCTATTTTTTATGTATGTTTAACCAAAAACGACGAAAAAACTCAATTTATGCATTTTCATTATACTCTTGAAGAATGCAACCTATAATTCTTATTTTTCGACGGAGGGTGTAACTTCTATAGAAGTTATCGAAATGTGACGAAATGGACAAATGTTGTTTGTGGAACCTGAAACGCTCTAAAACAACGATTTGTCAACTTTGGTTGAAACCCTTAGGAATCCCGGCCGTATGCAAGATTCCTCTTAAAACTGGAAGTTTGTGGTAGATAGACTGAAATCAGCCAATTTCTATTTTTTATGCATATTTTTACCAAAAACGACGAAAAAACTCAATTTATGCATTTTCATTATACTCTTGAAGAATGCAACCTATAATTCTTATTTTTCAACGGAGGGTGTAACTTCTATAGAAGTAATCAAAATGTGACGAAATGGACAAATTGTGCTTATTGGAGCCTGAAACGCTCTAAAACAACGATTTGTGCAATTTGGTTGAAACCCTTAGGAATCCCAGCCGTATGCAAGATTCCTCTTAAAACTGGAAGTTTGTGGTAGATAGACTAAAATCAGCCAATTTCTATATTTTATGCATATTTAAACCAAAAACGCCAAAAAAACTCAATTTATGCATTTTCATAATACTCTTTCAGAATGCACACTCACATTATTATTTTTTAACGGTTGGTGTAACTTCTAAAGTAGTTATCGAAAGGTGACGAAATGGACAAATTGTGCTTATTGGAGCCTGAAACACTCTAAAACAACGATTTGTCAACTTTGGTTGAAACCCTTAGGAATACCAGCCGTATGCAAGATTCCTCTTAAAACTGGAAGTTTGTGGTAGATAGACTGAAATCAGCCAATTTCTATTTTTTATGCATATTTTAACCAAAAACGACGAAAAAACTCAATTTATGCATTTTCATTATACTTTTGAAGAATGCAACCTATAATTCTTATTTTTCACGGGGGGTGTAACTTCTATAGAAGTTATCGAAATGTGACGAAATGGACAAATTGTGCTTATTGGAGCCTGAAACGCTCTAAAACAACGATTTGTCAACTTTGGTTGAAACCCTTAGGAATCCCAGCCGTATGCAAGATTCCTCTTAAAACTGGAAGTTTGTGGTAGATAGACTAAAATCAGCCAATTTCTATATTTTATGCATATTTTAACCAAAAACGACGAAAAAACTCAATTTATGCATTTTCATTATACTCTTGAAGAATGCAGCCTATAATTCTTATTTTTCAACGGAGGGTGTAACTTCTATAGAAGTTATCGAAATGTGACGAAATGGACAAATTGTGCTTATTGGAGCTTGAAACGCTCTAAAACAACGATTTGTCAACTTTGGTTGAAACCCTTAGGAATCCCGGCCGTATGCAAGATTCCTCTTAAAACTGGAAGTTTGTGGTAGATAGACTGAAATCAGCCAATTTCTATTTTTTATGCATATTTTAACCAAAAACGACGAAAAAACTCAATTTATGCATTTTCATTATACTCTTGAAGAATGCAACCTATAATTCTTATTTTTCGACGGAGGGTGTAACTTCTATAGAAGTTATCGAAATGTGACGAAATGGACAAATGTTGTTTGTGGAACCTGAAACGCTCTAAAACAACGATTTGTCAACTTTGGTTGAAACCCTTAGGAATCCCGGCCGTATGCAAGATTCCTCTTAAAACTGGAAGTTTGTGGTAGATAGACTGAAATCAGCCAATTTCTATTTTTTATGCATATTTTTACCAAAAACGACGAAAAAACTCAATTTATGCATTTTCATTATACTCTTGAAGAATGCAACCTATAATTCTTATTTTTCAACGGAGGGTGTAACTTCTATAGAAGTAATCAAAATGTGACGAAATGGACAAATTGTGCTTATTGGAGCCTGAAACGCTCTAAAACAACGATTTGTCAACTTTGGTTGAACACTTAGGAATCCCAGCTGTATGCAAGATTTCTCTTAAAACTCGAAGTTTGTGGTAGATAGACTGAAATCAGCCAATTTCTATATTTTATCCATATTTTAACCAAAAACGACCAAAAAACTCAATTTATGCATTTTCATTATACTCTTGAAGAATGCAACCTATAATTCTTATTTTTCAACGGAGGGTGTAACTTCTATAGAAGTTATCGAAATGTGACGAAATGGACAAATTGTGCTTATTGGAGCCTGAAACGCTCTAAAACAACGATTTGTGCAATTTGGTTGAAACCCTTAGGAATCCCAGCCGTATGCAAGATTCCACTTAAAACTGGAAGTTTGTGGTAGATAGACTAAAATCAGCCAATTTCTATATTTTATGCATATTTAAACCAAAAACGCCAAAAAAACTCAATTTATGCATTTTCATAATACTCTTTCAGAATGCACACTCACATTATTATTTTTCAACGGTTGGTGTAACTTCTAAAGTAGTTATCGAAAGGTGACGAAATGGACAAATTGTGCTTATTGGAGCCTGAAACGCTCTAAAACAACGATTTGTCAACTTTGGTTGAAACCCTTAGGAATCCCAGCCGTATGCAAGATTCCTCTTAAAACTGGAAGTTTGTGGTAGATAGACTAAAATCAGCCAATTTCTATATTTTATGCATATTTTAACCAAAAACGACGAAAAAACTCAATTTATGCATTTTCATTATACTCTTGAAGAATGCAACCTATAATTCTTATTTTTCGACGGAGGGTGTAACTTCTATAGAAAATATCGAAATGTGACAAAATGGACAAATTGTGCCTATTGGAGCCTGAAACGCTCTAAAACAACGATTTGTCAACTTTGGTTTTTAACACTTAGGAATCCCAGCTGTATGCAAGATTCCTGTTAAAACTCAAAGTTTGTGGTAGATAGACTAAAATCAGCCAATTTCTATATTTTATGCATATTTTAACCAAAAACGACGAAAAAACTCAATTTATGCATTTTCATTATACTCTTGAAGAATGCAGCCTATAATTCTTATTTTTCAACGGAGGGTGTAACTTCTATAGAAGTAATCGAAATGTGACGAAATGGACAAATTGTGCTTATTGGAGCCTAAAACTCTCTAAAACAACGATTTGTGCAATTTGGTTGAAACCCTTAGGAATCCCAGCCGTATGCAAGATTCCTCTTAAAACTGGAAGTTTGTGGTAGATAGACTAAAATCAGCCAATTTCTATATTTTATGCATATTTTAACCAAAAACGACGAAAAAACTCAATTTATGCATTTTCATTATACTCTTGAAGAATGCAGCCTATAATTCTTATTTTTCAACGGAGGGTGTAACTTCTATAGAAGTTATCGAAATGTGACGAAATGGACAAATTGTGCTTATTGGAGCCTGAAACGCTCTAAAACAACGATTTGTCAACTTTGGTTAAAACCCTTAGGAATCCCGGCCGTATGCAAGATTCTTCTTAAAACTGGAAGTTTGTGGTAGATAGACTAAAATCAGCCAATTTCTATATTTTATGCATATTTTAACCAAAAACGACGAAAAAACTCAATTTATGCATTTTCATTATACTCTTGAAGAATGCAGCCTATAATTCTTATTTTTTAACGGAGGGTGTAACTTCTATAGAAGTTATCGAAATGTGACGAAATGGACAAATTGTGCTTATTGGAGCCTGAAACGCTCTAAAACAACGATTTGTCAACTTTGGTTGAAACCCTTAGGAATCCCGGCCGTATGCAAGATTCCTCTTAAAACTGGAAGTTTGTGGTAGATAGACTGAAATCAGCCAATTTCTATTTTTTATGCATATTTTAACAAAAAACGACAAAAAAACTCAATTTGTGCATTTTCATTATACTCTTGAAGAATGCAACCCTATAATTCTTATTTTTCGACGGAGGGTGTAACTTCTATAGAAGTTATCGAAATGTGACGAAATGGACAAATGTTGTTTGTGGAACCTGAAACGCTCTAAAACAACGATTTGTCAACTTTGGTTGAAACCCTTAGGAATCCCGGCCGTATGCAAGATTCCTCTTAAAACTGGAAGTTTGTGGTAGATAGACTGAAATCAGCCAATTCTATATTTTATGCATATTTTAACCAAAAACGACGAAAAAACTCAATTTATGCATTTTCATTATACTCTTGAAGAATGCAGCCTATAATTCTTATTTTTCAACGGAGGGTGTAACTTCTGTAGAAGTTATCGAAATGTGACGAAATGGACAAATTGTGCTTATTTGAGCCTGAAACGCTCTAAAACAACGATTTGTCAACTTTGGTTGAAACCCTTAGGAATCCCGGCCGTATGCAAGACTCCTCTTAAAACTGGAAGTTTGTGGTAGATAGACTGAAATCAGCCAATTTCTATTTTTTATGCATATTTTAACCAAAAACGACGAAAAAACTCAATTTATGCATTTTCATTATACTCTTGAAGAATGCAACCTATAATTCTTATTTTTCGACGGAGGGTGTAACTTCTATAGAAGTTATCGAAATGTGACGAAATGGACAAATGTTGTTTGTGGAACCTGAAACGCTCTAAAACAACGATTTGTCAACTTTGGTTGAAACCCTTAGGAATCCCGGCCGTATGCAAGATTCCTCTTAAAACTGGAAGTTTGTGGTAGATAGACTGAAATCAGCCAATTTCTATTATTTATGCATATTTTTACCAAAAACGACGAAAGAACTCAATTTATGCATTTTCATTATACTCTTGAAGAATGCAACCTATAATTCTTATTTTTCAACGGAGGGTGTAACTTCTATAGAAGTAATCAAAATGTGACGAAATGGACAAATTGTGCTTATTGGAGCCTGAAACGCTCTAAAACAACGATTTGTCAACTTTGGTTGAAACACTTAGGAATCCCAGCTGTATGCAAGATTCCTCTTAAAACTCGAAGTTTGTGGTAGATAGACTGAAATCAGCCAATTTCTATATTTTATCCATATTTTAACCAAAAACGACCAAAAAACTCAATTTATGCATTTTCATAATACTCTTGAAGAATGCAAAATATAATTCTTATTTTTCAACGGAGGGTGTAACTTCTATAGAAGTTATCGAAATGTGACGAAATGGACAAATTGTGCTTATTGGAGCCTGAAACGCTCTAAAACAACGATTTGTGCAATTTGGTTGAAACCCTTAGGAATCCCAGCCGTATGCAAGATTCCTCTTAAAACTGGAAGTTTGTGGTAGATAGACTAAAATCAGCCAATTTCTATATTTTATGCATATTTAAACCAAAAACGCCAAAAAAAACTCAATTTATGCATTTTCATAATACTCTTTCAGAATGCACACTCACATTATTATTTTTCAACGGTTGGTGTAACTTCTAAAGTAGTTATCGAAAGGTGACGAAATGGACAAATTGTGCTTATTGGAGCCTGAAACGCTCTAAAACAACGATTTGTCAACTTTGGTTGAAACCCTTAGGAATCCCAGCCGTATGCAAGATTCCTCTTAAAACTGGAAGTTTGTGGTAGATAGACTGAAATCAGCCAATTTCTATTTTTTATGCATATTTTAACCAAAAACGACGAAAAAACTCAATTTATGCATTTTCATTATACTTTTGAAGAATGCAACCTATAATTCTTATTTTTCGACGGAGGGTGTAACTTCTATAGAAGTTATCGAAATGTGACGAAATGGACAAATTGTGCTTATTGGAGCCTGAAACGCTCTAAAACAACGATTTGTCAACTTTGGTTTAAACCCTTAGGAATCCCAGCCGTATGCAAGATTCCTCTTAAAACTGGAAGTTTGTGGTAGATAGACTAAAATCAGCCAGTTTCTATATTTTATGCATATATTTACCAAAAACGACGAAAAAACTCAATTTATGCATTTTCATTATACTCTTGAAGAATGCACACTAACATTATTATTTTTCAACGGTTGGTGTTACTTCTAAAGTAGTTATCGAAATGTGACGAAATGGACAAATTGTGCTTATTGGAGCCTGAAACGCTCTAAAACAACGATTTGTCAACTTTGGTTGAAACCCTTAGGAATCCCAGCCGTATGCAAGATTCCTCTTAGAACTGGAAGTTTGTGGTAGATAGACTGAAATCAGCCAATTTCTATTTTTTAATGCATATTTTAACCAAAAACGACGAAAAAACTCAATTTATGCATTTTCATTATACTCTTGAAGAATGCAACCTATAATTCTTATTTTTCGACGGAGGGTGTAACTTCTATAGAAGTTATCGAAATGTAACGAAATGGACAAATGGTGTTTGTGGAACCTGAAACGCTCTAAAACAACGATTTGTCAACTTTGGTTGAAACCCTTAGGAATCCCGGCCGTATGCAAGATTCCTCTTAAAACTGGAAGTTTGTGGTAGATAGACTGAAATCAGCCAATTTCTATTTTTTATGCATATTTTTACCAAAAACGACGAAAAAACTCAATTTATGCATTTTCATTATACTCTTGAAGAATGCAACCTATAATTCTTATTTTTCGACGGAGGGTGTAACTTCTATAGAAGTTATCGAAATGTGACGAAATGGACAAATTGTGCTTATTGGAGCCTGAAACGCTCTTAAACAACGATTTGTCAACTTTGGTTGAAACCCTTAGGAATCCCGGCCGTATGCAAGATTCCTCTTAAAACTGGAAGTTTGTGGTAGATAGACTAAAATCAGCCAATTTCTATATTTTATGCATATTTTAACCAAAAACGACGAAAAAACTCAATTTATGCATTTTCATTATACTCTTGAAGAATGCAGCCTATAATTCTTATTTTTCAACGGAGGGTGTAACTTTCTATTTTCTATGCATTTCTATTTTTTATGCATATTTTAACCAAAAACGACGAAAAAACTCAATTTATGCATTTTCATTATACTCTTGAAGAATGCAGCCTATAATTCTTATTTTTCAACGGAGGGTGTAACTTCTATAGAAGTTATCGAAATGTGACGAAATGGACAAATTGTGCTTATTGGAGCCTGAAACGCTCTAAAACAACGATTTGTCAACTTTGGTTGAAACCCTTAGGAATCCCGGCCGTATGCAAGATTCCTCTTAAAACTTTAAGTTTGTGGTAGATAGACTGAAATCAGCCAATTTCTATTTTTTATGCATATTTTAACCAAAAACGACGAAAAAACTCAATTTATGCATTTTCATTATACTCTTGAAGAATGCAACCTATAATTCTTATTTTTCGACGGAGGGTGTAACTTCTATAGAAGTTATCGAAATGTAACGAAATGGACAAATGGTGTTTGTGGAACCTGAAACGCTCTAAAACAACGATGTGTCAACTTTGGTTGAAACCCTTAGGAATCCCGGCCGTATGCAAGATTCCTCTTAAAACTGGAAGTTTGTGGTAGATAGACTGAAATCAGCCAATTTCTATTTTTTATGCATATTTTTACCAAAAACGACGAAAAAACTCAATTTATGCATTTTCATTATACTCTTGAAGAATGCAACCTATAATTCTTATTTTTCGACGGAGGGTGTAACTTCTATAGAAGTTATCGAAATGTGACGAAATGGACAAATTGTGCTTATTGGAGCCTGAAACGCTCTTAAACAACGATTTGTCAACTTTGGTTGAAACCCTTAGGAATCCCGGCCGTATGCAAGATTCCTCTTAAAACTGGAAGTTTGTGGTAGATAGACTAAAATCAGCCAATTTCTATATTTTATGCATATTTTAACCAAAAACGACCAAAAAACTCAATTTATGCATTTTCATAATACTCTTTCAGAATGCACACTAACATTATTATTTTTCAACGGTTGGTGTAACTTCTAAAGTAGTTATCGAAATGTAACGAAATGGACAAATTGTGCTTATTGGAGCCTAAAACGCTCTAAAACAACGATTTGTCAACTTTGGTTGAAACCCTTAGGAATCCCGGCCGTATGCAAGATTCCTCTTAAAACTGGAAGTTTGTGGTAGATAGACTGAAATCAGCCAATTTCTATTTTTTATGCATATTTTAACCAAAAACGACGAAAAAACTCAATTTATGCATTTTCATTATATTCTTGAAGAATGCAACCTATAATTCTTATTTTTCGACGGAGGGTGTAACTTCTATAGAAGTTATCGAAATGTGACGAAATGGACAAATTGTGCTTATTGGAGCCTGAAACGCTCTAAAAAAACGATTTGTGCAATTTGGTTGAAACCCTTAGGAATCCCAGCCGTATGCAAGATTCCTCTTTAAACTGGAAGTTTGTGGTAGATAGACTAAAATCAGCCAATTTCTATATTTTATGCATATTTTAACCAAAAACGACGAAAAAACTCAATTTATGCATTTTCATTATACTCTTGAAGAATGCAGCCTATAATTCTTATTTTTCAACGGAGGGTGTAACTTTCTATTTTCTATGCATTTCTATTTTTTATGCATATCAAACCAAAAACGACGAAAAAACTCAATATATGCATTTTCATTATACTCTTGAAGAATGCAACCTATAATTCTTATTTTTCGACGGAGGGTGTAACTTCTATAGAAGTTATCGAAATATGACGAAATGGACAAATTGTGCTTATTGGAGCCTGAAACGCTCTACAACAACGATTTGTCAACTTTGGTTAAAACCCTTAGGAATCCCGGCCGTATGCAAGATTCCTCTTAAAACTGGAAGTTTGTGGTAGATAGACTAAAATCAGCCAATTTCTATATTTTATGCATATTTTAACCAAAAACGATCAAAAAACTTAATTTATGCATTTTCATAATACTCTTTCAGAATGCACACTAACATTATTATTTTTCAACGGTTGGTGTAACTTCTAAAGTAGTTATCGAAATGTGACGAAATGGACAAATTGTGCTTATTGGAGCCTGAAACGCTCTAAAACAACGATTTGTCAACTTTGGTTGAAACCCTTAGGAATCCCAGCCGTATGCAAGATTCCTCTTAAAACTGGAAGTTTGTGGTAGATAGACTGAAATCAGCCAATTTCTATATTTTATGCATATTTTAACCAAAAACGACGAAAAAACTCAATTTTTGTATTTTCATTATACTCTTGAAGAATGCAGCCTATAATTCTTATTTTTCAACGGAGGGTGTAACTTCTATAGAAGTTATCGAAATGTGACGAAATGGACAAATTGTGCTTATTGGAGCCTGAAACGCTCTAAAACAACGATTTGTCAACTTTGGTTGAAACCCTTAGGAATCCCGGCCGTATGCAAGATTCCTCTTAAAACTGGAAGTTTGTGGTAGATAGACTGAAATCAGCCAATTTCTATTTTTTATGCATATTTTAACCAAAAACGACGAAAAAACTCAATTTATGCATTTTCATTATACTCTTGAAGAATGCAACCTATAATTCTTATTTTTCGACGGAGGGTGTAACTTCTATAGAAGTTATCGAAATGTAACGAAATGGACAAATGGTGTTTGTGGAACCTGAAACGCTCTAAAACAACGATGTGTCAACTTTGGTTGAAACCCTTAGGAATCCCGGCCGTATGCAAGATTCCTCTTAAAACTGGAAGTTTGTGGTAGATAGACTGAAATCAGCCAATTTCTATTTTTTATGCATATTTTTACCAAAAACGACGAAAAAACTCAATTTATGCATTTTCATTATACTCTTGAAGAATGCAACCTATAATTCTTATTTTTCGACGGAGGGTGTAACTTCTATAGAAGTTATCGAAATGTGACGAAATGGACAAATTGTGCTTATTGGAGCCTGAAACGCTCTTAAACAACGATTTGTCAACTTTGGTTGAAACCCTTAGGAATCCCGGCCGTATGCAAGATTCCTCTTAAAACTGGAAGTTTGTGGTAGATAGACTAAAATCAGCCAATTTCTATATTTTATGCATATTTTAACCAAAAACGACCAAAAAACTCAATTTATGCATTTTCATAATACTCTTTCAGAATGCACACTAACATTATTATTTTTCAACGGTTGGTGTAACTTCTAAAGTAGTTATCGAAATGTAACGAAATGGACAAATTGTGCTTATTGGAGCCTGAAACGCTCTAAAACAACGATTTGTCAACTTTGGTTGAAACCCTTAGGAATCCCGGCCGTATGCAAAATTCCTCTTAAAACTGGAAGTTTGTGGTAGATAGACTGAAATCAGCCAATTTCTATTTTTTATGCATATTTTAACCAAAAACGACGAAAAAACTCAATTTATGCATTTTCATTATATTCTTGAAGAATGCAACCTATAATTCTTATTTTTCGACGGAGGGTGTAACTTCTATAGAAGTTATCGAAATGTGACGAAATGGACAAATTGTGCTTATTGGAGCCTGAAACGCTCTAAAACAACGATTTGTGCAATTTGGTTGAAACCCTTAGGAATCCCAGCCGTATGCAAGATTCCTCTTTAAACTAGAAGTTTTGTGGTAGATAGACTAAAATCAGCCAATTTCTATATTTTATGCATATTTTAACCAAAAACGACGAAAAAACTCAATTTATGCATTTTCATTATACTCTTGAAGAATGCAGCCTATAATTCTTATTTTTCAACGGAGGGTGTAACTTTCTATTTTCTATGCATTTCTATTTTTTATGCATCTCAAACCAAAAACGACGAAAAAACTCAATTTATGCATTTTCATTATACTCTTGAAGAATGCAACCTATAATTCTTATTTTTCGACGGAGGGTGTAACTTCTATAGAAGTTATCGAAATATGACGAAATGGACAAATTGTGCTTATTGGAGCCTGAAACGCTCTACAACAACGATTTGTCAACTTTGGTTAAAACCCTTAGGAATCCCGGCCGTATGCAAGATTCCTCTTAAAACTGGAAGTTTGTGGTAGATAGACTAAAATCAGCCAATTTCTATATTTTATGCATATTTTAACCAAAAACGACCAAAAAACTCAATTTATGCATTTTCATAATACTCTTTCAGAATGCACACTAACATTATTATTTTTCAACGGTTGGTGTTACTTCTAAAGTAGTTATCGAAATGTGACGAAATGGACAAATTGTGCTTATTGGAGCCTGAAACGCTCTAAAACAACGATTTGTCAACTTTGGTTGAAACCCTTAGGAATCCCAGCCGTATGCAAGATTCCTCTTAAAACTGGAAGTTTGTGGTAGACAGACTGAAATCAGCCAATTTCTATATTTTATGCATATTTTAACCAAAAACGACGAAAAAACTCAATTTATGCATTTTCATTATACTCTTGAAGAATGCAGCCTATAATTCTTATTTTTCAACGGAGGGTGTAACTTCTATAGAAGTTATCGAAATGTGACGAAATGGACAAATTGTGCTTATTGGAGCCTGAAACGCTCTAAAACAACGATTTGTCAACTTTGGTTGAAACCCTTAGGAATCCCGGCCGTATGCAAGATTCCTCTTAAAACTTTAAGTTTGTGGTAGATAGACTGAAATCAGCCAATTTCTATTTTTTATGCATATTTTAACCAAAAACGACGAAAAAACTCAATTTATGCATTTTCATTATACTCTTGAAGAATGCAACCTATAATTCTTATTTTTCGACGGAGGGTGTAACTTCTATAGAAGTTATCGAAATGTAACGAAATGGACAAATGGTGTTTGTGGAACCTGAAACGCTCTAAAACAACGATGTGTCAACTTTGGTTGAAACCCTTAGGAATCCCGGCCGTATGCAAGATTCCTCTTAAAACTGGAAGTTTGTGGTAGATAGACTGAAATCAGCCAATTTCTATTTTTTATGCATATTTTTACCAAAAACGACGAAAAAACTCAATTTATGCATTTTCATTATACTCTTGAAGAATGCAACCTATAATTCTTATTTTTCGACGGAGGGTGTAACTTCTATAGAAGTTATCGAAATGTGACGAAATGGAAAAATTGTGCTTATTGGAGCCTGAAACGCTCTTAAACAACGATTTGTCAACTTTGGTTGAAACCCTTAGGAATCCCGGCCGTATGCAAGATTCCTCTTAAAACTGGAAGTTTGTGGTAGATAGACTAAAATCAGCCAATTTCTATATTTTATGCATATTTTAACCAAAAACGACCAAAAAACTCAATTTATGCATTTTCATAATACTCTTTCAGAATGCACACTAACATTATTATTTTTCAACGGTTGGTGTAACTTCTAAAGTAGTTATCGAAATGTAACGAAATGGACAAATTGTGCTTATTGGAGCCTAAAACGCTCTAAAACAACGATTTGTCAACTTTGGTTGAAACCCTTAGGAATCCCGGCCGTATGCAAGATTCCTCTTAAAACTGGAAGTTTGTGGTAGATAGACTGAAATCAGCCAATTTCTATTTTTTATGCATATTTTAACCAAAAACGACGAAAAAACTCAATTTATGCATTTTCATTATATTCTTGAAGAACGCAACCTATAATTCTTATTTTTCGACGGAGGGTGTAACTTCTATAGAAGTTATCGAAATGTGACGAAATGGACAAATTGTGCTTATTGGAGCCTGAAACGCTCTAAAAAAACGATTTGTGCAATTTGGTTGAAACCCTTAGGAATCCCAGCCGTATGCAAGATTCCTCTTTAAACTGGAAGTTTGTGGTAGATAGACTAAAATCAGCCAATTTCTATATTTTATGCATATTTTAACCAAAAACGACGAAAAAACTCAATTTATGCATTTTCATTATACTCTTGAAGAATGCAGCCTATAATTCTTATTTTTCAACGGAGGGTGTAACTTTCTATTTTCTATGCATTTCTATTTTTTATGCATATCAAACCAAAAACGACGAAAAAACTCAATTTATGCATTTTCATTATACTCTTGAAGAATGCAACCTATAATTCTTATTTTTCGACGGAGGGTGTAACTTCTATAGAAGTTATCGAAATATGACGAAATGGACAAATTGTGCTTATTGGAGCCTGAAACGCTCTACAACAACGATTTGTCAACTTTGGTTAAAACCCTTAGGAATCCCGGCCGTATGCAAGATTCCTCTTAAAACTGGAAGTTTGTGGTAGATAGACTAAAATCAGCCAATTTCTATATTTTATGCATATTTTAACCAAAAACGACGAAAAAACTCAATTTATGCATTTTCATTATACTCTTGAAGAATGCAACCTATAATTCTTATTTTTCGACGGAGGGTGTAACTTCTATAGAAGTTATCGAAATGTAACGAAATGGACAAATGGTGTTTGTGGAACCTGAAACGCTCTAAAACAACGATGTGTCAACTTTGGTTGAAACCCTTAGGAATCCCGGCCGTATGCAAGATTCCTCTTAAAACTGGAAGTTTGTGGTAGATAGACTGAAATCAGCCAATTTCTATTTTTTATGCATATTTTTACCAAAAACGACGAAAAAACTCAATTTATGCATTTTCATTATACTCTTGAAGAATGCAACCTATAATTCTTATTTTTCGACGGAGGGTGTAACTTCTATAGAAGTTATCGAAATGTGACGAAATGGACAAATTGTGCTTATTGGAGCCTGAAACGCTCTTAAACAACGATTTGTCAACTTTGGTTGAAACCCTTAGGAATCCCGGCCGTATGCAAGATTCCTCTTAAAACTGGAAGTTTGTGGTAGATAGACTAAAATCAGCCAATTTCTATATTTTATGCATATTTTAACCAAAAACGACCAAAAAACTCAATTTATGCATTTTCATAATACTCTTTCAGAATGCACACTAACATTATTATTTTTCAACGGTTGGTGTAACTTCTAAAGTAGTTATCGAAATGTGACGAAATGGACAAATTGTGCTTATTGGAGCCTGAAACGCTCTAAAACAACGATTTGTGCAATTTGGTTGAAACCCTTAGGAATCCCACCCGTATGCAAGATTCCTCTTTAAACTAGAAGTTTGTGGTAGATAGACTAAAATCAGCCAATTTCTATATTTTATGCATATTTTAACCAAAAACGACGAAAAAACTCAATTTATGCATTTTCATTATACTCTTGAAGAATGCAGCCTATAATTCTTATTTTTCAACGGAGGGTGTAACTTTCTATTTTCTATGCATTTCTATTTTTTATGCATCTCAAACCAAAAACGACGAAAAAACTCAATTTATGCATTTTCATTATACTCTTGAAGAATGCAACCTATAATTCTTATTTTTCGACGGAGGGTGTAACTTCTATAGAAGTTATCGAAATATGACGAAATGGACAAATTGTGCTTATTGGAGCCTGAAACGCTCTAAAACAACGATTTGTCAACTTTGGTTAAAACCCTTAGGAATCCCGGCCGTATGCAAGATTCCTCTTAAAACTGGAAGTTTGTGGTAGATAGACTAAAATCAGCCAATTTCTATATTTTATGCATATTTTAACCAAAAACGACCAAAAAACTCAATTTATGCATTTTCATAATACTCTTTCAGAATGCACACTAACATTATTATTTTTCAACGGTTGGTGTTACTTCTAAAGTAGTTATCGAAATGTGACGAAATGGACAAATTGTGCTTATTGGAGCCTGAAACGCTCTAAAACAACGATTTGTCAACTTTGTTTGAAACCCTTAGGAATCCCAGCCGTATGCAAGATTCCTCTTAGAACTGGAAGTTTGTGGTAGATAGACTGAAATCAGCCAATTTCTATTTTTTAATGCATATTTTAACCAAAAACGACGAAAATCTCAATTTATGCATTTTCATTATACCCTTGAAGAATGCAACCTATAATTCTTATTTTTCGACGGAGGGTGTAACTTCTATAGAAGTTATCGAAATGTAACGAAATGGACAAATGGTGTTTGTGGAACCTGAAACGCTCTAAAACAACGATTTGTCAACTTTGGTTGAAACCCTTAGGAATCCCGGCCGTATGCAAGATTCCTCTTAAAACTGGAAGTTTGTGGTAGATAGACTGAAATCAGCCAATTTCTATTTTTTATGCATATTTTTACCAAAAACGACGAAAAAACTCAATTTATGCATTTTCATTATACTCTTGAAGAATGCAACCTATAATTCTTATTTTTCGACGGAGGGTGTAACTTCTATAGAAGTTATCGAAATGTAACGAAATGGACAAATGGTGTTTGTGGAACCTGAAACGCTCTAAAACAACGATTTGTCAACTTTGGTTGAAACCCTTAGGAATCCCGGCCGTATGCAAGATTCCTCTTAAAACTGGAAGTTTGTGGTAGATAGACTGAAATCAGCCAATTTCTATATTTTATGCATATTTTAACCAAAAACGACGAAAAAACTCAATTTATGCATTTTCATTATACTCTTGAAGAATGCAGCCTATAATTCTTATTTTTCAACGGAGGGTGTAACTTTCTATTTTCTATGCATTTCTATTTTTTATGCATATTTTAACCAAAAACGACGAAAAAACTCAATTTATGCATTTTTATTATACTCTTGAAGAATGCAACCTATAATTCTTATTTTTCGACGGAGGGTGTAACTTCTATAGAAGTTATCGAAATATGACGAAATGGACAAATTGTGCTTATTGGAGCCTGAAACGCTCTACAACAACGATTTGTCAACTTTGGTTAAAACCCTTAGGAATCCCGGCCGTATGCAAGATTCCTCTTAAAACTGGAAGTTTGTGGTAGATAGACTAAAATCAGCCAATTTCTATATTTTATGCATTATTTAACCAAAAACGACCAAAAAACTCAATTTATGCATTTTCATAATACTCTTTCAGAATGCACACTAACATTATTATTTTTCAACGGTTGGTGTAACTTCTAAAGTAGTTATCGAAATGTGACGAAATGGACAAATTGTGCTTATTGGAGCCTGAAACGCTCTAAAACAACGATTTGTCAACTTTGGTTGAAACCCTTAGGAATCCCAGCCGTATGCAAGATTCCTCTTAAAACTGGAAGTTTGTGGTAGATAGACTGAAATCAGCAAATTTCTATTTTTTATGCATATTTTTACCAAAAACGACGAAAAAACTCAATTTATGCATTTTCATTATACTCTTGAAGAATGCAGCCTATAATTCTTATTTTTCAACGGAGGGTGTAACTTCTATAGAAGTTATCGAAATGTTACGAAATGGACAAATTGTGCTTATTGGAGCCTGAAACGCTCTAAAACAACGATTTGTCAACTTTGGTTGAAACCCTTAGGAATCCCGGCCGTATGCAAGATTCCTCTTAAAACTTTAAGTTTGTGGTAGATAGACTGAAATCAGCCAATTTCTATTTTTTATGCATATTTTAACCAAAAACGACGAAAAAACTCAATTTATGCATTTTCATTATACTCTTGAAGAATGCAACCTATAATTCTTATTTTTCGACGGAGGGTGTAACTTCTATAGAAGTTATCGAAATGTAACGAAATGGACAAATGGTGTTTGTGGAACCTGAAACGCTCTAAAACAACGATGTGTCAACTTTGGTTGAAACCCTTAGGAATCCCGGCCGTATGCAAGATTCCTCTTAAAACTGGAAGTTTGTGGTAGATAGACTGAAATCAGCCAATTTCTATTTTTTATGCATATTTTTACCAAAAACGACGAAAAAACTCAATTTATGCATTTTCATTATACTCTTGAAGAATGCAACCTATAATTCTTATTTTTCGACGGAGGGTGTAACTTCTATAGAAGTTATCGAAATGTGACGAAATGGACAAATTGTGCTTATTGGAGCCTGAAACCCTCTTAAACAACGATTTGTCAACTTTGGTTGAAACCCTTAGGAATCCCGGCCGTATGCAAGATTCCTCTTAAAACTGGAAGTTTGTGGTAGATAGACTAAAATCAGCCAATTTCTATATTTTATGCATATTTTAACCAAAAACGACCAAAAAACTCAATTTATGCATTTTCATAATACTCTTTCAGAATGCACACTAACATTATTATTTTTCAACGGTTGGTGTAACTTCTAAAGTAGTTATCGAAATGTAACGAAATGGACAAATTGTGCTTATTGGAGCCTGAAACGCTCTAAAACAACGATTTGTCAACTTTGGTTGAAACCCTTAGGAATCCCGGCCGTATGCAAGATTCCTCTTAAAACTGGAAGTTTGTGGTAGATAGACTGAAATCAGCCAATTTCTATTTTTTATGCATATTTTAACCAAAAACGACGAAAAAACTCAATTTATGCATTTTCATTATATTCTTGAAGAATGCAACCTATAATTCTTATTTTTCGACGGAGGGTGTAACTTCTATAGAAGTTATCGAAATGTGACGAAATGGACAAATTGTGCTTATTGGAGCCTGAAACGCTCTAAAACAACGATTTGTGCAATTTGGTTGAAACCCTTAGGAATCCCAGCCGTATGCAAGATTCCTCTTTAAACTGGAAGTTTGTGGTCGATAGACTAAAATCAGCCAATTTCTATATTTTATGAATATTTTAACCAAAAACGACGAAAAAACTCAATTTATGCATTTTCATTATACTCTTGATGAATGCAGCCTATAATTCTTATTTTTCAACGGAGGGTGTAACTTTCTATTTTCTATGCATTTCTATTTTTTATGCATATCAAACCAAAAACGACGAAAAAACTCAATTTATGCATTTTCATTATACTCTTGAAGAATGCAACCTATAATTCTTATTTTTCGACGGAGGCTGTAACTTCTATAGAAGTTATCGAAATATGACGAAATGGACAAATTGTGCTTATTGGAGCCTGAAACGCTCTACAACAACGATTTGTCAACTTTGGTTAAAACCCTTAGGAATCCCGGCCGTATGCAAGATTCCTCTTAAAACTGGAAGTTTGTGGTAGATAGACTAAAATCAGCCAATTTCTATATTTTATGCATATTTTAACCAAAAACGACCAAAAAACTTAATTTATGCATTTTCATAATACTCTTTCAGAATGCACACTAACATTATTATTTTTCAACGGTTGGTGTAACTTCTAAAGTAGTTATCGAAATGTGACGAAATGGACAAATTGTGCTTATTGGAGCCTGAAACGCTCTAAAACAACGATTTGTCAACTTTGGTTGAAACCCTTAGGAATCCCAGCCGTATGCAAGATTCCTCTTAAAACTGGAAGTTTGTGGTAGATAGACTGAAATCAGCCAATTTCTATATTTTATGCATATTTTAACCAAAAACGACGAAAAAACTCAATTTTTGCATTTTCATTATACTCTTGAAGAATGCAGCCTATAATTCTTATTTTTCAACGGAGGGTGTAACTTCTATAGAAGTTATCGAAATGTGACGAAATGGACAAATTGTGCTTATTGGAGCCTGAAACGCTCTAAAACAACGATTTGTCAACTTTGGTTGAAACCCTTAGGAATCCCGGCCGTATGCAAGATTCCTCTTAAAACTGGAAGTTTGTGGTAGATAGACTGAAATCAGCCAATTTCTATTTTTTATGCATATTTTAACCAAAAACGACGAAAAAACTCAATTTATGCATTTTCATTATACTCTTGAAGAATGCAACCTATAATTCTTATTTTTCGACGGAGGGTGTAACTTCTATAGAAGTTATCGAAATGTAACGAAATGGACAAATGGTGTTTGTGGAACCTGAAACGCTCTAAAACAACGATGTGTCAACTTTGGTTGAAACCCTTAGGAATCCCGGCCGTATGCAAGATTCCTCTTAAAACTGGAAGTTTGTGGTAGATAGACTGAAATCAGCCAATTTCTATTTTTTATGCATATTTTTACCAAAAACGACGAAAAAACTCAATTTATGCATTTTCATTATACTCTTGAAGAATGCAACCTATAATTCTTATTTTTCGACGGAGGGTGTAACTTCTATAGAAGTTATCGAAATGTGACGAAATGGACAAATTGTGCTTATTGGAGCCTGAAACGCTCTTAAACAACGATTTGTCAACTTTGGTTGAAACCCTTAGGAATCCCGGCCGTATGCAAGATTCCTCTTAAAACTGGAAGTTTGTGGTAGATAAACTAAAATCAGCCAATTTCTATATTTTATGCATATTTTAACCAAAAACGACCAAAAAACTCAATTTATGCATTTTCATAATACTCTTTCAGAATGCACACTAACATTATTATTTTTCAACGGTTGGTATAACTTCTAAAGTAGTTATCGAAATGTAACGAAATGGACAAATTGTGCTTATTGGAGCCTGAAACGCTCTAAAACAACGATTTGTCAACTTTGGTTGAAACCCTTAGGAATCCCGGCCGTATGCAAAATTCCTCTTAAAACTGGAAGTTTGTGGTAGATAGACTGAAATCAGCCAATTTCTATTTTTTATGCATATTTTAACCAAAAACGACGAAAAAACTCAATTTATGCATTTTCATTATATTCTTGAAGAATGCAACCTATAATTCTTATTTTTCGACGGAGGGTGTAACTTCTATAGAAGTTATCGAAATGTGACGAAATGGACAAATTGTGCTTATTGGAGCCTGAAACGCTCTAAAACAACGATTTGTGCAATTTGGTTGAAACCCTTAGGAATCCCAGCCGTATGCAAGATTCCTCTTTAAACTAGAAGTTTGTGGTAGATAGACTAAAATCAGCCAATTTCTATATTTTATGCATATTTTAACCAAAAACGACGAAAAAACTCAATTTATGCATTTTCATTATACTCTTGAAGAATGCAGCCTATAATTCTTATTTTTCAACGGAGGGTGTAACTTTCTATTTTCTATGCATTTCTATTTTTTATGCATCTCAAACCAAAAACGACGAAAAAACTCAATTTATGCATTTTCATTATACTCTTGAAGAATGCAACCTATAATTCTTATTTTTCGACGGAGGGTGTAACTTCTATAGAAGTTATCGAAATATGACGAAATGGACAAATTGTGCTTATTGGAGCCTGAAACGCTCTACAACAACGATTTGTCAACTTTGGTTAAAACCCTTAGGAATCCCGGCCGTATGCAAGATTCCTCTTAAAACTGGAAGTTTGTGGTAGATAGACTAAAATCAGCCAATTTCTATATTTTATGCATATTTTAACCAAAAACGACCAAAAAACTCAATTTATGCATTTTCATAATACTCTTTCAGAATGCACACTAACATTATTATTTTTCAACGGTTGGTGTTACTTCTAAAGTAGTTATCGAAATGTGACGAAATGGACAAATTGTGCTTATTGGAGCCTGAAACGCTCTAAAACAACGATTTGTCAACTTTGGTTAAAACCCTTAGGAATCCCGGCCGTATGCAAGATTCCTCTTAAAACTGGAAGTTTGTGGTAGATAGACTGAAATCAGCCAATTTCTATTTTTTAATGCATATTTTAACCAAAAACGTCGAAAAAACTCAATTTATGCATTTTCATTATACTCTTGAAGAATGCAACCTATAATTCTTATTTTTCGACGGAGGGTGTAACTTCTATAGAAGTTATCGAAATGTAACGAAATGGACAAATGGTGTTTGTGGAACCTGAAACGCTCTAAAACAACGATTTGTCAACTTTGGTTGAAACCCTTAGGAATCCCGGCCGTATGCAAGATTCCTCTTAAAACTGGAAGTTTGTGGTAGATAGACTGAAATCAGCCAATTTCTATTTTTTATGCATATTTTTACCAAAAACGACGAAAAAACTCAATTTATGCATTTTCATTATACTCTTGAAGAATGCAACCTATAATTCTTATTTTTCGACGGAGGGTGTAACTTCTATAGAAGTTATCGAAATGAAACGAAATGGACAAATGGTGTTTGTGGAACCTGAAACGCTCTAAAACAACGATTTGTCAACTTTGGTTGAAACCCTTAGGAATCCCGGCCGTATGCAAGATTCCTCTTAAAACTGGAAGTTTGTGGTAGATAGACTGAAATCAGCCAATTTCTATATTTTATGCATATTTTAACCAAAAACGACGAAAAAACTCAATTTATGCATTTTCATTATACTCTTGAAGAATGCAGCCTATAATTCTTATTTTTCAACGGAGGGTGTAACTTTCTATTTTCTATGCATTTCTATTTTTTATGCATATTTTAACCAAAAACGACGAAAAAACTCAATTTATGCATTTTTATTATACTCTTGAAGAATGCAACCTATAATTCTTATTTTTCGACGGAGGGTGTAACTTCTATAGAAGTTATCGAAATATGACGAAATGGACAAATTGTGCTTATTGGAGCCTGAAACGCTCTACAACAACGATTTGTCAACTTTGGTTAAAACCCTTAGGAATCCCGGCCGTATGCAAGATTCCTCTTAAAACTGGAAGTTTGTGGTAGATAGACTAAAATCAGCCAATTTCTATATTTTATGCATTATTTAACCAAAAACGACCAAAAAACTCAATTTATGCATTTTCATAATACTCTTTCAGAATGCACACTAACATTATTATTTTTCAACGGTTGGTGTAACTTCTAAAGTAGTTATCGAAATGTGACGAAATGGACAAATTGTGCTTATTGGAGCCTGAAACGCTCTAAAACAACGATTTGTCAACTTTGGTTGAAACCCTTAGGAATCCCAGCCGTATGCAAGATTCCTCTTAAAACTGGAAGTTTGTGGTAGATAGACTGAAATCAGCCAATTTCTATATTTTATGCATATGTTAACCAAAAACGACGAAAAAACTCAATTTATGGCATTTTCATTATACTCTTGAAGAATGCAGCCTATAATTCTTATTTTTCAACGGAGGGTGTAACTTCTATAGAAGTTATCGAAATGTTACGAAATGGACAAATTGTGCTTATTGGAGCCTGAAACGCTCTAAAACAACGATTTGTCAACTTTGGTTGAAACCCTTAGGAATCCCGGCCGTATGCAAGATTCCTCTTAAAACTTTAAGTTTGTGGTAGATAGACTGAAATCAGCCAATTTCTATTTTTTATGCATATTTGAACCAAAAACGACGAAAAAACTCAATTTATGCATTTTCATTATACTCTTGAAGAATGCAACCTATAATTCTTATTTTTCGACGGAGGGTGTAACTTCTATAGAAGTTATCGAAATGTAACGAAATGGACAAATGGTGTTTGTGGAACCTGAAACGCTCTAAAACAACGATGTGTCAACTTTGGTTGAAACCCTTAGGAATCCCGGCCGTATGCAAGATTCCTCTTAAAACTGGAAGTTTGTGGTAGATAGACTGAAATCAGCCAATTTCTATTTTTTATGCATATTTTACCAAACACGACGAAAAAACTCAATTTATGCATTTTCATTATACTCTTGAAGAATGCAACCTATAATTCTTATTTTTCGACGGAGGGTGTAACTTCTATAGAAGTTATCGAAATGTGACGAAATGGACAAATTGTGCTTATTGGAGCCTGAAACGCTCTTAAACAACGATTTGTCAACTTTGGTTGAAACCCTTAGGAATCCCGGCCGTATGCAAGATTCCTCTTAAAACTGGAAGTTTGTGGTAGATAGACTTAAATCAGCCAATTTCTATATTTTATGCATATTTTAACCAAAAACGACCAAAAAACTCAATTTATGCATTTTCATAATACTCTTTCAGAATGCACACTAACATTATTATTTTTCAACGGTTGGTGTAACTTCTAAAGTAGTTATCGAAATGTAACGAAATGGACAAATTGTGCTTATTGGAGCCTGAAACGCTCTAAAACAACGATTTGTCAACTTTGGTTGAAACCCTTAGGAATCCCGGCCGTATGCAAGATTCCTCTTAAAACTGGAAGTTTGTGGTAGATAGACTGAAATCAGCCAATTTCTATTTTTTATGCATATTTTAACCAAAAACGACGAAAAAACTCAATGTATGCATTTTCATTATATTCTTGAAGAATGCAACCTATAATTCTTATTTTTCGACGGAGGGTGTAACTTCTATAGAAGTTATCGAAATGTGACGAAATGGACAAATTGTGCTTATTGGAGCCTGAAACGCTCTAAAACAACGATTTGTGCAATTTGGTTGAAACCCTTAGGAATCCCAGCCGTATGCAAGATTCCTCTTTAAACTGGAAGTTTGTGGTAGATAGACTAAAATCAGCCAATTTCTATATTTTATGCATATTTTAACCAAAAACGACGAAAAAACTCAATTTATGCATTTTCATTATACTCTTGAAGAATGCAGCCTATAATTCTTATTTTTCAACGGAGGGTGTAACTTTCTATTTTCTATGCATTTCTATTTTTTATGCATATCAAACCAAAAACGACGAAAAAACTCAATTTATGCATTTTCATTATACTCTTGAAGAATGCAACCTATAATTCTTATTTTTCGACGGAGGGTGTAACTTCTATAGAAGTTATCGAAATATGACGAAATGGACAAATTGTGCTTATTGGAGCCTGAAACGCTCTACAACAACGATTTGTCAACTTTGGTTAAAACCCTTAGGAATCCCGGCCGTATGCAAGATTCCTCTTAAAACTGGAAGTTTGTGGTAGATAGACTAAAATAAGCCAATTTCTATATTTTATGCATATTTTAACCAAAAACGACCAAAAAACTCAATTTATGCATTTTCATAATACTCTTTCAGAATGCACACTA
>CAMDTW010000045.1:0-95863 GCA_945910005.1 Isoperla grammatica | reverse complement strand
ACGAAAAAACTCAATTTATGCATTTTCATTATACTCTTGAAGAATGCAACCTATAATTCTTACTTTTCGACGGAGGGTGTAACTTCTTTAGAAGTTATCGAAATGTGACGAAATGGACAAATTGTGCTTATTGGAGCCTGAAACGCTCTAAAACAACAATTTGTCAACTTTGGTTGAAACCCTTAGGAATCCCGGCCGTATGCAAGATTCCTCTTAAAACTGGAAGTTTGTGGTAGATAGACTGAAATCAGCCAATTTCTATTTGTTATGCAAATTTTAACCAAAAACGACGAAAAAACTCAATTTATGCATTTTCATTATACTCTTGAAGAATGCAACCTATAATTCTTATTTTTCGACGGAGGGTGTAACTTCTATAGAAGTTATCGAAATGTGACGAAATGGACAAATTGTGCTTATTGGAGCCTGAAACGCTCTAAAACAACAATTTGTCAACTTTGGTTGAAACCCTTAGGAATCCCGGCCGTATGCAAGATTCCTCTTAAAACTGGAAGTTTGTGGTAGATAGACTGAAATCAGCCAATTTCTATTTTTTATGCATATTTTAACCAAAAACGACGAAAAAACTCAATTTATGCATTTTCATTATACTCTTGAAGAATGCAGCCTATAATTCTTATTTTTCAACGGAGGGTGTAACTTCTATAAAAGTAATCGAAATGTGACGAAATGGACAAATTGTGCTTATTGGAGCCTGAAACGCTCTAAAACAACGATTTGTGCAATTTGGTTGAAACCCTTAGGAATCCCAGCCGTATGCAAGATTCCTCTTAAAACTGGAAGTTTGTGGTAGATAGACTAAAATCAGCCAATTTCAATATTTTATGCATATTTAAACCAAAAATGCCAAAAAAACTCAATTTATGCATTTTCATAATACTCTTTCAGAATGCACACTAACATTATTATTTTTCAACGGTTGGTGTAACTTCTAAAGTAGTTATCGAAAGGTGACGAAATGGACAAATTGTGCTTATTGGAGCCTGAAACGCTCTAAAACAACGATTTGTCAACTTTGGTTCAAACCCTTTGGAATCCCAGCCGTATGCAAGATTCCTCTTAAAACTGGAAGTTTGTGGTATGGACTAAAATCAGCCAATTTCTATATTTTATGCATATTTTAACCAAAAACGACGAAAAAACTCAGTTTATGCATTTTCATTATACTCTTGAGGAATGCAGCCTATAATTCTTATTTTTCAACGGAGGGTGTAACTTCTGTAGAAGTTATCGAAATGTGCCGAAATGGACAATTTGTGCTTAATGGAGCCTGAAACGCTCTAAAACAACGATTTGTCAACTTTGGTTGAAACCCTTAGGAATCCCGGCCGTATGCAAGATTCCTCTTAAAACTGGAAGTTTGTGGTAGATAGACTAAAATCAGCCAATTTCTATATTTTATGCATATTTTAACCAAAAACGACGAAAAAACTCAATTTATGCATTTTCATTATACTCTTGAAGAATGCAGCCTATAACTCTTATTTTTCAACGGAGGGTGTAACTTCTATAGAAGTTATCGAAATGTGACGAAATGGACAAATTGTGCTTATTGGAGCCTGAAACGCTCTAAAACAACGATTTGTGCAATTTGGTTGAAACCCTTAGGAATCCCAGCCGTATGCAAGATTCCTCTTAAAACTGGAAGTTTGTGGAAGATAGACTAAAATCAGCCAATTTCTATATTTTATGCATATTTTAACCAAAAACGACGAAAAAACTCAATTTATGCATTTTCATTATACTCTTGAAGAATGCAGCCTATAATTCTTATTTTTCAACGGAGGGTGTAACTTCTATAGAAACTATCGAAATGTGACGAAATGGACAAATTGTGCTTATTGGAGCCTGAAACGCTCTAAAACAACGATTTGTCAACATTGGTTGAAACCCTTAGGAATCCCGGCCGTATGCAAGATTCCTCTTAAAACTGGAAGTTTGTGGTAGATAGACTGAAATCAGCCAATTTCTATTTTTTATGCATATTTTAACCAAAAACGACGAAAAAACTCAATTTATGCATTTTCATTATACTCTTGAAGAATGCAGCCTATAATTCTTATTTTTCAACGGAGGGTGTAACTTCTATAGAAGTTATCGAAATGTGACGAAATGGACAAATTGTGCTTATTGGAGCCTGAAACGCTCTAAAACAACGATTTGTCAACTTTGGTTGAAACCCTTAGGAATCCCGGCCGTATGCAAGATTCCTCTTAAAACTGGAAGTTTGTGGTAGATAGACTGAAATCAGCCAATTTCTATTTTTTATGCATATTTTAACCAAAAACGACGAAAAAACTCAATTTATGCATTTTCATTATACTCTTGAAGAATGCAACCTATAATTCTTATTTTTCGACGGAGGGTGTAACTTCTATAGAAGTTATCGAAATGTGACGAAATGGACAAATTGTGCTTATTGGAGCCTGAAACGCTCTAAAACAACGATTTGTCAACTTTGGTTGAAACCCTTAGGAATCCCGGCCGTATGCAAGATTCCTCTTAAAACTGGAAGTTTGTGGTAGATAGACTTAAATCAGCCAATTTCTATATTTTATGCATATTTTAACCAAAAACGACGAAAAAAACTCAATTTATGCATTTTCATTATACTCTTGAAGAATGCAGCCTATAATTCTTATTTTTCAACGGAGGGTGTAACTTCTATAGAAGTTATCGAAATGTGACGAAATGGACAAATTGTGCTTATTGGAGCCTGAAACGCTCTAAAACAACGATTTGTCAACTTTGGTTGAAACCCTTAGGAATCCCGGCCGTATGCAAGATTCCTCTTAAAACTGGAAGTTTGTGGTAGATAGACTGAAATCAGCCAATGTCTATTTTTTATGCATATTTTAACCAAAAACGACGAAAAAACTCAATTTATGCATTTTCATTATACTCTTGAAGAATGCAACCTATAATTCTTATTTTTCGACGGAGAGTGTAACTTCTATAGAAGTTATCGAAATGTGACGAAATGGACAAATTGTGCTTATTGGAGCCTGAAACGCTCTAAAACAACGATTTGTGCAATTTGGTTGAAACCCTTAGGAATCCCAGCCATATGCAAGATTCCTCTTAAAACTGGAAGTTTGTGGTAGATAGACTAAAATCAGCCAATTTCTATATTTTATGCATATTTTAACCAAAAACGACGAAAAAACTCAATTTATGCATTTTTATTATACTCTTGAAGAATGCAGCCTATAATTCTTATTTTTCAACGGAGGGTGTAACTTCTATAGAAGTTATCGAAATGTGACGAAATGGACAAATTGTGCTTAATGGAGCCTGAAACGCTCTAAAACAACGATTTGTCAACTTTGGTTGAAACCCTTAGGAATCCCGGCCGTATGCAAGATTCCTCTTTAAACTGGAAGTTTGTGGTAGATAGACTGAAATCAGCTAATTTCTATTTTTTATGCATATTTTAACCAAAAACGACGAAAAAACTCAATTTATGCATTTTCATTATACTCTTGAAGAATGCAACCTATAATTCTTATTTTTCGATGGAGGGTGTAACTTCTATAGAAGTTATCGAAATGTGACGAAATGGACAAATTGTGCTTATTGGAGCCTGAAACGCTCTAAAACAACGATTTGTCAACTTTGGTTGAAACCCTTAGGAATCCCGGCCGTATGCAAGATTCCTCTTAAAACTGGAAGTTTGTGGTAGATAGACTGAAATCAGCCAATGTCTATTTTTTATGCATATTTTAACCAAAAACGACGAAAAAACTCAATTGATGCATTTTCATTATACTCTTGAAGAATGCAACCTATAATTCTTACTTTTCGACGGAGGGTGTAACTTCTATAGAAGTTATCGAAATGTGACGAAATGGACAAATTGTGCTTATTGGAGCCTGAAACGCTCTAAAACAACGATTTGTCAACTTTGGTTGAAACCCTTAGGAATCCCGACCGTATGCAAGATTACTCTTAAAACTGGAAGTTTGTGGTCGATAGACTGAAATCAGCCAATTTCTATTTTTTATGCATATTTTAACCAAAAACGACGAAAAAACTCAATTTATGCATTTTCATTATACTCTTGAAGAATGCAACCTATAATTCTTATTTTTCGACGGAGGGTGTAACTTCTATAGAAGTTATCGAAATGTGACGAAATGGACAAATTGTGCTTATTGGAGCCTGAAACGCTCTTAAACAACGATTTGTGCAATTTGGTTGAAACCCTTAGGAATCCCAGCCGTATGCAAGATTCCTCTTAAAACTGGAAGTTTGTGGTAGATAGACTAAAATCAGCCAATTTCTATATTTTATGCATATTTTAACCAAAAACGACGAAAAAACTCAATTTATGCATTTTCATTATACTCTTGAAGAATGCAGCCTATAATTCTTATTTTTCAACGGAGGGTGTGACTTCTATAGAAGTTATCGAAATGTGACGAAATGGACAAATTGTGCTTATTGGAGCCAGAAACGCTCTAAAACAACGATTTGTCAACTTTGGTTGAAACCCTTAGGAATCCCGGCCGTATGCAAGATTCCTCTTAATACTGGAAGTTTGTGGTAGATAGACTGAAATCAGCCAATTTCTATTTTTTATGCATATTTTAACCAAAAACGACGAAAAAACTCAATTTATGCATTTTCATTATACTCTTGAAGAATGCAACCTATAATTCTTATTTTTCGACGGAGGGTGTAACTTCTATAGAAGTTATCGAAATGTGACGAAATGGACAAATTGTGCTTATTGAAGCCTGAAACGCTCTAAAACAACGATTTGTGCAATTTGGTTGAAACCCTTAGGAATCCCAGCCGTATGCAAGATTCCTCTTAAAACTGGAAGTTTGTGGTAGATAGACTAAAATAAGCCAATTTCTATATTTTATGCAAATTTTAACCAAAAACGACGAAAAAACTCAATTTATGCATTTTCATTATACTCTTGAAGAATGCAGCCTATAATTCTTATTTTTCAACGGAGGGTGTAACTTCTATAGAAGTTATCGAAATGTGACGAAATGGACAAATTGTGCTTATTGGAGCCTGAAACGCTCTAAAACAACGATTTGTCAACTTTGGTTGAAACCCTTAGGAATCCCGGCCGTATGCAAGATTCCTCTTAAAACTGGAAGTTTGTGGTAGATAGACTGAAATCAGCCAATTTCTATTTTTTATGAATATTTTAACCAAAAACGACGAAAAAACTCAATTTATGCATTTTCATTATACTCTTGAGGAATGCAACCTATAATTCTTATTTTTCGACGGAGGGTGTAACTTCTATAGAAGTTATCGAAATGTGACGAAATGGACAAATTGTGCTTATTGGAGCCTGAAACGCTCTAAAACAACGATTCGTGCAATTTGGTTGAAACCCTTAGGAATCCCAGCCGTATGCAAGATTCCTCTTAAAACTGGAAGTTTGTGGTAGATAGACTAAAATCAGCCAATTTCTATATTTTATGCAAATTTTAACCAAAAACGTCGAAAAAACTCAATTTATGCATTTTCATTATACTCTTGAAGAATGCAGCCTATAATTCTTATTTTTCAACGGAGGGTGTAACTTCTATAGAAGTTATCGAAATGTGACGAAATGGACAAATTGTGCTTATTGGAGCCTGAAACGCTCTAAAACAACTATGGTATTTAAAAGATATAATTTAAATGAAACCAAATTTATTGTCATGTATGTTTCTCAGCCCCTGGTTACAAACTGAATAGCCAAACATTGATTTTTTCTTCTTTGATTGTTGCGGACCCACCGCCTGGCAATCCGCCACAGTACCTCCCCCCAGTATCGGAGGGTTGTGACGATACGGAGAAGTGTGGACCAGCTGGGCGGGAAAGTGAACGCGCTTGACGGATGTTTTTGCATTTGACGGAGCGGTGGGTGTACCGATGATGGTGGTTGATGAGGGTGTGATGTTGTTGTTGTTGTTGTTGTTGTTGTTGTTGTTGTTGTTGTTGTTGTTGTTGTTGTTGTTGTTGTTGTTGTTGTTGTTGTTGTTGTTGTTGTTGTTGTTGTTGTTGTTGTTGTTGTTGTTGTTGTTGTTGTTGTTGTTGTTGTTGTTGTTGTTGTTGTTGTTGTTGTTGTTGTTGTTGTTGTGGGCTGCAATAGGCAATACGTTGCCAGGAAAAGTGTGGCCTGGCGTCGGTTTGGAAGGTGCGTTGACAGCCAAGATGCTGTCTGCATCCACATATGCAGGTTTGAGCCGGTCGATGGAGACCACTACACTCTTGCCGGCACGGTGGATGGTGAAAAATTTATCGTTACGTGAAATGACTTCGTATGGGCCATCATACGGTTGTTGAAGAGGAGTACGGACCGCATCATGACGCACGAATACATGCGAGCAGGTTGCAAGATCTCGAAAAACAAAGACCGCGTGTTGGCCGTGGTGAGACGGTTGAACCGGACGCAACTGTGAAAGGCGACGTCGAAGGCGGTCAACGTATGCTGAGGTGGATTCTGGCGTCGCTGGAGGGGGCGAGAGATATTCGCCCGGTAGACGGAGTGTTGTGCCGTACACGAGCTCAGCGGGGGTGGCCTTGAGGTCCTCCTTCCATGAGGCACGGATGCCGAGCATTACCCATGGCAAAGCGTCGGTCCAGCGTTCATCTCCGTGGCATCGAAGTGCTGCCTTTAGCTGACGATGAAGTCGTTCCACCATACCGTTGGATTGAGGGTGGTAGGCTGCGGTCCGGAGGTGAGTCATGCCAGTAATGTTACTGAGTGCACGGAAGAGGTGGGACTCGAATTGGCGGCCCAAGTCCGTTGTAACCTTAAGCGGTGTCCCGAACCGTGAGATCCAACCTGTGACGAGTGCGGTAGCCACGGTCTCGGCAGTGATATCGGAAAGCGGTATGGCTTCCGCCCACCTCGTGAAACGGTCCACGCAAGTGAGGAGATATCGGAAACCATCGGAAATTGGTAGAGGCCCGACCAAGTCGAGGTGGATGTGTTCGAACCTGGTGGCAGTTGCAGCAAAACGTGCAAGCGGTGCTGTGGTGTGACGCGTAACTTTGGAACGCTGACACGTGATACATGCGCGGGCCCAGTCACGGCAATCTTTATTTATAGAGGGCCATACAAAACGTTGAGTGACGAGTTTGGTCGTTGCTTTGACACCTGGATGAGACAAACCGTGCAGGCTATCGAAAACTTGTCGACGTAAAGTCTGTGGTACGAATGGACGCGGAAGTGATTGTGACATGTCACAGTAGAGAGGCAAATCTGCGTCATTAAGCTGCTGTGGGTGCAACTGCAGGGTAGAGTTAGCATGTAAGAGATCGCGTAGTTCGGCGTTGTGCAGTTGAGCACGGGCAATATCAGCGTAGCCGACTGGAAAAGTAATGGCGTCAACACGAGACAGGGCATCGGCTACGACGTTGTCTTTACCAGGAATATGACGTATGTCTGTTGTGAATTGCCCGATTAAATCAAGGTGGCGAAACTGTCTAGGTGAACATTTTTCGGGGCGCTGTGTAAATGCGAAAGTCAACGGTTTGTGGTCGGTGTACACAGTGAAAGTGCGCGCTTCCAACATATGGCGAAAGAAAATTATGGTGTCGTACACTGCAAGAAGTTCACGGTCGTACGCACCGTAGTTACGCTGTGCGGTATTTAATTTTCGTGAGAAAAAAAGCGAGAGGTTCCCATCCACGGCTCGTTCGCTGCTGGAGTGCGGCTCCAATGCTGGTATCAGAGGCGTCGGTGATGATTGCTAATTCGGCGTTGATATCTGGGTGCGCCAGAAGCGTAGCCTGGGAGAGGCTGTTTCTGCATTCTTGAAACGCAGCCTGGAGTTCCGGTGTCCAAACAATGATTGTTTTGGCTGAAGGTTCGTCACCGGCGAGGAGGTTGTTAAGGGGGGCCTGTATCTTAGCTGCAGACGGAAGAAAACGGCGGTAAAAGTTTATCATTCCAAGGAATTGGCGAAGCTGCTTGACGTTGGCAGGTAAGGGGAAAGAGAGGATGGCCTCAACCTTCTCCGAAAGAGGGCAGGTGCCACTGGCGCTGACTGTGTACCCTAGAAACTTGACTTCTGGAACACCGAATACACATTTGGAGGAGTTGATCAAAACGCCGTATTCTGAAAGTCGCGTGAACAGGAGGCGAAGATGTTCTTCATGTTGTGTTGGGTTGGAGGAAGCGACAAGGATGTCGTCGATATAGACGTAGCAAAAATCGAGGTCCCGTAATACCTCATCGATAAAACGTTGAAATGTTTGAGCCGCGTTTCGTAGGCCAAAACTCATAAACGGAAATTCAAATAATCCGAAGGGAGTAGTGATCGCCGTCTTGGGAATGTCTTCAGCAGCAACAGGAATTTGATTGTACGCTCGCACTAAGTCAATGGTTGAAAAGATACACTTGCCTGAAAGATTCTGCGTGAAATCCTGGATATGTGGAACTGGATACCGGTCCGGAATAGTCCTGGCGTTCAAAGGGCGGTAATCTCCACAAGGCCTCCACTGATCACCTTTCTTTGGAACAAGGTGGAGAGCTGCGGACCAACTGCTAGATGACCGTCGCGCGACGCCTGTTTTCATCATACTGTCAAACTCCCGTTTCGCGATTTTTAGGCGGTCTGGCGCAAGACGTCTGGGCCTGCACGAAACCGGTGGCCCGGGCGTCGTATTGATGTGGTGTTGTGTTTGGTGTTTTGGCATTGTAGGATTGCCACTTGGGCGTGTGACTTCCGGAAACTGTGCAAGTAACGCGTAATAGGGGGACTGAAGATCGTTGTTGCGCGAAATTACCTTGACGTGTACTAGCGCGCCAGTAGATAGTTTTCCTGGAGTTGTTAATGTAGTGACGTTGTCAACCAATTGTCGTCGGCGCACGTCAATGAGTAGACTGAAATGCGCCAAAAAATCTACACCGATGATAGGCTGATCGACGTCGGCGACAATGAAACGCCATGTGAAATCTCGGCGCAAACCAAGATCCAGAGATAAAGTCAGAGGACCGTATGTGCAAATTGGGGATCCATTTGCTGCGAACAATGTGTAGTCGGTTTTCCCGGGATGACCGAAAACTTTGCTTTTCGGGTAAACACAAAGGTCTGACCCAGTATCAATAAGGAACTCTGTGCGCGTCAACCTGTCGGTTACAAAAAGGCGATTTGCAGTGGGGCCATAGCCAGCCGCCATTACTGACTGCCCCGAATGTTTTCCTGGTACTTACATGGAGGCACACAGTGGCGAGCGCGGTTGCCGAAAGTAGCGTGGTACCAACAAAATCCTCTGTCAGTGGTCGTGCCTGCTGGTGATGGAGCCCTGTTGTGTGACCGTGAACGCTGACGACGGCCTTGGAACTGATCATCACTGAGCGCGGCGACGATGGCAGTCAGCGACTTCAACCGTTGTGTCAACTCTTGTAATTGTGCTTCCATTTTAAATGTGATTACCGATAGACGGAAGGTATGCGTCTTATTCGGAACACGTCGGGGTCACCAATATGGTATTTAAAAGATATAATTTAAATGAAACCAAATTTATTGTCATGTATGTTTCTCAGCCCCTGGTTACAAACTGAATAGCCAAACATTGATTTTTTCTTCTTTGATTGTTGCGGACCCACCGCCTGGCAATCCGCAACACAACGATTTGTCAACTTTGGTTGAAACCCTTAGGAATCCCGGCCGTATGCAAGATTCCTCTTAAAACTGGATTTTGTGGTAGATAGACTGAAATCAGCCAATTTCTATTTTGTTTGCATATTTTAACCAAAAACGACGAAAAAAACTCAATTTATGCATTTTCATTATACTCTTGAAGAATGCAACCTATAATTCTTATTTTTCGACGGAGGGTGTAACTTCTATAGAAGTTATCGAAATGTGACGAAATGGACAAATTGTGCTTTTTGGAGCCTGAAACGCTGTAAAACAACGATTTGTCAATTTTGGTTGAAACCCTTAGGAATCCCGGCCGTATGCATGATTCCTCTTAAAACTGGAAGTTTGTGGTAGATAGACTGAAATCAGCCAATTTCTATATTTTTTGCATATTTTAACCAAAAACGACGAAAAAACTCAATTTATGCATTTTCATTATACTCTTGAAGAATGCAACCTATAATTCTTATTTTTCGACGGAGGGTGTAACTTCTATAGAAGTTGTCGAAATGTGACGAAATGGACAAATTGTGCTTATTAGAGCCTGAAACGCTCTAAAACAACAAGGTGTCAACTTTGGTTGAAACCCTTAGGAATCCCGGCCGTATGCAAGATTCCTCTTAAAACTGGAAGTTTGTGGTAGATAGACTGAAATCAGCCAATTTCTATTTTTTATGCATATTTTAACCAAAAACGACGAAAAAACTCAATTTTTGCATTTTCATTATACTCTTGAAGAATGCAACCTATAATTCTTATTTTTCGACGGAGGGTGTAACTTCTTTAGAAGTTATCGAAATGTGACGAAATGGACAAATTGTGCTTATTGGAGCCTGAAACGCTCTAAAACAACAATTTGTCAACTTTGGTTGAAACCCTTAGGAATCTCGGCCGTATGCAAGATTCCTCTTAAAACTGGAAGTTTGTGGTAGATAGACTGAAATCAGCCAATTTCTATTTTTTATGCATATTTTAACCAAAAACGACGAAAAAACTCAATTTATGCATTTTCATTATACTCTTGAAGAATGCAACCTATAATTCTTATTTTTCGACGGAGGGTGTAACTTCTATAGAAGTTATCGAAATGTGACGAAATGGACAAATTGTGCTTATTGGAGCCTGAAACGCTCTAAAACAACAATTTGTCAACTTTGGTTGAAACCCTTAGGAATCCCGGCCGTATGCAAGATTCCTCTTAAAACTGGAAGTTTGTGGTAGATAGACTAAAATCAGCCAATTTCTATATTTTATGCATATTTTAACCAAAAACGACCAAAAAACTCAATTTATGCATTTTCATAATACTCTTTCAGAATGCACACTAACATTATTATTTTTCAACGGTTGGTTTAACTTCTAAAGTAGTTATCGAAATGTGACGAAATGGACAAATTGTGCTTATTGGAGCCTAAAACGCTCCAAAACAACGATTTGTCAACTTTGGTTGAAACCCTTAGGAATCCCAGCCGTATGCAAGATTCCTCTTAAAACTGGAAGTTTGTGGTAGATAGACTAAAATCAGCCAATTTCTATATTTTATGCATATTTTAACCAAAAACGACCAAAAAACTCAATTTATGCATTTTCATAATACTCTTTCAGAATGCACACTAACATTATTATTTTTCAACGGTTGGTTTAACTTCTAAAGTAGTTATCGAAATGTGACGAAATGGACAAATTGTGCTTATTGGAGCCTGAAACGCTCCAAAACAACGATTTGTCAACTTTGGTTGAAACCCTTAGGAATCCCAGCCGTATGCAAGATTCCTCTTAAAACTGGAAGTTTGTGGTAGATAGACTGAAATCAGCCAATTTCTATTTTTTATGCATATTTTAACCAAAAACGACGAAAAAACTCAATTTATGCATTTTCATTATACTCTTGAAGAATGCAGCCTATAATTCTTATTTTTCAACGGAGGGTGTAACTTCTATAAAAGTAATCGAAATGTGACGAAATGGACAAATTGTGCTTATTGGAGCCTGAAACGCTCTAAAACAACGATTTGTGCAATTTGGTTGAAACCCTTAGGAATCCCAGCCGTATGCAAGATTCCTCTTAAAACTGGAAGTTTGTGGTAGATAGACTAAAATCAGCCAATTTCAATATTTTATGCATATTTAAACCAAAAATGCCAAAAAAACTCAATTTATGCATTTTCATAATACTCTTTCAGAATGCACACTAACATTATTATTTTTCAACGGTTGGTGTAACTTCTAAAGTAGTTATCGAAAGGTGACGAAATGGACAAATTGTGCTTATTGGAGCCTGAAACGCTCTAAAACAACGATTTGTCAACTTTGGTTCAAACCCTTTGGAATCCCAGCCGTATGCAAGATTCCTCTTAAAACTGGAAGTTTGTGGTATGGACTAAAATCAGCCAATTTCTATATTTTATGCATATTTTAACCAAAAACGACGAAAAAACTCAATTTATGCATTTTCATTATACTCTTGAAGAATGCAGCCTATAATTCTTATTTTTCAACGGAGGGTGTAACTTCTATAGAAGTTATCGAAATGTGCCGAAATGGACAATTTGTGCTTATTGGAGCCTGAAACGCTCTAAAACAACGATTTGTCAACTTTGGTTGAAACCCTTAGGAATCCCGGCCGTATGCAAGATTCCTCTTAAAACTGGAAGTTTGTGGTAGATAGACTAAAATCAGCCAATTTCTATATTTTATGCATATTTTAACCAAAAACGACCAAAAAACTCAATTTATGCATTTTCATAATACTCTTTCAGAATGCACACTAACATTATTATTTTTCAACGGAGGGTGTAACTTCTATAGAAGTTATCGAAATGTGACAAAATGGACAAATTTTGCTTATTGGAGCCTGAAACGCTCTAAAACAACGATTTGTCAACTTTGGTTGAAACCCTTAGGAATCCCGACCGTATGCAAGATTACTCTTAAAACTAGAAGTTTGTGGTAGATAGACTGAAATCAGCCAATTTCTATTTTTTATGCATATTTTAACCAAAAACGACGAAAAAACTCAATTTATGCATTTTCATTATACTCTTGAAGAATGCAACCTATAATTCTTATTTTTCGACGGAGGGTGTAACTTCTATAGAAGTTATCGAAATGTGACGAAATGGACAAATTGTGCTTATTGGAGCCTGAAACGCTCTTAAACAACGATTTGTGCAATTTGGTTGAAACCCTTAGGAATCCCAGCCGTATGCAAGATTCCTCTTAAAACTGGAAGTTTGTGGTAGATAGACTAAAATCAGCCAATTTCTATATTTTATGCATATTTTAACCAAAAACGACGAAAAAACTCAATTTATGCATTTTCATTATACTCTTGAAGAATGCAGCCTATAATTCTTATTTTTCAACGGAGGGTGTGACTTCTATAGAAGTTATCGAAATGTGTCGAAATGGACAAATTGTGCTTATTGGAGCCAGAAACGCTCTAAAACAACGATTTGTCAACTTTGGTTGAAACCCTTAGGAATCCCGGCCGTATGCAAGATTCCTCTTAATACTGGAAGTTTGTGGTAGATAGACTGAAATCAGCCAATTTCTATTTTTTATGCATATTTTAACCAAAAACGACGAAAAAACTCAATTTATGCATTTTCATTATACTCTTGAAGAATGCAACCTATAATTCTTATTTTTCGACGGAGGGTGTAACTTCTATAGAAGTTATCGAAATGTGACGAAATGGACAAATTGTGCTTATTGGAGCCTGAAACGCTCTAAAAAAACGATTTGTGCAATTTGGTTGAAACCCTTAGGAATCCCAGCCGTATGCAAGATTCCTCTTAAAACTGGAAGTTTGTGGTAGATAGACTAAAATAAGCCAATTTCTATATTTTATGCAAATTTTAACCAAAAACGACGAAAAAACTCAATTTATGCATTTTCATTATACTCTTGAAGAATGCAGCCTATAATTCTTATTTTTCAACGGAGGGTGTAACTTCTATAGAAGTTATCGAAATGTGACGAAATGGACAAATTGTGCTTATTGGAGCCTGAAACGCTCTAAAACAACGATTTGTCAACTTTGGTTGAAACCCTTAGGAATCCCGGCCGTATGCAAGATTCCTCTTAAAACTGGAAGTTTGTGGTAGATAGACTGAAATCAGCCAATTTCTATTTTTTATGCATATTTTAACCAAAAACGACGAAAAAACTCAATTTATGCATTTTCATTATACTCTTGAAGAATGCAACCTATAATTCTTATTTTTCGACGGAGGGTGTAACTTCTATAGAAGTTATCGAAATGTGACGAAATGGACAAATTGTGCTTATTGGAGCCTGAAACGCTCTAAAACAACGATTTGTGCAATTTGGTTGAAACCCTTAGGAATCCCAGCCGTATGCAAGATTCCTCTTAAAACTGGAAGTTTGTGGTAGATAGACTTAAATCAGCCAATTTCTATATTTTATGCAAATTTTAACCAAAAACGTCGAAAAAACTCAATTTATGCATTTTCATTATACTCTTGAAGAATGCAGCCTATAATTCTTATTTTTCAACGGAGGGTGTAACTTCTATAGAAGTTATCGAAATGTGACGAAATGGACAAATTGTGCTTATTGGAGCCTGAAACGCTCTAAAACAACGATTTGTCAACTTTGGTTGAAACCCTTAGGAATCCCGGCCGTATGCAAGATTCCTCTTAAAACTGGATTTTGTGGTAGATAGACTGAAATCAGCCAATTTCTATTTTGTATGCATATTTTAACCAAAAACGACGAAAAAACTCAATTTATGCATTTTCATTATACTCTTGAAGAATGCAACCTATAATTCTTATTTTTCGACGGAGGGTGTAACTTCTATAGAAGTTATCGAAATGTGACGAAATGGACAAATTGTGCTTATTGGAGCCTGAAACGCTGTAAAACAACGATTTGTCTACTTTGGTTGAAACCCTTAGGAATCCCGTCCGTATGCATGATTCCTCTTAAAACTAGAAGTTTGTGGTAGATAGACTGAAATCAGCCAATTTCTATATTTTTTGCATATTTTAACCAAAAACGACGAAAAAACTCAATTTATGCATTTTCATTATACTCTTGAAGAATGCAACCTATAATTCTTATTTTTCGACGGAGGGTGTAACTTCTATAGAAGTTGTCGAAATGTGACGAAATGGACAAATTGTGCTTATTGGAGCCTGAAACGCTCTAAAACAACAATTTGTCAACTTTGGTTGAAACCCTTAGGAATCCCGGCCGTATGCAAGATTCCTCTTAAAACTGGAAGTTTGTGGTAGATAGACCGAAATCAGCCAATTTCTATTTTTTATGCATATTTTAACCAAAAACGACGAAAAAACTCAATTTATGCATTTTCATTATACTCTTGAAGAATGCAACCTATAATTCTTACTTTTCGACGGAGGGTGTAACTTCTTTAGAAGTTATCGAAATGTGACGAAATGGACAAATTGTGCTTATTGGAGCCTGAAACGCTCTAAAACAACAATTTGTCAACTTTGGTTGAAACCCTTAGGAATCCCGGCCGTATGCAAGATTCCTCTTAAAACTGGAAGTTTGTGGTAGATAGACTGAAATCAGCCAATTTCTATTTTTTATGCATATTTTAACCAAAAACGACGAAAAAACTCAATTTATGCATTTTCATTATACTCTTGAAGAATGCAACCTATAATTCTTATTTTTCGACGGAGGGTGTAACTTCTATAGAAGTTATCGAAATGTGACGAAATGGACAAATTGTGCTTATTGGAGCCTGAAACGCTCTAAAACAACAATTTGTCAACTTTGGTTGAAACCCTTAGGAATCCCGGCCGTATGCAAGATTCCTCTTAAAACTGGAAGTTTGTGGTAGATAGACTGAAATCAGCCAATTTCTATTTTTTATGCATATTTTAACCAAAAACGACGAAAAAACTCAATTTATGCATTTTCATTATACTCTTGAAGAATGCAGCCTATAATTCTTATTTTTCAACGGAGGGTGTAACTTCTATAAAAGTAATCGAAATGTGACGAAATGGACAAATTGTGCTTATTGGAGTCTGAAACGCTCTAAAACAACGATTTGTGCAATTTGGTTGAAACCCTTAGGAATCCCAGCCGTATGCAAGATTCCTCTTAAAACTGGAAGTTTGTGGTAGATAGACTAAAATCAGCCAATTTCAATATTTTATGCATATTTAAACCAAAAATGCCAAAAAACTCAATTTATGCATTTTCATAATACTCTTTCAGAATGCACACTAACATTATTATTTTTCAACGGTTGGTGTAACTTCTAAAGTAGTTATCGAAAGGTGACGAAATGGACAAATTGTGCTTATTGGAGCCTGAAACGCTCTAAAACAACGATTTGTCAACTTTGGTTCAAACCCTTTGGAATCCCAGCCGTATGCAAGATTCCTCTTAAAACTGGAAGTTTGTGGTATGGACTAAAATCAGCCAATTTCTATATTTTATGCATATTTTAACCAAAAACGACGAAAAAACTCAATTTATGCATTTTCATTATACTCTTGAAGAATGCAGCCTATAATTCTTATTTTTCAACGGAGGGTGTAACTTCTATAGAAGTTATCGAAATGTGCCGAAATGGACAATTTGTGCTTAATGGAGCCTGAAACGCTCTAAAACAACGATTTGTCAACTTTGGTTGAAACCCTTAGGAATCCCGGCCGTATGCAAGATTCCTCTTAAAACTGGAAGTTTGTGGTAGATAGACTAAAATCAGCCAATTTCTATATTTTATGCATATTTTAACCAAAAACGACGAAAAAACTCAATTTATGCATTTTCATTATACTCTTGAAGAATGCAGCCTATAACTCTTATTTTTCAACGGAGGGTGTAACTTCTATAGAAGTTATCGAAATGTGACGAAATTGACAAATTGTGCTTATTGGAGCCTGAAACGCTCTAAAACAACGATTTGTGCAATTTGGTTGAAACCCTTAGGAATCCCAGGTGTATGCAAGATTCCTCTTAAAACTGGAAGTTTGTGGAAGATAGACTAAAATCAGCCAATTTCTATATTTTATGCATATTTTAACCAAAAACGACGAAAAAACTCAATTTATGCATTTTCATTATACTCTTGAAGAATGCAGCCTATAATTCTTATTTTTCAACGGAGGGTGTAACTTCTATAGAAACTATCGAAATGTGACGAAATGGACAAATTGTGCTTATTGGAGCCTGAAACGCTCTAAAACAACGATTTGTCAACATTGGTTGAAACCCTTACGAATCCCGGCCGTATGCAAGATTCCTCTTAAAACTGGAAGTTTGTGGTAGATAGACTGAAATCAGCCAATTTCTATTTTTTATGCATATTTTAACCAAAAACGACGAAAAAACTCAATTTATGCATTTTCATTATACTCTTGAAGAATGCAGCCTATAATTCTTATTTTTCAACGGAGGGTGTAACTTCTATAGAAGTTATCGAAATGTGACGAAATGGACAAATTGTGCTTATTGGAGCCTGAAACGCTCTAAAACAACGATTTGTCAACTTTGGTTGAAACCCTTAGGAATCCCGGCCGTATGCAAGATTCCTCTTAAAACTGGAAGTTTGTGGTAGATCGACTGAAATCAGCCAATTTCTATTTTTTATGCATATTTTAACCAAAAACGACGAAAAAACTCAATTTATGCATTTTCATTATACTCTTGAAGAATGCAACCTATAATTCTTATTTTTCGACGGAGGGTGTAACTTCTATAGAAGTTATCGAAATGTGACGAAATGGACAAATTGTGCTTATTGGAGCCTGAAACGCTCTAAAACAACGATTTGTCATTTTTGGTTGAAACCCTTAGGAATCCCGGCCGTATGCAAGATTCCTCTTAAAACTGGAAGTTTGTGGTAGATAGACTTAAATCAGCCAATTTCTATATTTTATGCATATTTTAACCAAAAACGACGAAAAAACTCAATTTATGCATTTTCATTATACTCTTGAAGAATGCAGCCTATAATTCTTATTTTTCAACGGAGGGTGTAACTTCTATAGAAGTTATCGAAATGTGACGAAATGGACAAATTGTGCTTATTGGAGCCTGAAACGCTCTAAAACAACGATTTGTCAACTTTGGTTGAAACCCTTAGGAATCCCGGCCGTATGCAAGATTCCTCTTAAAACTGGAAGTTTGTGGTAGATAGACTGAAATCAGCCAATGTCTATTTTTTATGCATATTTTAACCAAAAACGACGAAAAAACTCAATTTATGCATTTTCATTATACTCTTGAAGAATGCAACCTATAATTCTTATTTTTCGACGGAGAGTGTAACTTCTATAGAAGTTATCGAAATGTGACGAAATGGACAAATTGTGCTTATTGGAGCCTGAAACGCTCTAAAACAACGATTTGTGCAATTTGGTTGAAACCCTTAGGAATCCCAGCCATATGCAAGATTCCTCTTAAAACTGGAAGTTTGTGGTAGATGGACTAAAATCAGCCAATTTCTATATTTTATGCATATTTTAACCAAAAACGACGAAAAAACTCAATTTATGCATTTTCATTATACTCTTGAAGAATGCAGCCTATAATTCTTATTTTTCAACGGAGGGTGTAACTTCTATAGAAGTTATCGAAATGTGACGAAATGGACAAATTGTGCTTAATGGAGCCTGAAACGCTCTAAAACAACGATTTGTCAACTTTGGTTGAAACCCTTAGGAATCCCGGCCGTATGCAAGATTCCTCTTTAAACTGGAAGTTTGTGGTAGATAGACTGAAATCAGCTAATTTCTATTTTTTAAGCATATTTTAACCAAAAACGACGAAAAAACTCAATTTATGCATTTTCATTATACTCTTGAAGAATGCAACCTATAATTCTTATTTTTCGACGGAGGGTGTAACTTCTATAGAAGTTATCGAAATGTGACGAAATGGACAAATTGTGCTTATTGGAGCCTGAAACGCTCTAAAACAACGATTTGTCAACTTTGGATGAAACCCTTAGGAATCCCGGCCGTATGCAAGATTCCTCTTAAAACTGGAAGTTTGTGGTAGATAGACTGAAATCAGCCAATGTCTATTTTTTATGCATATTTTAACCAAAAACGACGAAAAAACTCAATTGATGCATTTTCATTATACTCTTGAAGAATGCAACCTATAATTCTTACTTTTCGACGGAGGGTGTAACTTCTATAGAAGTTATCGAAATGTGACGAAATGGACAAATTGTGCTTATTGGAGCCTGAAACGCTCTTAAACAACGATTTGTGCAATTTGGTTGAAACCCTTAGGAATCCCAGCCGTATGCAAGATTCCTCTTAAAACTGGAAGTTTGTGGTAGATAGACTAAAATCAGCCAATTTCTATATTTTATGCATATTTTAACCAAAAACGACGAAAAAACTCAATTTATGCATTTTCATTATACTCTTGAAGAATGCAGCCTATAATTCTTATTTTTCAACGGAGGGTGTAACTTCTATAGAAGTTATCGAAATGTGACGAAATGGACAAATTGTGCTTATTGGAGCCTAAAACGCTCTAAAACAACGATTTGTGCAATTTGATTGAAACCCTTAGGAATCCCAGCCGTATGCAAGATTCCTCTTAAAACTGGAATTTTGTGGTAGATAGACTAAAATCAGCCAATTTCTATATTTTATGCATATTTTAACCAAAAACGACGAAAAAACTCAATTTATGCATTTTCATTATACTCTTGAAGAATGCAGCCTATAATTCTTATTTTTCAACGGAGGGTGTAACTTCTATAGAAGTTATCGAAATGTGACGAAATGGACAAATTGTGCTAATTGGAGCCTGAAACGCTCTAAAACAACGATTTGTCAACTTTGGTTGAAACCCTTAGGAATCCCGGCCGTATGCAAGATTCCTCTTAAAACTGGAAGTTTGTGGTAGATAGACTGAAATCAGCCAATGTCTATTTTTTATGCATATTTTAACCAAAAACGACGAAAAAACTCAATTTATGCATTTTCATTATACTCTTGAAGAATGCAACCTATAATTCTTACTTTTCGACGGAGGGTGTAACTTCTATAGAAGTTATCGAAATGTGACGAAATGGACAAATTGTGCTTATTGGAGCCTGAAACGCTCTAAAACAACGATTTGTGCAATTTGGTTGAAACCCTTAGGAATCCCAGCCGTATGCAAGATTCCTCTTAAAACTGGAAGTTTGTAGTAGATAGACTAAAATCAGCCAATTTCTATATTTTATGCATATTTTAACCAAAAACGACGAAAAAACTCAATTTATGCATTTTCATTATACTCTTGAAGAATGCAGCCTATAATTCTTATTTTTCAACGGAGGGTGTAACTTCTATAGAAGTTATCGAAATGTGACGAAATGGACAAATTGTGCTTAATGGAGCCTGAAACGCTCTAAAACAACGATTTGTCAACTTTGGTTGAAACCCTTAGGAATCCCGGCCGTATGCAAGATTCCTCTTAAAACTGGAAGTTTGTGGTAGATAGACTGAAATCAGCCAATTTCTATTTTTTATGCATATTTTAACCAAAAACGACGAAAAAACTCAATTTATGAATTTTCATTATACTCTTGAAGAATGCAACCTATAATTCTTATTTTTCGACGGAGGGTGTAACTTCTATAGAAAATATCGAAATGTGACGAAATGGACAAATTGTGCTTATTAGAGCCTGAAACGCTCTAAAACAACGATTTGTCAACTTTGGTTGAAACCCTTAGGAATCCCGGCCGTATGCAAGATTCCTCTTAAAACTGGAAGTTTGTGGTAGATAGACTGAAATCAGCCAATTTCTATTTTTGTATGCATTTTTTAACCAAAAACGACGAAAAAACTCAATTTATGCATTTTCATTATACTCTTGAAGAATGCAACCTATAATTCTTATTTTTCGACGGAGGGTGTAACTTCTATAGAAGTTATCGAAATGTGACGAAATGGACATATTGTGCTTATTGGAGCCTGAAACGCTCTAAAACAACGATTTGTGCAATTTGGTTGAAACCCTTAGGAATCCCAGCCGTATGCAAGATTCCTCTTAAAACTGGAAGTTTGTGGTAGATAGACTAAATTCAGCCAATTCCTATATTTTATGCATATTTTAACCAAAAACGACGAAAAAACTCAATTTATGCATTTTCATTATACTCTTGAAGAATGCAGCCTATAATTCTTATTTTTCAACGGAGGGTGTAACTTCTATAGAAGTTATCGAAATGTGACGAAATGGACAACTTGTGCTTAATGGAGCCTGAAACGCTCTAAAACAACGATTTGTCAACTTTGGTTGAAACCCTTAGGAATCCCGGCCGTATGCAAGATTCCTCTTAAACTGGAAGTTTGTGGTAGATAGACTGAAATCAGCCAATTTCTATTTTTTATGCATATTTTAACCAAAAACGACGAAAAAACTCAATTTATGCATTTTCATTATACTCTTGAAGAATGCAGCCTATAATTCTTATTTTTCAACGGAGGGTGTAACTTCTATAGAAGTTATCGAAATGTGACGAAATGGACAAATTGTGCTTATTGGAGCCTGAAACGCTCTAAAACAACGATTTGTCAACTTTGGTTCAAACCCTTTGGAATCCCAGCCATATGCAAGATTCCTCTTAAAACTGGAAGTTTGTGGTAGATAGACTAAAATCAGCCAATTTCTATATTTTATGCATATTTTAACCAAAAACGACGAAAAAACTCAATTTATGCATTTTCATTATACTCTTGAAGAATGCAGCCTTTGATTCTTATTTTTCAACGGAGGGTGTAACTTCTATAGAAGTTATCGAAATGTGACGAAATGGACAAATTGTGCTTATTGGAGCCTGAAACGCTCTAAAACAACGATTTGTCTACTTTGGTTGAAACCCTTAGGAATCCCGGTCGTATGCAAGATTCCTCTTAAAACTGGAAGTTTGTGGTAGATAGACTGAAATCAGCCAATTTCTATTTTTTATGCATATTTTAACCAAAAACGACGAAAAAACTCAATTTATGCATTTTCATTATACTCTTGAAGAATGCAGCCTATAATTCTTATTTTTCGACGGAGGGTGTAACTTCTATAGAAGTTATCGAAATGTGACGAAATGGACAAATTGTGCTTATTGGAGCCTGAAACGCTCAAAAACAACGATTTGTGCAATTTGATTGAAACCCTTAGTAATCCCAGCCGTATGCAAGATTCCTCTTAAAACTGGAAGTTTGTGGTATGGACTAAAATCAGCCAATTTCTATATTTTATGCATATTTTAACCAAAAACGACGAAAAAACTCAATTTATGCATTTTCATTATACTCTTGAGGAATGCAGCCTATAATTCTTATTTTTCAACGGAGGGTGTAACTTCTATAGAAGTTATCGAAATGTGACGAAATGGACAATTTGTGCTTATTGGAGCCTGAAACGCTCTAAAACAACGATTTGTAAACTTTGGTTGAAACCCTTAGGAATCCCGGCCGTATGCAAGATTCCTCTTAAAACTGGAAGTTTGTGGTAGATAGACTAAAATCAGCCAATTTCTATACTTTATGCATATTTTAACCAAAAACGACCAAAAAACTCAATTTATGCATTTTCATAATACTCTTTCAGAATGCACACTAACATTATTATTTTTCAACGGAGGGTGTAACTTCTATAGAAGTTATCGAAATGTGACGAAATGGACAAATTGTGCTTATTGGAGCCTGAAACGCTCTAAAACAACGATTTGTCAACTTTGGTTGAAACCCTTAGGAATCCCGACCGTATGCAAGATTCCTCTTAAAACTGGAAGTTTGTGGTAGATAGACTGAAATCAGCAAATTTCTATTTTTTATGCATATTTTAACCGAAAACGACGAAAAAACTCAATTTATGCATTTTCATTATACTCTTGAAGAATGCAACCTATAATTCTTATTTTTCGACGGAGGGTGTAACTTCTATAGAAGTTATCGAAATGTGACGAAATGGACAAATTGTGCTTATTGGAGCCTGAAACGCTCCAAAACAACGATTTGTCAACTTTGGTTGAAACCCTTAGGAATCCCAGCCGTATGCAAGATTCCTCTTAAAACTGGAAGTTTGTGGTAGATAGACTGAAATCAGCCAATTTCTATTTTTTATGCATATTTTAGCCAAAAACGACGAAAAAACGCAATTTATGCATTTTCATTATACTCTTGAAGAATGCAGCCTATAATTCTTATTTTTCAACGGAGGGTGTAACTTCTATAGAAGTAATCGAAATGTGACGAAATGGACAAATTGTGCTTATTGGAGCCTGAAACGCTCTAAAACAACGATTTGTGCAATTTGGTTGAAACCCTTAGGAATCCCAGCCGTATGCAAGATTCCTCTTAAAACTGGAAGTTTGTGGTAGATAGACTAAAATCAGCCAATTTCTATATTTTATGCATATTTAAACCAAAAACGCCAAAAAAACTCAATTTATGCATTTTCATAATACTCTTTCAGAATGCACACTAACATTATTATTTTTCAACGGTTGGTGTAACTTCTAAAGTAGTTATCGAAAGGTGACGAAATGGACAAATTGTGCTTATTGGAGCCTGAAACGCTCTAAAACAACGATTTGTCAATTTTGGTTCAAACCCTTTGGAATCCCAGCCGTATGCAAGATTCCTCTTAAAACTGGAAGTTTGTGGTAGATAGACTAAAATCAGCCAATTTCTATATTTTATGCATATTTTAACCAAAAACCACGAAAAAACTCAATTTATGCATTTTCATTATACTCTTGAAGAATGCAGCCTATGATTCTTATTTTTCAACGGAGGGTGTAACTTCTATAGAAGTTATCGAAATGTGACGAAATGGACAAATTGTGCTTATTGGAGCCTGAAACGCTCCAAAACAACGATTTGTCTACTTTGGTTGAAACCCTTAGGAATCCCGGCCGTATGCAAGATTTCTCTTAAAACTGGAAGTTTGTGGTAGATAGACTGAAATCAGCCAATTTCTATTTTTTATGCATATTTTAACCAAACGCGACGAAAAAACTCAATTTATGCATTTTCATTATACTCTTGAAGAATGCAGCCTATAATTCTTATTTTTCGACGGAGGGTTTAACTTCTATAGAAGTTATCGAAATGTGACGAAATGGACAAATTGTGCTTATTGGAGCCTGAAACGCTCTAAAACAACGATTTGTCTACTTTGGTTGAAACCCTTAGGAATCCCGGCCGTATGCAAGATTCCTCTTTAAACTGGAAGTTTGTGGTAGATAGACTGAAATCAGCTAATTTCTATTTTTTATGCATATTTTAACCGAAAACGACGAAAAAACTCAATTTATGCATTTTCATTATACTCTTGAAGAATGCAACCTATAATTCTTATTTTTCGACGGAGGGTGTAACTTCTATAGAAGTTATCGAAATGTGACGAAAAGGACAAATTGTGCTTATTGGAGCCTGAAACGCTCCAAAACAACGATTTGTCAACTTTGGTTGAAACCCTTAGGAATCCCAGCCGTATGCAAGATTCCTCTTAAAACTAAAAGTTTGTGGTAGATAGACTGAAATCAGCCAATTTCTATTTTTTATGCATATTTTAACCAAAAACGACGAAAAAACTCAATTTATGCATTTTCATTATACTCTTGAAGAATGCAGCCTATAATTCTTATTTTTCAACGGAGGGTGTAACTTCTATAGAAGTAATCGAAATGTGACGAAATGGACAAATTGTGCTATTGGAGCCTGAAACGCTCTAAAACAACGATTTGTGCAATTTGGTTGAAACCCTTAGGAATCCCAGCCGTATGCAAGATTCCTCTTAAAACTGGAAGTTTGTGGTAGATAGACTAAAATCAGCCAATTTCTATATTTTATGCATATTTTAACCAAAAACGACCAAAAAACTCAATTTATGCATTTTCATAATACTCTTTCAAAATGCACACTAACATTATTATTTTTTAACGGAGGGTGTAACTTCTATAGAAGTTATCGAAATGTGACGAAATGGACAAATTGTGCTTATTGGAGCCTGAAACGCTCTAAAACAACGATTTGTCAACTTTGGTTGAAACCCTTAGGAATCCCGACCGTATGCAAGATTACTCTTAAAACTGGAAGTTTGTGGTAGATAGACTAAAATCAGCCAATTTCTATTTTTTATGCATATTTTAACCAAAAACGACGAAAAAACTCAATTTATGCATTTTCATTATACTCTTGAAGAATGCAACCTATAATTCTTATTTTTCGACGGAGGGTGTAACTTCTATAGAAGTTATCGAAATGTGACGAAATGGACAAATTGTGCTTATTGGAGCCTGAAACGCTCTTAAACAACGATTTGTGCAATTTGGTTGAAACCCTTAGGAATCCCAGCCGTATGCAAGATTCCTCTTAAAACTGGAAGTTTGTCGTAGATAGACTAAAATCAGCCAATTTCTATATTTTATGCATATTTTAACCAAAAACGACGAAAAAACTCAATTTATGCATTTTCATTATACTCTTGAAGAATGCAGCCTATAATTCTTATTTTTCAACGGAGGGTGTGACTTCTATAGAAGTTATCGAAATGTGACGAAATGGACAAATTGTGCTTATTGGAGCCAGAAACGCTCTAAAACAACGATTTGTCAACTTTGGTTGAAACCCTTAGGAATCCCGGCCGTATGCAAGATTCCTCTTAATACTGGAAGTTTGTGGTAGATAGACTGAAATCAGCCAATTTCTATTTTTTATGCATATTTTAACCAAAAACGACGAAAAAACTCAATTTATGCATTTTCATTATACTCTTGAAGAATGCAACCTATAATTCTTATTTTTCGACGGAGGGTGTAACTTCTATAGAAGTTATCGAAATGTGACGAAATGGACAAATTGTGCTTATTGGAGCCTGAAACGCTCTAAAACAACGATTTGTGCAATTTGGTTGAAACCCTTAGGAATCCCAGCCGTATGCAAGATTCCTCTTAAAACTGGAAGTTTGTGGTAGATAGACTAAAATAAGCCAATTTCTATATTTTATGCAAATTTTAACCAAAAACGACGAAAAAACTCAATTTATGCATTTTCATTATACTCTTGAAGAATGCAGCCTATAATTCTTATTTTTCAACGGAGGGTGTAACTTCTATAGAAGTTATCGAAATGTGACGAAATGGACAAATTGTGCTTATTGGAGCCTGAAACGCTCTTAAACAACGATTTGTCAACTTTGGTTGAAACCCTTAGGAATCCCGGCCGTATGCAAGATTCCTCTTAAAACTGGAAGTTTGTGGTAGATAGACTGAAATCAGCCAATTTCTATTTTTTATGCATATTTTAACCAAAAACGACGAAAAAACTCAATTTATGCATTTTCATTATACTCTTGAAGAATGCAACCTATAATTCTTATTTTTCGACGGAGGGTGTAACTTCTATAGAAGTTATCGAAATGTGACGAAATGGACAAATTGTGCTTATTGGAGCCTGAAACGCTCTAAAACAACGATTTGTGCAATTTGGTTGAAACCCTTAGGAATCCCAGCCGTATGCAAGATTCCTCTTAAAACTGGAAGTTTGTGGTAGATAGACTAAAATCAGCCAATTTCTATATTTTATGCAAATTTTAACCAAAAACGTCGAAAAAACTCAATTTATGCATTTTCATTATACTCTTGAAGAATGCAGCCTATAATTCTTATTTTTCAACGAAGGGTGTAACTTCTATAGAAGTTATCGAAATGTGACGAAATGGACAAATTGTGCTTATTGGAGCCTGAAACGCTCTAAAACAACGATTTGTCAACTTTGGTTGAAACCCTTAGGAATCCCGGCCGTATGCAAGATTCCTCTTAAAACTGGATTTTGTGGTAGATAGACTGAAATCAGCCAATTTCTATTTTGTATGCATATTTTAACCAAAAACGACGAAAAAACTCAATTTATGTATTTTCATTATACTCTTGAAGAATGCAACCTATAATTCTTATTTTTCGACGGAGGGTGTAACTTCTATAGAAGTTATCGAAATGTGACGAAATGGACAAATTGTGCTTATTGGAGCCTGAAACGCTGTAAAACAACGATTTGTCAATTTTGGTTGAAACCCTTAGGAATCCCGGCCGTATGCATGATTCCTCTTAAAACTGGAAGTTTGTGGTAGATAGACTGAAATCAGCCAATTTCTATATTTTTTGCATATTTTAACCAAAAACGACGAAAAAACTCAATTTATGCATTTTCATTATACTCTTGAAGAATGCAGCCTATAATTCTTATTTTTCAACGGAGGGTGTAACTTCTATAGAAGTTATCGAAATGTGACGAAATGGACAACTTGTGCTTAATGGAGCCTGAAACGCTCTAAAACAACGATTTGTCAACTTTGGTTGAAACCCTTAGGAATCCCGGCCGTATGCAAGATTCCTCTTAAAACTGGGAGTTTGTGGTAGATAGACTGAAATCAGCCAATTTCTATTTTTTATGCATATTTTAACCAAAAACGACGAAAAAACTCAATTTATGCATTTTCATTATACTCTTGAAGAATGCAGCCTATAATTCTTATTTTTCAACGGAGGGTGTAACTTCTATAGAAGTTATCGAAATGTGACGAAATGGACAAATTGTGCTTATTGGAGCCTGAAACGCTCTAAAACAACGATTTGTCAACTTTGGTTCAAACCCTTTGGAATCCCAGCCGTATGCAAGATTCCTCTTAAAACTGGAAGTTTGTGGTAGATGGACTAAAATCAGCCAATTTCTATATTTTATGCATATTTTAACCAAAAACGACGAAAAAACTCAATTTATGCATTTTCATTATACTCTTGAAGAATGCAGCCTATGATTCTTATTTTTCAACGGAGGGTGTAACTTCTATAGAAGTTATCGAAATGTGACGAAATGGACAAATTGTGCTTATTGGAGCCTGAAACGCTCTAAAACAACGATTTGTCTACTTTGGTTGAAACCCTTAGAAATCCCGGTCGTATGCAAGATTCCTCTTAAAACTGGAAGTTTGTGGTAGATAGACTGAAATCAGCCAATTTCTATTTTTTATGCATATTTTAACCAAAAACGACGAAAAAACTCAATTTATGCATTTTCATTATACTCTTGAAGAATGCAGCCTATAATTCTTATTTTTCGACGGAGGGTGTAACTTCTATAGAAGTTATCGAAATGTGACGAAATGGACAAATTGTGCTTATTGGAGCCTGAAACGCTCAAAAACAACGATTTGTGCAATTTGATTAAAACCCTTAGTAATCCCAGCCGTATGCAAGATTCCTCTTAAAACTGGAAGTTTGTGGTATGGACTAAAATCAGCCAATTTCTATATTTTATGCATATTTTAACCAAAAACGACGAAAAAACTCAATTTATGCATTTTCATTATACTCTTGAAGAATGCAGCCTATAATTCTTATTTTTCAACGGAGGGTGTAACTTCTATAGAAGTTATCGAAATGTGACGAAATGGACAATTTGTGCTTATTGGAGCCTGAAACGCTCTAAAACAACGATTTGTTAACTTTGGTTGAAACCCTTAGGAATCCCGGCCGTATGCAAGATTCCTCTTAAAACTGGAAGTTTGTGGTAGATAGACTAAAATCAGCCAATTTCTATACCTTATGCATATTTTAACCAAAAACGACCAAAAAACTCAATTTATGCATTTTCATAATACTCTTTCAGAATGCACACTAACATTATTATTTTTCAACGGAGGGTGTAACTTCTATAGAAGTTATCGAAATGTGACGAAATGGACAAATTGTGCTTATTGGAGCCTGAAACGCTCTAAAACAACGATTTGTCAACTTTGGTTGAAACCCTTAGGAATCCCGACCGTATGCAAGATTCCTCTTAAAACTGGAAGTTTGTGGTAGATAGACTGAAATCAGCAAATTTCTATTTTTTATGCATATTTTAACCGAAAACGACGAAAAAACTCAATTTATGCATTTTCATTATACTCTTGAAGAATGCAGCCTATGATTCTTATTTTTCAACGGAGGGTGTAACTTCTATAGAAGTTATCGAAATGTGACGAAATGGACAAATTGTGCTAAATGGAGCCTGAAACGCTCTAAAACAACGATTTGTCTTCTTTGGTTGAAACCCTTAGGAATCCCGGCCGTATGCAAGATTTCTCTTAAAACTGGAAGTTTGTGGTAGATAGACTGAAATCAGCCAATTTCTATTTTTTATGCATATTTTAACCAAACGCGACGAAAAAACTCAATTTATGCATTTTCATTATACTCTTGAAGAATGCAGCCTATAATTCTTATTTTTCGACGGAGGGTGTAACTTCTATAGAAGTTATCGAAATGTGACGAAATGGACAAATTGTGCTTATTGGAGGCCTGAAACGCTCTAAAACAACGATTTGTCTACTTTGGTTGAAACCCTTAGGAATCCCGGCCGTATGCAAGATTCCTCTTAAAACTGGAAGTTTGTGGTAGATAGACTGAAATCAGCAAATTTCTATTTTTTATGCATATTTTAACCGAAAACGACGAAAAAACTCAATTTATGCATTTTCATTATACTCTTGAAGAATGCAACCTATAATTCTTATTTTTCGACGGAGGGTGTAACTTCTATAGAAAATATCGAAATGTGACGAAAAGGACAAATTGTGCTTATTGGAGCCTGAAACGCTCCAAAACAACGATTTGTCAACTTTGGTTGAAACCCTTAGGAATCCCAGCCGTATGCAAGATTCCTCTTAAAACTGGAAGTTTGTGGTAGATAGACTGAAATCAGCCAATTTCTATTTTTTATGCATATTTTAACCAAAAACGACGAAAAAACTCAATTTATGCATTTTCATTATACTCTTGAAGAATGCAGCCTATGATTCTTATTTTTCAACGGAGGGTGTAACTTCTATAGAAGTTATCGAAATGTGACGAAATGGACAATTTGTGCTTATTGGAGCCTGAAACGCTCTAAAACAACGATTTGTTAACTTTGGTTGAAACCCTTAGGAATCCCGGCCGTATGCAAGATTCCTCTTAAAACTGGAAGTTTGTGGTAGATAGACTAAAATCAGCCAATTTCTATACCTTATGCATATTTTAACCAAAAACGACCAAAAAACTCAATTTATGCATTTTCATAATACTCTTTCAGAATGCACACTAACATTATTATTTTTCAACGGAGGGTGTAACTTCTATAGAAGTTATCGAAATGTGACGAAATGGACAAATTGTGCTTATTGGAGCCTGAAACGCTCTAAAACAACGATTTGTCAACTTTGGTTGAAACCCTTAGGAATCCCGACCGTATGCAAGATTCCTCTTAAAACTGGAAGTTTGTGGTAGATAGACTGAAATCAGCAAATTTCTATTTTTTATGCATATTTTAACCGAAAACGACGAAAAAACTCAATTTATGCATTTTCATTATACTCTTGAAGAATGCAGCCTATGATTCTTATTTTTCAACGGAGGGTGTAACTTCTATAGAAGTTATCGAAATGTGACGAAATGGACAAATTGTGCTAATTGGAGCCTGAAACGCTCTAAAACAACGATTTGTCTTCTTTGGTTGAAACCCTTAGGAATCCCGGCCGTATGCAAGATTTCTCTTAAAACTGGAAGTTTGTGGTAGATAGACTGAAATCAGCCAATTTCTATTTTTTATGCATATTTTAACCAAACGCGACGAAAAAACTCAATTTATGCATTTTCATTATACTCTTGAAGAATGCAGCCTATAATTCTTATTTTTCGACGGAGGGTGTAACTTCTATAGAAGTTATCGAAATGTGACGAAATGGACAAATTGTGCTTATTGGAGGCCTGAAACGCTCTAAAACAACGATTTGTCTACTTTGGTTGAAACCCTTAGGAATCCCAGCCGTATGCAAGATTCCTCTTAAAACTGGAAGTTTGTGGTAGATAGACTGAAATCAGCCAATTTCTATTTTTTATGCATATTTTAACCAAAAACGACGAAAAAACTCAATTTATGCATTTTCATTATACTCTTGAAGAATGCAGCCTATGATTCTTATTTTTCAACGGAGGGTGTAACTTCTATAGAAGTTATCGAAATGTGACGAAATGGACAACTTGTGCTTAATGGAGCCTGAAACGCTCTAAAACAACGATTTGTCAACTTTGGTTGAAACCCTTAGGAATCCCGGCCGTATGCAAGATTCCTCTTAAAACTGGAAGTTTGTGGTAGATAGACTGAAATCAGCCAATTTCTATTTTTTATGCATATTTTAACCAAAAACGACGAAAAAACTCAATTTATGCATTTTCATTATACTCTTGAAGAATGCAACCTATAATTCTTATTTTTCGACGGAGGGTGTAACTTCTATAGAAGTTATCGAAATGTGACGAAATGGACAAATTGTGCTTATTGGAGCCTGAAACGCTCTAAAACAACGATTTGTCAACTTTGGTTGAAACCCTTAGGAATCCCGGCCGTATGCAAGATTCCTCTTAAAACTGGAAGTTTGTGGTAGATAGACTTAAATCAGCCAATGTCTATTTTTTATGCATATTTTAACCAAAAACGACGAAAAAACTCAATTTATGCATTTTCATTATACTCTTGAAGAATGCAGCCTATAATTCTTATTTTTCAACGGAGGGTGTAACTTCTATAGAAGTTATCGAAATGTGACGAAATGGACAAATTGTGCTTATTGGAGCCTGAAACGCTCTTAAACAACGATTTGTGCAATTTGGTTGAAACCCTTAGGAATCCCAGCCGTATGCAAGATTCCTCTTAAAACTGGAAGTTTGTCGTAGATAGACTAAAATCAGCCAATTTCTATATTTTATGCATATTTTAACCAAAAACGACGAAAAAACTCAATTTATGCATTTTCATTATACTCTTGAAGAATGCAGCCTATAATTCTTATTTTTCAACGGAGGGTGTGACTTCTATAGAAGTTATCGAAATGTGACGAAATGGACAAATTGTGCTTATTGGAGCCAGAAACGCTCTAAAACAACGATTTGTCAACTTTGGTTGAAACCCTTAGGAATCCCGGCCGTATGCAAGATTCCTCTTAATACTGGAAGTTTGTGGTAGATAGACTGAAATCAGCCAATTTCTATTTTTTATGCATATTTTAACCAAAAACGACGAAAAAACTCAATTTATGCATTTTCATTATACTCTTGAAGAATGCAACCTATAATTCTTATTTTTCGACGGAGGGTGTAACTTCTATAGAAGTTATCGAAATGTGACGAAATGGACAAATTGTGCTTATTGGAGCCTGAAACGCTCTAAAACAACGATTTGTGCAATTTGGTTGAAACCCTTAGGAATCCCAGCCGTATGCAAGATTCCTCTTAAAACTGGAAGTTTGTGGTAGATAGACTAAAATAAGCCAATTTCTATATTTTATGCAAATTTTAACCAAAAACGACGAAAAAACTCAATTTATGCATTTTCATTATACTCTTGAAGAATGCAGCCTATAATTCTTATTTTTCAACGGAGGGTGTAACTTCTATAGAAGTTATCGAAATGTGACGAAATGGACAAATTGTGCTTATTGGAGCCTGAAACGCTCTTAAACAACGATTTGTCAACTTTGGTTGAAACCCTTAGGAATCCCGGCCGTATGCAAGATTCCTCTTAAAACTGGAAGTTTGTGGTAGATAGACTGAAATCAGCCAATTTCTATTTTTTATGCATATTTTAACCAAAAACGACGAAAAAACTCAATTTATGCATTTTCATTATACTCTTGAAGAATGCAACCTATAATTCTTATTTTTCGACGGAGGGTGTAACTTCTATAGAAGTTATCGAAATGTGACGAAATGGACAAATTGTGCTTATTGGAGCCTGAAACGCTCTAAAACAACGATTTGTGCAATTTGGTTGAAACCCTTAGGAATCCCAGCCGTATGCAAGATTCCTCTTAAAACTGGAAGTTTGTGGTAGATAGACTAAAATCAGCCAATTTCTATATTTTATGCAAATTTTAACCAAAAACGTCGAAAAAACTCAATTTATGCATTTTCATTATACTCTTGAAGAATGCAGCCTATAATTCTTATTTTTCAACGAAGGGTGTAACTTCCATAGAAGTTATCGAAATGTGACGAAATGGACAAATTGTGCTTATTGGAGCCTGAAACGCTCTAAAACAACGATTTGTCAACTTTGGTTGAAACCCTTAGGAATCCCGGCCGTATGCAAGATTCCTCTTAAAACTGGATTTTGTGGTAGATAGACTGAAATCAGCCAATTTCTATTTTGTATGCATATTTTAACCAAAAACGACGAAAAAACTCAATTTATGTATTTTCATTATACTCTTGAAGAATGCAACCTATAATTCTTATTTTTCGACGGAGGGTGTAACTTCTATAGAAGTTATCGAAATGTGACGAAATGGACAAATTGTGCTTATTGGAGCCTGAAACGCTGTAAAACAACGATTTGTCAATTTTGGTTATAACCCTTAGGAATCCCGGCCGTATGCATGATTCCTCTTAAAACTGGAAGTTTGTGGTAGATAGACTGAAATCAGCCAATTTCTATATTTTTTGCATATTTTAACCAAAAACGACGAAAAAACTCAATTTATGCATTTTCATTATACTCTTGAAGAATGCAGCCTATAATTCTTATTTTTCAACGGAGGGTGTAACTTCTATAGAAGTTATCGAAATGTGACGAAATGGACAACTTGTGCTTAATGGAGCCTGAAACGCTCTAAAACAACGATTTGTCAACTTTGGTTGAAACCCTTAGGAATCCCGGCCGTATGCAAGATTCCTCTTAAAACTGGGAGTTTGTGGTAGATAGACTGAAATCAGCCAATTTCTATTTTTTATGCATATTTTAACCAAAAACGACGAAAAAACTCAATTTATGCATTTTCATTATACTCTTGAAGAATGCAGCCTATAATTCTTATTTTTCAACGGAGGGTGTAACTTCTATAGAAGTTATCGAAATGTGACGAAATGGACAAATTGTGCTTATTGGAGCCTGAAACGCTCTAAAACAACGATTTGTCAACTTTGGTTCAAACCCTTTGGAATCCCAGCCGTATGCAAGATTCCTCTTAAAACTGGAAGTTTGTGGTAGATAGACTAAAATCAGCCAATTTCTATATTTTATGCATATTTTAACCAAAAACGACGAAAAAACTCAATTTATGCATTTTCATTATACTCTTGAAGAATGCAGCCTATGATTCTTATTTTTCAACGGAGGGTGTAACTTCTATAGAAGTTATCGAAATGTGACGAAATGGACAAATTGTGCTTATTGGAGCCTGAAACGCTCTAAAACAACGATTTGTCTACTTTGGTTGAAACCCTTAGGAATCCCGGTCGTATGCAAGATTCCTCTTAAAACTGGAAGTTTGTGGTAGATAGACTGAAATCAGCCAATTTCTATTTTTTATGCATATTTTAACCAAAAACGACGAAAAAACTCAATTTATGCATTTTCATTATACTCTTGAAGAATGCAGCCTATAATTCTTATTTTTCAACGGAGGGTGTAACTTCTATAGAAGTTATCGAAATGTGACGAAATGGACAAATTGTGCTTATTGGAGCCTGAAACGCTCTAAAACAACGATTTGTCAACTTTGGTTCAAACCCTTTGGAATCCCAGCCATATGCAAGATTCCTCTTAAAACTGGAAGTTTGTGGTAGATAGACTAAAATCAGCCAATTTCTATATTTTATGCATATTTTAACCAAAAACGACGAAAAAACTCAATTTATGCATTTTCATTATACTCTTGAAGAATGCAGCCTTTGATTCTTATTTTTCAACGGAGGGTGTAACTTCTATAGAAGTTATCGAAATGTGACGAAATGGACAAATTGTGCTTATTGGAGCCTGAAACGCTCTAAAACAACGATTTGTCTACTTTGGTTGAAACCCTTAGGAATCCCGGTCGTATGCAAGATTCCTCTTAAAACTGGAAGTTTGTGGTAGATAGACTGAAATCAGCCAATTTCTATTTTTTATGCATATTTTAACCAAAAACGACGAAAAAACTCAATTTATGCATTTTCATTATACTCTTGAAGAATGCAGCCTATAATTCTTATTTTTCGACGGAGGGTGTAACTTCTATAGAAGTTATCGAAATGTGACGAAATGGACAAATTGTGCTTATTGGAGCCTGAAACGCTCAAAAACAACGATTTGTGCAATTTGATTGAAACCCTTAGTAATCCCAGCCGTATGCAAGATTCCTCTTAAAACTGGAAGTTTGTGGTATGGACTAAAATCAGCCAATTTCTATATTTTATGCATATTTTAACCAAAAACGACGAAAAAACTCAATTTATGCATTTTCATTATACTCTTGAGGAATGCAGCCTATAATTCTTATTTTTCAACGGAGGGTGTAACTTCTATAGAAGTTATCGAAATGTGACGAAATGGACAATTTGTGCTTATTGGAGCCTGAAACGCTCTAAAACAACGATTTGTAAACTTTGGTTGAAACCCTTAGGAATCCCGGCCGTATGCAAGATTCCTCTTAAAACTGGAAGTTTGTGGTAGATAGACTAAAATCAGCCAATTTCTATACTTTATGCATATTTTAACCAAAAACGACCAAAAAACTCAATTTATGCATTTTCATAATACTCTTTCAGAATGCACACTAACATTATTATTTTTCAACGGAGGGTGTAACTTCTATAGAAGTTATCGAAATGTGACGAAATGGACAAATTGTGCTTATTGGAGCCTGAAACGCTCTAAAACAACGATTTGTGCAATTTGGTTGAAACCCTTAGGAATCCCAGCCGTATGCAAGATTCCTCTTAAAACTGGAAGTTTGTGGTAGATAGACTAAAATCAGCCAATTTCTATATTTTATGCATATTTAAACCAAAAACGCCAAAAAAAATCAATTTATGCATTTTCATAATACTCTTTCAGAATGCACACTAACATTATTATTTTTCAACGGTTGGTGTAACTTCTAAAGTAGTTATCGAAAGGTGACGAAATGGACAAATTGTGCTTATTGGAGCCTGAAACGCTCTAAAACAACGATTTGTCAATTTTGGTTCAAACCCTTTGGAATCCCAGCCGTATGCAAGATTCCTCTTAAAACTGGAAGTTTGTGGTAGATAGACTAAAATCAGCCAATTTCTATATTTTATGCATATTTTAACCAAAAACCACGAAAAAACTCAATTTATGCATTTTCATTATACTCTTGAAGAATGCAGCCTATGATTCTTATTTTTCAACGGAGGGTGTAACTTCTATAGAAGTTATCGAAATGTGACGAAATGGACAAATTGTGCTTATTGGAGCCTGAAACGCTCCAAAACAACGATTTGTCTACTTTGGTTGAAACCCTTAGGAATCCCGGCCGTATGCAAGATTTCTCTTAAAACTGGAAGTTTGTGGTAGATAGACTGAAATCAGCCAATTTCTATTTTTTATGCATATTTTAACCAAACGCGACGAAAAAACTCAATTTATGCATTTTCATTATACTCTTGAAGAATGCAGCCTATAATTCTTATTTTTCGACGGAGGGTTTAACTTCTATAGAAGTTATCGAAATGTGACGAAATGGACAAATTGTGCTTATTGGAGCCTGAAACGCGCTAAAACAACGATTTGTCTACTTTGGTTGAAACCCTTAGGAATCCCGGCCGTATGCAAGATTCCTCTTTAAACTGGAAGTTTGTGGTAGATAGACTGAAATCAGCTAATTTCTATTTTTTATGCATATTTTAACCGAAAACGACGAAAAAACTCAATTTATGCATTTTCATTATACTCTTGAAGAATGCAACCTATAATTCTTATTTTTCGACGGAGGGTGTAACTTCTATAGAAGTTATCGAAATGTGACGAAAAGGACAAATTGTGCTTATTGGAGCCTGAAACGCTCCAAAACAACGATTTGTCAACTTTGGTTGAAACCCTTAGGAATCCCAGCCGTATGCAAGATTCCTCTTAAAACTAAAAGTTTGTGGTAGATAGACTGAAATCAGCCAATTTCTATTTTTTATGCATATTTTAACCAAAAACGACGAAAAAACTCAATTTATGCATTTTCATTATACTCTTGAAGAATGCAGCCTATAATTCTTATTTTTCAACGGAGGGTGTAACTTCTATAGAAGTAATCGAAATGTGACGAAATGGACAAATTGTGCTATTGGAGCCTGAAACGCTCTAAAACAACGATTTGTGCAATTTGGTTGAAACCCTTAGGAATCCCAGCCGTATGCAAGATTCCTCTTAAAACTGGAAGTTTGTGGTAGATAGACTAAAATCAGCCAATTTCTATATTTTATGCATATTTTAACCAAAAACGACCAAAAAACTCAATTTATGCATTTTCATAATACTCTTTCAAAATGCACACTAACATTATTATTTTTTAACGGAGGGTGTAACTTCTATAGAAGTTATCGAAATGTGACGAAATGGACAAATTGTGCTTATTGGAGCCTGAAACGCTCTAAAACAACGATTTGTCAACTTTGGTTGAAACCCTTAGGAATCCCGACCGTATGCAAGATTACTCTTAAAACTGGAAGTTTGTGGTAGATAGACTAAAATCAGCCAATTTCTATTTTTTATGCATATTTTAACCAAAAACGACGAAAAAACTCAATTTATGCATTTTCATTATACTCTTGAAGAATGCAACCTATAATTCTTATTTTTCGACGGAGGGTGTAACTTCTATAGAAGTTATCGAAATGTGACGAAATGGACAAATTGTGCTTATTGGAGCCTGAAACGCTCTTAAACAACGATTTGTGCAATTTGGTTGAAACCCTTAGGAATCCCAGCCGTATGCAAGATTCCTCTTAAAACTGGAAGTTTGTCGTAGATAGACTAAAATCAGCCAATTTCTATATTTTATGCATATTTTAACCAAAAACGACGAAAAAACTCAATTTATGCATTTTCATTATACTCTTGAAGAATGCAGCCTATAATTCTTATTTTTCAACGGAGGGTGTGACTTCTATAGAAGTTATCGAAATGTGACGAAATGGACAAATTGTGCTTATTGGAGCCAGAAACGCTCTAAAACAACGATTTGTCAACTTTGGTTGAAACCCTTAGGAATCCCGGCCGTATGCAAGATTCCTCTTAATACTGGAAGTTTGTGGTAGATAGACTGAAATCAGCCAATTTCTATTTTTTATGCATATTTTAACCAAAAACGACGAAAAAACTCAATTTATGCATTTTCATTATACTCTTGAAGAATGCAACCTATAATTCTTATTTTTCGACGGAGGGTGTAACTTCTATAGAAGTTATCGAAATGTGACGAAATGGACAAATTGTGCTTATTGGAGCCTGAAACGCTCTAAAACAACGATTTGTGCAATTTGGTTGAAACCCTTAGGAATCCCAGCCGTATGCAAGATTCCTCTTAAAACTGGAAGTTTGTGGTAGATAGACTAAAATAAGCCAATTTCTATATTTTATGCAAATTTTAACCAAAAACGACGAAAAAACTCAATTTATGCATTTTCATTATACTCTTGAAGAATGCAGCCTATAATTCTTATTTTTCAACGGAGGGTGTAACTTCTATAGAAGTTATCGAAATGTGACGAAATGGACAAATTGTGCTTATTGGAGCCTGAAACGCTCTTAAACAACGATTTGTCAACTTTGGTTGAAACCCTTAGGAATCCCGGCCGTATGCAAGATTCCTCTTAAAACTGGAAGTTTGTGGTAGATAGACTGAAATCAGCCAATTTCTATTTTTTATGCATATTTTAACCAAAAACGACGAAAAAACTCAATTTATGCATTTTCATTATACTCTTGAAGAATGCAACCTATAATTCTTATTTTTCGACGGAGGGTGTAACTTCTATAGAAGTTATCGAAATGTGACGAAATGGACAAATTGTGCTTATTGGAGCCTGAAACGCTCTAAAACAACGATTTGTGCAATTTGGTTGAAACCCTTAGGAATCCCAGCCGTATGCAAGATTCCTCTTAAAACTGGAAGTTTGTGGTAGATAGACTAAAATCAGCCAATTTCTATATTTTATGCAAATTTTAACCAAAAACGTCGAAAAAACTCAATTTATGCATTTTCATTATACTCTTGAAGAATGCAGCCTATAATTCTTATTTTTCAACGAAGGGTGTAACTTCTATAGAAGTTATCGAAATGTGACGAAATGGACAAATTGTGCTTATTGGAGCCTGAAACGCTCTAAAACAACGATTTGTCAACTTTGGTTGAAACCCTTAGGAATCCCGGCCGTATGCAAGATTCCTCTTAAAACTGGATTTTGTGGTAGATAGACTGAAATCAGCCAATTTCTATTTTGTATGCATATTTTAACCAAAAACGACGAAAAAACTCAATTTATGTATTTTCATTATACTCTTGAAGAATGCAACCTATAATTCTTATTTTTCGACGGAGGGTGTAACTTCTATAGAAGTTATCGAAATGTGACGAAATGGACAAATTGTGCTTATTGGAGCCTGAAACGCTGTAAAACAACGATTTGTCAATTTTGGTTGAAACCCTTAGGAATCCCGGCCGTATGCATGATTCCTCTTAAAACTGGAAGTTTGTGGTAGATAGACTGAAATCAGCCAATTTCTATATTTTTTGCATATTTTAACCAAAAACGACGAAAAAACTCAATTTATGCATTTTCATTATACTCTTGAAGAATGCAGCCTATAATTCTTATTTTTCAACGGAGGGTGTAACTTCTATAGAAGTTATCGAAATGTGACGAAATGGACAACTTGTGCTTAATGGAGCCTGAAACGCTCTAAAACAACGATTTGTCAACTTTGGTTGAAACCCTTAGGAATCCCGGCCGTATGCAAGATTCCTCTTAAAACTGGGAGTTTGTGGTAGATAGACTGAAATCAGCCAATTTCTATTTTTTATGCATATTTTAACCAAAAACGACGAAAAAACTCAATTTATGCATTTTCATTATACTCTTGAAGAATGCAGCCTATAATTCTTATTTTTCAACGGAGGGTGTAACTTCTATAGAAGTTATCGAAATGTGACGAAATGGACAAATTGTGCTTATTGGAGCCTGAAACGCTCTAAAACAACGATTTGTCAACTTTGGTTCAAACCCTTTGGAATCCCAGCCGTATGCAAGATTCCTCTTAAAACTGGAAGTTTGTGGTAGATGGACTAAAATCAGCCAATTTCTATATTTTATGCATATTTTAACCAAAAACGACGAAAAAACTCAATTTATGCATTTTCATTATACTCTTGAAGAATGCAGCCTATGATTCTTATTTTTCAACGGAGGGTGTAACTTCTATAGAAGTTATCGAAATGTGACGAAATGGACAAATTGTGCTTATTGGAGCCTGAAACGCTCTAAAACAACGATTTGTCTACTTTGGTTGAAACCCTTAGGAATCCCGGTCGTATGCAAGATTCCTCTTAAAACTGGAAGTTTGTGGTAGATAGACTGAAATCAGCCAATTTCTATTTTTTATGCATATTTTAACCAAAAACGACGAAAAAACTCAATTTATGCATTTTCATTATACTCTTGAAGAATGCAGCCTATAATTCTTATTTTTCGACGGAGGGTGTAACTTCTATAGAAGTTATCGAAATGTGACGAAATGGACAAATTGTGCTTATTGGAGCCTGAAACGCTCAAAAACAACGATTTGTGCAATTTGATTAAAACCCTTAGTAATCCCAGCCGTATGCAAGATTCCTCTTAAAACTGGAAGTTTGTGGTATGGACTAAAATCAGCCAATTTCTATATTTTATGCATATTTTAACCAAAAACGACGAAAAAACTCAATTTATGCATTTTCATTATACTCTTGAAGAATGCAGCCTATAATTCTTATTTTTCAACGGAGGGTGTAACTTCTATAGAAGTTATCGAAATGTGACGAAATGGACAATTTGTGCTTATTGGAGCCTGAAACGCTCTAAAACAACGATTTGTTAACTTTGGTTGAAACCCTTAGGAATCCCGGCCGTATGCAAGATTCCTCTTAAAACTGGAAGTTTGTGGTAGATAGACTAAAATCAGCCAATTTCTATACCTTATGCATATTTTAACCAAAAACGACCAAAAAACTCAATTTATGCATTTTCATAATACTCTTTCAGAATGCACACTAACATTATTATTTTTCAACGGAGGGTGTAACTTCTATAGAAGTTATCGAAATGTGACGAAATGGACAAATTGTGCTTATTGGAGCCTGAAACGCTCTAAAACAACGATTTGTCAACTTTGGTTGAAACCCTTAGGAATCCCGACCGTATGCAAGATTCCTCTTAAAACTGGAAGTTTGTGGTAGATAGACTGAAATCAGCAAATTTCTATTTTTTATGCATATTTTAACCGAAAACGACGAAAAAACTCAATTTATGCATTTTCATTATACTCTTGAAGAATGCAGCCTATGATTCTTATTTTTCAACGGAGGGTGTAACTTCTATAGAAGTTATCGAAATGTGACGAAATGGACAAATTGTGCTAAATGGAGCCTGAAACGCTCTAAAACAACGATTTGTCTTCTTTGGTTGAAACCCTTAGGAATCCCGGCCGTATGCAAGATTTCTCTTAAAACTGGAAGTTTGTGGTAGATAGACTGAAATCAGCCAATTTCTATTTTTTATGCATATTTTAACCAAACGCGACGAAAAAACTCAATTTATGCATTTTCATTATACTCTTGAAGAATGCAGCCTATAATTCTTATTTTTCGACGGAGGGTGTAACTTCTATAGAAGTTATCGAAATGTGACGAAATGGACAAATTGTGCTTATTGGAGGCCTGAAACGCTCTAAAACAACGATTTGTCTACTTTGGTTGAAACCCTTAGGAATCCCGGCCGTATGCAAGATTCCTCTTAAAACTGGAAGTTTGTGGTAGATAGACTGAAATCAGCAAATTTCTATTTTTTATGCATATTTTAACCGAAAACGACGAAAAAACTCAATTTATGCATTTTCATTATACTCTTGAAGAATGCAACCTATAATTCTTATTTTTCGACGGAGGGTGTAACTTCTATAGAAAATATCGAAATGTGACGAAAAGGACAAATTGTGCTTATTGGAGCCTGAAACGCTCCAAAACAACGATTTGTCAACTTTGGTTGAAACCCTTAGGAATCCCAGCCGTATGCAAGATTCCTCTTAAAACTGGAAGTTTGTGGTAGATAGACTGAAATCAGCCAATTTCTATTTTTTATGCATATTTTAACCAAAAACGACGAAAAAACTCAATTTATGCATTTTCATTATACTCTTGAAGAATGCAGCCTATGATTCTTATTTTTCAACGGAGGGTGTAACTTCTATAGAAGTTATCGAAATGTGACGAAATGGACAATTTGTGCTTATTGGAGCCTGAAACGCTCTAAAACAACGATTTGTTAACTTTGGTTGAAACCCTTAGGAATCCCGGCCGTATGCAAGATTCCTCTTAAAACTGGAAGTTTGTGGTAGATAGACTAAAATCAGCCAATTTCTATACCTTATGCATATTTTAACCAAAAACGACCAAAAAACTCAATTTATGCATTTTCATAATACTCTTTCAGAATGCACACTAACATTATTATTTTTCAACGGAGGGTGTAACTTCTATAGAAGTTATCGAAATGTGACGAAATGGACAAATTGTGCTTATTGGAGCCTGAAACGCTCTAAAACAACGATTTGTCAACTTTGGTTGAAACCCTTAGGAATCCCGACCGTATGCAAGATTCCTCTTAAAACTGGAAGTTTGTGGTAGATAGACTGAAATCAGCAAATTTCTATTTTTTATGCATATTTTAACCGAAAACGACGAAAAAACTCAATTTATGCATTTTCATTATACTCTTGAAGAATGCAGCCTATGATTCTTATTTTTCAACGGAGGGTGTAACTTCTATAGAAGTTATCGAAATGTGACGAAATGGACAAATTGTGCTAATTGGAGCCTGAAACGCTCTAAAACAACGATTTGTCTTCTTTGGTTGAAACCCTTAGGAATCCCGGCCGTATGCAAGATTTCTCTTAAAACTGGAAGTTTGTGGTAGATAGACTGAAATCAGCCAATTTCTATTTTTTATGCATATTTTAACCAAACGCGACGAAAAAACTCAATTTATGCATTTTCATTATACTCTTGAAGAATGCAGCCTATAATTCTTATTTTTCGACGGAGGGTGTAACTTCTATAGAAGTTATCGAAATGTGACGAAATGGACAAATTGTGCTTATTGGAGGCCTGAAACGCTCTAAAACAACGATTTGTCTACTTTGGTTGAAACCCTTAGGAATCCCAGCCGTATGCAAGATTCCTCTTAAAACTGGAAGTTTGTGGTAGATAGACTGAAATCAGCCAATTTCTATTTTTTATGCATATTTTAACCAAAAACGACGAAAAAACTCAATTTATGCATTTTCATTATACTCTTGAAGAATGCAGCCTATGATTCTTATTTTTCAACGGAGGGTGTAACTTCTATAGAAGTTATCGAAATGTGACGAAATGGACAAATTGTGCTTATTGGAGCCTGAAACGCTGTAAAACAACGATTTGTCAATTTTGGTTGAAACCCTTAGGAATCCCGGCCGTATGCATGATTCCTCTTAAAACTGGAAGTTTGTGGTAGATAGACTGAAATCAGCCAATTTCTATATTTTTTGCATATTTTAACCAAAAACGACGAAAAAACTCAATTTATGCATTTTCATTATACTCTTGAAGAATGCAGCCTATAATTCTTATTTTTCAACGGAGGGTGTAACTTCTATAGAAGTTATCGAAATGTGACGAAATGGACAACTTGTGCTTAATGGAGCCTGAAACGCTCTAAAACAACGATTTATCAACTTTGGTTGAAACCCTTAGGAATCCCGGCCGTATGCAAGATTCCTCTTAAAACTGGGAGTTTGTGGTAGATAGACTGAAATCAGCCAATTTCTATTTTTTATGCATATTTTAACCAAAAACGACGAAAAAACTCAATTTATGCATTTTCATTATACTCTTGAAGAATGCAGCCTATAATTCTTATTTTTCAACGGAGGGTGTAACTTCTATAGAAGTTATCGAAATGTGACGAAATGGACAAATTGTGCTTATTGGAGCCTGAAACGCTCTAAAACAACGATTTGTCAACTTTGGTTCAAACCCTTTGGAATCCCAGCCGTATGCAAGATTCCTCTTAAAACTGGAAGTTTGTGGTAGATGGACTAAAATCAGCCAATTTCTATATTTTATGCATATTTTAACCAAAAACGACGAAAAAACTCAATTTATGCATTTTCATTATACTCTTGAAGAATGCAGCCTATGATTCTTATTTTTCAACGGAGGGTGTAACTTCTATAGAAGTTATCGAAATGTGACGAAATGGACAAATTGTGCTTATTGGAGCCTGAAACGCTCTAAAACAACGATTTGTCTACTTTGGTTGAAACCCTTAGGAATCCCGGTCGTATGCAAGATTCCTCTTAAAACTGGAAGTTTGTGGTAGATAGACTGAAATCAGCCAATTTCTATTTTTTATGCATATTTTAACCAAAAACGACGAAAAAACTCAATTTATGCATTTTCATTATACTCTTGAAGAATGCAGCCTATAATTCTTATTTTTCGACGGAGGGTGTAACTTCTATAGAAGTTATCGAAATGTGACGAAATGGACAAATTGTGCTTATTGGAGCCTGAAACGCTCAAAAACAACGATTTGTGCAATTTGATTAAAACCCTTAGTAATCCCAGCCGTATGCAAGATTCCTCTTAAAACTGGAAGTTTGTGGTATGGACTAAAATCAGCCAATTTCTATATTTTATGCATATTTTAACCAAAAACGACGAAAAAACTCAATTTATGCATTTTCATTATACTCTTGAAGAATGCAGCCTATAATTCTTATTTTTCAACGGAGGGTGTAACTTCTATAGAAGTTATCGAAATGTGACGAAATGGACAATTTGTGCTTATTGGAGCCTGAAACGCTCTAAAACAACGATTTGTTAACTTTGGTTGAAACCCTTAGGAATCCCGGCCGTATGCAAGATTCCTCTTAAAACTGGAAGTTTGTGGTAGATAGACTAAAATCAGCCAATTTCTATACCTTATGCATATTTTAACCAAAAACGACCAAAAAACTCAATTTATGCATTTTCATAATACTCTTTCAGAATGCACACTAACATTATTATTTTTCAACGGAGGGTGTAACTTCTATAGAAGTTATCGAAATGTGACGAAATGGACAAATTGTGCTTATTGGAGCCTGAAACGCTCTAAAACAACGATTTGTCAACTTTGGTTGAAACCCTTAGGAATCCCGACCGTATGCAAGATTCCTCTTAAAACTGGAAGTTTGTGGTAGATAGACTGAAATCAGCAAATTTCTATTTTTTATGCATATTTTAACCGAAAACGACGAAAAAACTCAATTTATGCATTTTCATTATACTCTTGAAGAATGCAGCCTATGATTCTTATTTTTCAACGGAGGGTGTAACTTCTATAGAAGTTATCGAAATGTGACGAAATGGACAAATTGTGCTAAATGGAGCCTGAAACGCTCTAAAACAACGATTTGTCTTCTTTGGTTGAAACCCTTAGGAATCCCGGCCGTATGCAAGATTTCTCTTAAAACTGGAAGTTTGTGGTAGATAGACTGAAATCAGCCAATTTCTATTTTTTATGCATATTTTAACCAAACGCGACGAAAAAACTCAATTTATGCATTTTCATTATACTCTTGAAGAATGCAGCCTATAATTCTTATTTTTCGACGGAGGGTGTAACTTCTATAGAAGTTATCGAAATGTGACGAAATGGACAAATTGTGCTTATTGGAGGCCTGAAACGCTCTAAAACAACGATTTGTCTACTTTGGTTGAAACCCTTAGGAATCCCGGCCGTATGCAAGATTCCTCTTAAAACTGGAAGTTTGTGGTAGATAGACTGAAATCAGCAAATTTCTATTTTTTATGCATATTTTAACCGAAAACGACGAAAAAACTCAATTTATGCATTTTCATTATACTCTTGAAGAATGCAACCTATAATTCTTATTTTTCGACGGAGGGTGTAACTTCTATAGAAAATATCGAAATGTGACGAAAAGGACAAATTGTGCTTATTGGAGCCTGAAACGCTCCAAAACAACGATTTGTCAACTTTGGTTGAAACCCTTAGGAATCCCAGCCGTATGCAAGATTCCTCTTAAAACTGGAAGTTTGTGGTAGATAGACTGAAATCAGCCAATTTCTATTTTTTATGCATATTTTAACCAAAAACGACGAAAAAACTCAATTTATGCATTTTCATTATACTCTTGAAGAATGCAGCCTATGATTCTTATTTTTCAACGGAGGGTGTAACTTCTATAGAAGTTATCGAAATGTGACGAAATGGACAATTTGTGCTTATTGGAGCCTGAAACGCTCTAAAACAACGATTTGTTAACTTTGGTTGAAACCCTTAGGAATCCCGGCCGTATGCAAGATTCCTCTTAAAACTGGAAGTTTGTGGTAGATAGACTAAAATCAGCCAATTTCTATACCTTATGCATATTTTAACCAAAAACGACCAAAAAACTCAATTTATGCATTTTCATAATACTCTTTCAGAATGCACACTAACATTATTATTTTTCAACGGAGGGTGTAACTTCTATAGAAGTTATCGAAATGTGACGAAATGGACAAATTGTGCTTATTGGAGCCTGAAACGCTCTAAAACAACGATTTGTCAACTTTGGTTGAAACCCTTAGGAATCCCGACCGTATGCAAGATTCCTCTTAAAACTGGAAGTTTGTGGTAGATAGACTGAAATCAGCAAATTTCTATTTTTTATGCATATTTTAACCGAAAACGACGAAAAAACTCAATTTATGCATTTTCATTATACTCTTGAAGAATGCAGCCTATGATTCTTATTTTTCAACGGAGGGTGTAACTTCTATAGAAGTTATCGAAATGTGACGAAATGGACAAATTGTGCTAATTGGAGCCTGAAACGCTCTAAAACAACGATTTGTCTTCTTTGGTTGAAACCCTTAGGAATCCCGGCCGTATGCAAGATTTCTCTTAAAACTGGAAGTTTGTGGTAGATAGACTGAAATCAGCCAATTTCTATTTTTTATGCATATTTTAACCAAACGCGACGAAAAAACTCAATTTATGCATTTTCATTATACTCTTGAAGAATGCAGCCTATAATTCTTATTTTTCGACGGAGGGTGTAACTTCTATAGAAGTTATCGAAATGTGACGAAATGGACAAATTGTGCTTATTGGAGGCCTGAAACGCTCTAAAACAACGATTTGTCTACTTTGGTTGAAACCCTTAGGAATCCCAGCCGTATGCAAGATTCCTCTTAAAACTGGAAGTTTGTGGTAGATAGACTGAAATCAGCCAATTTCTATTTTTTATGCATATTTTAACCAAAAACGACGAAAAAACTCAATTTATGCATTTTCATTATACTCTTGAAGAATGCAGCCTATGATTCTTATTTTTCAACGGAGGGTGTAACTTCTATAGAAGTTATCGAAATGTGACGAAATGGACAACTTGTGCTTAATGGAGCCTGAAACGCTCTAAAACAACGATTTGTCAACTTTGGTTGAAACCCTTAGGAATCCCGGCCGTATGCAAGATTCCTCTTAAAACTGGAAGTTTGTGGTAGATAGACTGAAATCAGCCAATTTCTATTTTTTATGCATATTTTAACCAAAAACGACGAAAAAACTCAATTTATGCATTTTCATTATACTCTTGAAGAATGCAACCTATAATTCTTATTTTTCGACGGAGGGTGTAACTTCTATAGAAGTTATCGAAATGTGACGAAATGGACAAATTGTGCTTATTGGAGCCTGAAACGCTCTAAAACAACGATTTGTCAACTTTGGTTGAAACCCTTAGGAATCCCGGCCGTATGCAAGATTCCTCTTAAAACTGGAAGTTTGTGGTAGATAGACTTAAATCAGCCAATGTCTATTTTTTATGCATATTTTAACCAAAAACGACGAAAAAACTCAATTTATGCATTTTCATTATACTCTTGAAGAATGCAGCCTATAATTCTTATTTTTCAACGGAGGGTGTAACTTCTATAGAAGTTATCGAAATGTGACGAAATGGACAAATTGTGCTTATTGGAGCCTGAAACGCTCTTAAACAACGATTTGTGCAATTTGGTTGAAACCCTTAGGAATCCCAGCCGTATGCAAGATTCCTCTTAAAACTGGAAGTTTGTCGTAGATAGACTAAAATCAGCCAATTTCTATATTTTATGCATATTTTAACCAAAAACGACGAAAAAACTCAATTTATGCATTTTCATTATACTCTTGAAGAATGCAGCCTATAATTCTTATTTTTCAACGGAGGGTGTGACTTCTATAGAAGTTATCGAAATGTGACGAAATGGACAAATTGTGCTTATTGGAGCCAGAAACGCTCTAAAACAACGATTTGTCAACTTTGGTTGAAACCCTTAGGAATCCCGGCCGTATGCAAGATTCCTCTTAATACTGGAAGTTTGTGGTAGATAGACTGAAATCAGCCAATTTCTATTTTTTATGCATATTTTAACCAAAAACGACGAAAAAACTCAATTTATGCATTTTCATTATACTCTTGAAGAATGCAACCTATAATTCTTATTTTTCGACGGAGGGTGTAACTTCTATAGAAGTTATCGAAATGTGACGAAATGGACAAATTGTGCTTATTGGAGCCTGAAACGCTCTAAAACAACGATTTGTGCAATTTGGTTGAAACCCTTAGGAATCCCAGCCGTATGCAAGATTCCTCTTAAAACTGGAAGTTTGTGGTAGATAGACTAAAATAAGCCAATTTCTATATTTTATGCAAATTTTAACCAAAAACGACGAAAAAACTCAATTTATGCATTTTCATTATACTCTTGAAGAATGCAGCCTATAATTCTTATTTTTCAACGGAGGGTGTAACTTCTATAGAAGTTATCGAAATGTGACGAAATGGACAAATTGTGCTTATTGGAGCCTGAAACGCTCTTAAACAACGATTTGTCAACTTTGGTTGAAACCCTTAGGAATCCCGGCCGTATGCAAGATTCCTCTTAAAACTGGAAGTTTGTGGTAGATAGACTGAAATCAGCCAATTTCTATTTTTTATGCATATTTTAACCAAAAACGACGAAAAAACTCAATTTATGCATTTTCATTATACTCTTGAAGAATGCAACCTATAATTCTTATTTTTCGACGGAGGGTGTAACTTCTATAGAAGTTATCGAAATGTGACGAAATGGACAAATTGTGCTTATTGGAGCCTGAAACGCTCTAAATCAACGATTTGTGCAATTTGGTTGAAACCCTTAGGAATCCCAGCCGTATGCAAGATTCCTCTTAAAACTGGAAGTTTGTGGTAGATAGACTAAAATCAGCCAATTTCTATATTTTATGCAAATTTTAACCAAAAACGTCGAAAAAACTCAATTTATGCATTTTCATTATACTCTTGAAGAATGCAGCCTATAATTCTTATTTTTCAACGAAGGGTGTAACTTCTATAGAAGTTATCGAAATGTGACGAAATGGACAAATTGTGCTTATTGGAGCCTGAAACGCTCTAAAACAACGATTTGTCAACTTTGGTTGAAACCCTTAGGAATCCCGGCCGTATGCAAGATTCCTCTTAAAACTGGATTTTGTGGTAGATAGACTGAAATCAGCCAATTTCTATTTTGTATGCATATTTTAACCAAAAACGACGAAAAAACTCAATTTATGTATTTTCATTATACTCTTGAAGAATGCAACCTATAATTCTTATTTTTCGACGGAGGGTGTAACTTCTATAGAAGTTATCGAAATGTGACGAAATGGACAAATTGTGCTTATTGGAGCCTGAAACGCTGTAAAACAACGATTTGTCAATTTTGGTTATAACCCTTAGGAATCCCGGCCGTATGCATGATTCCTCTTAAAACTGGAAGTTTGTGGTAGATAGACTGAAATCAGCCAATTTCTATATTTTTTGCATATTTTAACCAAAAACGACGAAAAAACTCAATTTATGCATTTTCATTATACTCTTGAAGAATGCAGCCTATAATTCTTATTTTTCAACGGAGGGTGTAACTTCTATAGAAGTTATCGAAATGTGACGAAATGGACAACTTGTGCTTAATGGAGCCTGAAACGCTCTAAAACAACGATTTGTCAACTTTGGTTGAAACCCTTAGGAATCCCGGCCGTATGCAAGATTCCTCTTAAAACTGGGAGTTTGTGGTAGATAGACTGAAATCAGCCAATTTCTATTTTTTATGCATATTTTAACCAAAAACGACGAAAAAACTCAATTTATGCATTTTCATTATACTCTTGAAGAATGCAGCCTATAATTCTTATTTTTCAACGGAGGGTGTAACTTCTATAGAAGTTATCGAAATGTGACGAAATGGACAAATTGTGCTTATTGGAGCCTGAAACGCTCTAAAACAACGATTTGTCAACTTTGGTTCAAACCCTTTGGAATCCCAGCCGTATGCAAGATTCCTCTTAAAACTGGAAGTTTGTGGTAGATAGACTAAAATCAGCCAATTTCTATATTTTATGCATATTTTAACCAAAAACGACGAAAAAACTCAATTTATGCATTTTCATTATACTCTTGAAGAATGCAGCCTATGATTCTTATTTTTCAACGGAGGGTGTAACTTCTATAGAAGTTATCGAAATGTGACGAAATGGACAAATTGTGCTTATTGGAGCCTGAAACGCTCTAAAACAACGATTTGTCTACTTTGGTTGAAACCCTTAGGAATCCCGGTCGTATGCAAGATTCCTCTTAAAACTGGAAGTTTGTGGTAGATAGACTGAAATCAGCCAATTTCTATTTTTTATGCATATTTTAACCAAAAACGACGAAAAAACTCAATTTATGCATTTTCATTATACTCTTGAAGAATGCAGCCTATAATTCTTATTTTTCGACGGAGGGTGTAACTTCTATAGAAGTTATCGAAATGTGACGAAATGGACAAATTGTGCTTATTGGAGCCTGAAACGCTCAAAAACAACGATTTGTGCAATTTGATTAAAACCCTTAGTAATCCCAGCCGTATGCAAGATTCCTCTTAAAACTGGAAGTTTGTGGTATGGACTAAAATCAGCCATTTTCTATATTTTATGCATATTTTAACCAAAAACGACGAAAAACTCAATTTATGCATTTTCATTATACTCTTGAAGAATGCAGCCTATAATTCTTATTTTTCAACGGAGGGTGTAACTTCTATAGAAGTTATCGAAATGTGACGAAATGGACAATTTGTGCTTATTGGAGCCTGAAACGCTCTAAAACAACGATTTGTTAACTTTGGTTGAAACCCTTAGGAATCCCGGCCGTATGCAAGATTCCTCTTAAAACTGGAAGTTTGTGGTAGATAGACTAAAATCAGCCAATTTCTATACCTTATGCATATTTTAACCAAAAACGACCAAAAAACTCAATTTATGCATTTTCATAATACTCTTTCAGAATGCACACTAACATTATTATTTTTCAACGGAGGGTGTAACTTCTATAGAAGTTATCGAAATGTGACGAAATGGACAAATTGTGCTTATTGGAGCCTGAAACGCTCTAAAACAACGATTTGTCAACTTTGGTTGAAACCCTTAGGAATCCCGACCGTATGCAAGATTCCTCTTAAAACTGGAAGTTTGTGGTAGATAGACTGAAATCAGCAAATTTCTATTTTTTATGCATATTTTAACCGAAAACGACGAAAAAACTCAATTTATGCATTTTCATTATACTCTTGAAGAATGCAGCCTATGATTCTTATTTTTCAACGGAGGGTGTAACTTCTATAGAAGTTATCGAAATGTGACGAAATGGACAAATTGTGCTAATTGGAGCCTGAAACGCTCTAAAACAACGATTTGTCTTCTTTGGTTGAAACCCTTAGGAATCCCGGCCGTATGCAAGATTTCTCTTAAAACTGGAAGTTTGTGGTAGATAGACTGAAATCAGCCAATTTCTATTTTTTATGCATATTTTAACCAAAAACGACGAAAAAACTCAATTTATGCATTTTCATTATACTCTTGAAGAATGCAACCTATAATTCTTATTTTTCGACGGAGGGTGTAACTTCTATAGAAGTTATCGAAATGTGACGAAATGGACAAATTGTGCTTATTGGAGCCTGAAACGCTCTAAAACAACGATTTGTGCAATTTGGTTGAAACCCTTAGGAATCCCAGCCGTATGCAAGATTCCTCTTAAAACTGGAAGTTTGTGGTAGATAGACTAAAATAAGCCAATTTCTATATTTTATGCAAATTTTAACCAAAAACGACGAAAAAACTCAATTTATGCATTTTCATTATACTCTTGAAGAATGCAGCCTATAATTCTTATTTTTCAACGGAGGGTGTAACTTCTATAGAAGTTATCGAAATGTGACGAAATGGACAAATTGTGCTTATTGGAGCCTGAAACGCTCTTAAACAACGATTTGTCAACTTTGGTTGAAACCCTTAGGAATCCCGGCCGTATGCAAGATTCCTCTTAAAACTGGAAGTTTGTGGTAGATAGACTGAAATCAGCCAATTTCTATTTTTTATGCATATTTTAACCAAAAACGACGAAAAAACTCAATTTATGCATTTTCATTATACTCTTGAAGAATGCAACCTATAATTCTTATTTTTCGACGGAGGGTGTAACTTCTATAGAAGTTATCGAAATGTGACGAAATGGACCAATTGTGCTTATTGGAGCCTGAAACGCTCTAAAACAACGATTTGTGCAATTTGGTTGAAACCCTTAGGAATCCCAGCCGTATGCAAGATTCCTCTTAAAACTGGAAGTTTGTGGTAGATAGACTGAAATCAGCCAATTTCTATTTTTTATGCATATTTTAACCAAAAACGACGAAAAAACTCAATTTATGCATTTTCATTATACTCTTGAAGAATGCAGCCTATGATTCTTATTTTTCAACGGAGGGTGTAACTTCTATAGAAGTTATCGAAATGTGACGAAATGGACAACTTGTGCTTAATGGAGCCTGAAACGCTCTAAAACAACGATTTGTCAACTTTGGTTGAAACCCTTAGGAATCCCGGCCGTATGCAAGATTCCTCTTAAAACTGGATTTTGTGGTAGATAGACTGAAATCAGCCAATTTCTATTTTGTATGCATATTTTAACCAAAAACGACGAAAAAACTCAATTTATGTATTTTCATTATACTCTTGAAGAATGCAACCTATAATTCTTATTTTTCGACGGAGGGTGTAACTTCTATAGAAGTTATCGAAATGTGACGAAATGGACAAATTGTGCTTATTGGAGCCTGAAACGCTGTAAAACAACGATTTGTCAATTTTGGTTATAACCCTTAGGAATCCCGGCCGTATGCATGATTCCTCTTAAAACTGGAAGTTTGTGGTAGATAGACTGAAATCAGCCAATTTCTATATTTTTTGCATATTTTAACCAAAAACGACGAAAAAACTCAATTTATGCATTTTCATTATACTCTTGAAGAATGCAGCCTATAATTCTTATTTTTCAACGGAGGGTGTAACTTCTATAGAAGTTATCGAAATGTGACGAAATGGACAACTTGTGCTTAATGGAGCCTGAAACGCTCTAAAACAACGATTTGTCAACTTTGGTTGAAACCCTTAGGAATCCCGGCCGTATGCAAGATTCCTCTTAAAACTGGGAGTTTGTGGTAGATAGACTGAAATCAGCCAATTTCTATTTTTTATGCATATTTTAACCAAAAACGACGAAAAAACTCAATTTATGCATTTTCATTATACTCTTGAAGAATGCAGCCTATAATTCTTATTTTTCAACGGAGGGTGTAACTTCTATAGAAGTTATCGAAATGTGACGAAATGGACAAATTGTGCTTATTGGAGCCTGAAACGCTCTAAAACAACGATTTGTCAACTTTGGTTCAAACCCTTTGGAATCCCAGCCGTATGCAAGATTCCTCTTAAAACTGGAAGTTTGTGGTAGATAGACTAAAATCAGCCAATTTCTATATTTTATGCATATTTTAACCAAAAACGACGAAAAAACTCAATTTATGCATTTTCATTATACTCTTGAAGAATGCAGCCTATGATTCTTATTTTTCAACGGAGGGTGTAACTTCTATAGAAGTTATCGAAATGTGACGAAATGGACAAATTGTGCTTATTGGAGCCTGAAACGCTCTAAAACAACGATTTGTCTACTTTGGTTGAAACCCTTAGGAATCCCGGTCGTATGCAAGATTCCTCTTAAAACTGGAAGTTTGTGGTAGATAGACTGAAATCAGCCAATTTCTATTTTTTATGCATATTTTAACCAAAAACGACGAAAAAACTCAATTTATGCATTTTCATTATACTCTTGAAGAATGCAGCCTATAATTCTTATTTTTCAACGGAGGGTGTAACTTCTATAGAAGTTATCGAAATGTGACGAAATGGACAAATTGTGCTTATTGGAGCCTGAAACGCTCTAAAACAACGATTTGTCAACTTTGGTTCAAACCCTTTGGAATCCCAGCCATATGCAAGATTCCTCTTAAAACTGGAAGTTTGTGGTAGATAGACTAAAATCAGCCAATTTCTATATTTTATGCATATTTTAACCAAAAACGACGAAAAAACTCAATTTATGCATTTTCATTATACTCTTGAAGAATGCAGCCTTTGATTCTTATTTTTCAACGGAGGGTGTAACTTCTATAGAAGTTATCGAAATGTGACGAAATGGACAAATTGTGCTTATTGGAGCCTGAAACGCTCTAAAACAACGATTTGTCTACTTTGGTTGAAACCCTTAGGAATCCCGGTCGTATGCAAGATTCCTCTTAAAACTGGAAGTTTGTGGTAGATAGACTGAAATCAGCCAATTTCTATTTTTTATGCATATTTTAACCAAAAACGACGAAAAAACTCAATTTATGCATTTTCATTATACTCTTGAAGAATGCAGCCTATAATTCTTATTTTTCGACGGAGGGTGTAACTTCTATAGAAGTTATCGAAATGTGACGAAATGGACAAATTGTGCTTATTGGAGCCTGAAACGCTCAAAAACAACGATTTGTGCAATTTGATTGAAACCCTTAGTAATCCCAGCCGTATGCAAGATTCCTCTTAAAACTGGAAGTTTGTGGTATGGACTAAAATCAGCCAATTTCTATATTTTATGCATATTTTAACCAAAAACGACGAAAAAACTCAATTTATGCATTTTCATTATACTCTTGAGGAATGCAGCCTATAATTCTTATTTTTCAACGGAGGGTGTAACTTCTATAGAAGTTATCGAAATGTGACGAAATGGACAATTTGTGCTTATTGGAGCCTGAAACGCTCTAAAACAACGATTTGTAAACTTTGGTTGAAACCCTTAGGAATCCCGGCCGTATGCAAGATTCCTCTTAAAACTGGAAGTTTGTGGTAGATAGACTAAAATCAGCCAATTTCTATACTTTATGCATATTTTAACCAAAAACGACCAAAAAACTCAATTTATGCATTTTCATAATACTCTTTCAGAATGCACACTAACATTATTATTTTTCAACGGAGGGTGTAACTTCTATAGAAGTTATCGAAATGTGACGAAATGGACAAATTGTGCTTATTGGAGCCTGAAACGCTCTAAAACAACGATTTGTGCAATTTGGTTGAAACCCTTAGGAATCCCAGCCGTATGCAAGATTCCTCTTAAAACTGGAAGTTTGTGGTAGATAGACTAAAATCAGCCAATTTCTATATTTTATGCATATTTAAACCAAAAACGCCAAAAAAAATCAATTTATGCATTTTCATAATACTCTTTCAGAATGCACACTAACATTATTATTTTTCAACGGTTGGTGTAACTTCTAAAGTAGTTATCGAAAGGTGACGAAATGGACAAATTGTGCTTATTGGAGCCTGAAACGCTCTAAAACAACGATTTGTCAATTTTGGTTCAAACCCTTTGGAATCCCAGCCGTATGCAAGATTCCTCTTAAAACTGGAAGTTTGTGGTAGATAGACTAAAATCAGCCAATTTCTATATTTTATGCATATTTTAACCAAAAACCACGAAAAAACTCAATTTATGCATTTTCATTATACTCTTGAAGAATGCAGCCTATGATTCTTATTTTTCAACGGAGGGTGTAACTTCTATAGAAGTTATCGAAATGTGACGAAATGGACAAATTGTGCTTATTGGAGCCTGAAACGCTCCAAAACAACGATTTGTCTACTTTGGTTGAAACCCTTAGGAATCCCGGCCGTATGCAAGATTTCTCTTAAAACTGGAAGTTTGTGGTAGATAGACTGAAATCAGCCAATTTCTATTTTTTATGCATATTTTAACCAAACGCGACGAAAAAACTCAATTTATGCATTTTCATTATACTCTTGAAGAATGCAGCCTATAATTCTTATTTTTCGACGGAGGGTTTAACTTCTATAGAAGTTATCGAAATGTGACGAAATGGACAAATTGTGCTTATTGGAGCCTGAAACGCGCTAAAACAACGATTTGTCTACTTTGGTTGAAACCCTTAGGAATCCCGGCCGTATGCAAGATTCCTCTTTAAACTGGAAGTTTGTGGTAGATAGACTGAAATCAGCTAATTTCTATTTTTTATGCATATTTTAACCGAAAACGACGAAAAAACTCAATTTATGCATTTTCATTATACTCTTGAAGAATGCAACCTATAATTCTTATTTTTCGACGGAGGGTGTAACTTCTATAGAAGTTATCGAAATGTGACGAAAAGGACAAATTGTGCTTATTGGAGCCTGAAACGCTCCAAAACAACGATTTGTCAACTTTGGTTGAAACCCTTAGGAATCCCAGCCGTATGCAAGATTCCTCTTAAAACTAAAAGTTTGTGGTAGATAGACTGAAATCAGCCAATTTCTATTTTTTATGCATATTTTAACCAAAAACGACGAAAAAACTCAATTTATGCATTTTCATTATACTCTTGAAGAATGCAGCCTATAATTCTTATTTTTCAACGGAGGGTGTAACTTCTATAGAAGTAATCGAAATGTGACGAAATGGACAAATTGTGCTATTGGAGCCTGAAACGCTCTAAAACAACGATTTGTGCAATTTGGTTGAAACCCTTAGGAATCCCAGCCGTATGCAAGATTCCTCTTAAAACTGGAAGTTTGTGGTAGATAGACTAAAATCAGCCAATTTCTATATTTTATGCATATTTTAACCAAAAACGACCAAAAAACTCAATTTATGCATTTTCATAATACTCTTTCAAAATGCACACTAACATTATTATTTTTTAACGGAGGGTGTAACTTCTATAGAAGTTATCGAAATGTGACGAAATGGACAAATTGTGCTTATTGGAGCCTGAAACGCTCTAAAACAACGATTTGTCAACTTTGGTTGAAACCCTTAGGAATCCCGACCGTATGCAAGATTACTCTTAAAACTGGAAGTTTGTGGTAGATAGACTAAAATCAGCCAATTTCTATTTTTTATGCATATTTTAACCAAAAACGACGAAAAAACTCAATTTATGCATTTTCATTATACTCTTGAAGAATGCAACCTATAATTCTTATTTTTCGACGGAGGGTGTAACTTCTATAGAAGTTATCGAAATGTGACGAAATGGACAAATTGTGCTTATTGGAGCCTGAAACGCTCTTAAACAACGATTTGTGCAATTTGGTTGAAACCCTTAGGAATCCCAGCCGTATGCAAGATTCCTCTTAAAACTGGAAGTTTGTCGTAGATAGACTAAAATCAGCCAATTTCTATATTTTATGCATATTTTAACCAAAAACGACGAAAAAACTCAATTTATGCATTTTCATTATACTCTTGAAGAATGCAGCCTATAATTCTTATTTTTCAACGGAGGGTGTGACTTCTATAGAAGTTATCGAAATGTGACGAAATGGACAAATTGTGCTTATTGGAGCCAGAAACGCTCTAAAACAACGATTTGTCAACTTTGGTTGAAACCCTTAGGAATCCCGGCCGTATGCAAGATTCCTCTTAATACTGGAAGTTTGTGGTAGATAGACTGAAATCAGCCAATTTCTATTTTTTATGCATATTTTAACCAAAAACGACGAAAAAACTCAATTTATGCATTTTCATTATACTCTTGAAGAATGCAACCTATAATTCTTATTTTTCGACGGAGGGTGTAACTTCTATAGAAGTTATCGAAATGTGACGAAATGGACAAATTGTGCTTATTGGAGCCTGAAACGCTCTAAAACAACGATTTGTGCAATTTGGTTGAAACCCTTAGGAATCCCAGCCGTATGCAAGATTCCTCTTAAAACTGGAAGTTTGTGGTAGATAGACTAAAATAAGCCAATTTCTATATTTTATGCAAATTTTAACCAAAAACGACGAAAAAACTCAATTTATGCATTTTCATTATACTCTTGAAGAATGCAGCCTATAATTCTTATTTTTCAACGGAGGGTGTAACTTCTATAGAAGTTATCGAAATGTGACGAAATGGACAAATTGTGCTTATTGGAGCCTGAAACGCTCTTAAACAACGATTTGTCAACTTTGGTTGAAACCCTTAGGAATCCCGGCCGTATGCAAGATTCCTCTTAAAACTGGAAGTTTGTGGTAGATAGACTGAAATCAGCCAATTTCTATTTTTTATGCATATTTTAACCAAAAACGACGAAAAAACTCAATTTATGCATTTTCATTATACTCTTGAAGAATGCAACCTATAATTCTTATTTTTCGACGGAGGGTGTAACTTCTATAGAAGTTATCGAAATGTGACGAAATGGACAAATTGTGCTTATTGGAGCCTGAAACGCTCTAAAACAACGATTTGTGCAATTTGGTTGAAACCCTTAGGAATCCCAGCCGTATGCAAGATTCCTCTTAAAACTGGAAGTTTGTGGTAGATAGACTAAAATCAGCCAATTTCTATATTTTATGCAAATTTTAACCAAAAACGTCGAAAAAACTCAATTTATGCATTTTCATTATACTCTTGAAGAATGCAGCCTATAATTCTTATTTTTCAACGAAGGGTGTAACTTCTATAGAAGTTATCGAAATGTGACGAAATGGACAAATTGTGCTTATTGGAGCCTGAAACGCTCTAAAACAACGATTTGTCAACTTTGGTTGAAACCCTTAGGAATCCCGGCCGTATGCAAGATTCCTCTTAAAACTGGATTTTGTGGTAGATAGACTGAAATCAGCCAATTTCTATTTTGTATGCATATTTTAACCAAAAACGACGAAAAAACTCAATTTATGTATTTTCATTATACTCTTGAAGAATGCAACCTATAATTCTTATTTTTCGACGGAGGGTGTAACTTCTATAGAAGTTATCGAAATGTGACGAAATGGACAAATTGTGCTTATTGGAGCCTGAAACGCTGTAAAACAACGATTTGTCAATTTTGGTTGAAACCCTTAGGAATCCCGGCCGTATGCATGATTCCTCTTAAAACTGGAAGTTTGTGGTAGATAGACTGAAATCAGCCAATTTCTATATTTTTTGCATATTTTAACCAAAAACGACGAAAAAACTCAATTTATGCATTTTCATTATACTCTTGAAGAATGCAGCCTATAATTCTTATTTTTCAACGGAGGGTGTAACTTCTATAGAAGTTATCGAAATGTGACGAAATGGACAACTTGTGCTTAATGGAGCCTGAAACGCTCTAAAACAACGATTTGTCAACTTTGGTTGAAACCCTTAGGAATCCCGGCCGTATGCAAGATTCCTCTTAAAACTGGGAGTTTGTGGTAGATAGACTGAAATCAGCCAATTTCTATTTTTTATGCATATTTTAACCAAAAACGACGAAAAAACTCAATTTATGCATTTTCATTATACTCTTGAAGAATGCAGCCTATAATTCTTATTTTTCAACGGAGGGTGTAACTTCTATAGAAGTTATCGAAATGTGACGAAATGGACAAATTGTGCTTATTGGAGCCTGAAACGCTCTAAAACAACGATTTGTCAACTTTGGTTCAAACCCTTTGGAATCCCAGCCGTATGCAAGATTCCTCTTAAAACTGGAAGTTTGTGGTAGATGGACTAAAATCAGCCAATTTCTATATTTTATGCATATTTTAACCAAAAACGACGAAAAAACTCAATTTATGCATTTTCATTATACTCTTGAAGAATGCAGCCTATGATTCTTATTTTTCAACGGAGGGTGTAACTTCTATAGAAGTTATCGAAATGTGACGAAATGGACAAATTGTGCTTATTGGAGCCTGAAACGCTCTAAAACAACGATTTGTCTACTTTGGTTGAAACCCTTAGGAATCCCGGTCGTATGCAAGATTCCTCTTAAAACTGGAAGTTTGTGGTAGATAGACTGAAATCAGCCAATTTCTATTTTTTATGCATATTTTAACCAAAAACGACGAAAAAACTCAATTTATGCATTTTCATTATACTCTTGAAGAATGCAGCCTATAATTCTTATTTTTCGACGGAGGGTGTAACTTCTATAGAAGTTATCGAAATGTGACGAAATGGACAAATTGTGCTTATTGGAGCCTGAAACGCTCAAAAACAACGATTTGTGCAATTTGATTAAAACCCTTAGTAATCCCAGCCGTATGCAAGATTCCTCTTAAAACTGGAAGTTTGTGGTATGGACTAAAATCAGCCAATTTCTATATTTTATGCATATTTTAACCAAAAACGACGAAAAAACTCAATTTATGCATTTTCATTATACTCTTGAAGAATGCAGCCTATAATTCTTATTTTTCAACGGAGGGTGTAACTTCTATAGAAGTTATCGAAATGTGACGAAATGGACAATTTGTGCTTATTGGAGCCTGAAACGCTCTAAAACAACGATTTGTTAACTTTGGTTGAAACCCTTAGGAATCCCGGCCGTATGCAAGATTCCTCTTAAAACTGGAAGTTTGTGGTAGATAGACTAAAATCAGCCAATTTCTATACCTTATGCATATTTTAACCAAAAACGACCAAAAAACTCAATTTATGCATTTTCATAATACTCTTTCAGAATGCACACTAACATTATTATTTTTCAACGGAGGGTGTAACTTCTATAGAAGTTATCGAAATGTGACGAAATGGACAAATTGTGCTTATTGGAGCCTGAAACGCTCTAAAACAACGATTTGTCAACTTTGGTTGAAACCCTTAGGAATCCCGACCGTATGCAAGATTCCTCTTAAAACTGGAAGTTTGTGGTAGATAGACTGAAATCAGCAAATTTCTATTTTTTATGCATATTTTAACCGAAAACGACGAAAAAACTCAATTTATGCATTTTCATTATACTCTTGAAGAATGCAGCCTATGATTCTTATTTTTCAACGGAGGGTGTAACTTCTATAGAAGTTATCGAAATGTGACGAAATGGACAAATTGTGCTAAATGGAGCCTGAAACGCTCTAAAACAACGATTTGTCTTCTTTGGTTGAAACCCTTAGGAATCCCGGCCGTATGCAAGATTTCTCTTAAAACTGGAAGTTTGTGGTAGATAGACTGAAATCAGCCAATTTCTATTTTTTATGCATATTTTAACCAAACGCGACGAAAAAACTCAATTTATGCATTTTCATTATACTCTTGAAGAATGCAGCCTATAATTCTTATTTTTCGACGGAGGGTGTAACTTCTATAGAAGTTATCGAAATGTGACGAAATGGACAAATTGTGCTTATTGGAGGCCTGAAACGCTCTAAAACAACGATTTGTCTACTTTGGTTGAAACCCTTAGGAATCCCGGCCGTATGCAAGATTCCTCTTAAAACTGGAAGTTTGTGGTAGATAGACTGAAATCAGCAAATTTCTATTTTTTATGCATATTTTAACCGAAAACGACGAAAAAACTCAATTTATGCATTTTCATTATACTCTTGAAGAATGCAACCTATAATTCTTATTTTTCGACGGAGGGTGTAACTTCTATAGAAAATATCGAAATGTGACGAAAAGGACAAATTGTGCTTATTGGAGCCTGAAACGCTCCAAAACAACGATTTGTCAACTTTGGTTGAAACCCTTAGGAATCCCAGCCGTATGCAAGATTCCTCTTAAAACTGGAAGTTTGTGGTAGATAGACTGAAATCAGCCAATTTCTATTTTTTATGCATATTTTAACCAAAAACGACGAAAAAACTCAATTTATGCATTTTCATTATACTCTTGAAGAATGCAGCCTATGATTCTTATTTTTCAACGGAGGGTGTAACTTCTATAGAAGTTATCGAAATGTGACGAAATGGACAATTTGTGCTTATTGGAGCCTGAAACGCTCTAAAACAACGATTTGTTAACTTTGGTTGAAACCCTTAGGAATCCCGGCCGTATGCAAGATTCCTCTTAAAACTGGAAGTTTGTGGTAGATAGACTAAAATCAGCCAATTTCTATACCTTATGCATATTTTAACCAAAAACGACCAAAAAACTCAATTTATGCATTTTCATAATACTCTTTCAGAATGCACACTAACATTATTATTTTTCAACGGAGGGTGTAACTTCTATAGAAGTTATCGAAATGTGACGAAATGGACAAATTGTGCTTATTGGAGCCTGAAACGCTCTAAAACAACGATTTGTCAACTTTGGTTGAAACCCTTAGGAATCCCGACCGTATGCAAGATTCCTCTTAAAACTGGAAGTTTGTGGTAGATAGACTGAAATCAGCAAATTTCTATTTTTTATGCATATTTTAACCGAAAACGACGAAAAAACTCAATTTATGCATTTTCATTATACTCTTGAAGAATGCAGCCTATGATTCTTATTTTTCAACGGAGGGTGTAACTTCTATAGAAGTTATCGAAATGTGACGAAATGGACAAATTGTGCTAATTGGAGCCTGAAACGCTCTAAAACAACGATTTGTCTTCTTTGGTTGAAACCCTTAGGAATCCCGGCCGTATGCAAGATTTCTCTTAAAACTGGAAGTTTGTGGTAGATAGACTGAAATCAGCCAATTTCTATTTTTTATGCATATTTTAACCAAACGCGACGAAAAAACTCAATTTATGCATTTTCATTATACTCTTGAAGAATGCAGCCTATAATTCTTATTTTTCGACGGAGGGTGTAACTTCTATAGAAGTTATCGAAATGTGACGAAATGGACAAATTGTGCTTATTGGAGGCCTGAAACGCTCTAAAACAACGATTTGTCTACTTTGGTTGAAACCCTTAGGAATCCCAGCCGTATGCAAGATTCCTCTTAAAACTGGAAGTTTGTGGTAGATAGACTGAAATCAGCCAATTTCTATTTTTTATGCATATTTTAACCAAAAACGACGAAAAAACTCAATTTATGCATTTTCATTATACTCTTGAAGAATGCAGCCTATGATTCTTATTTTTCAACGGAGGGTGTAACTTCTATAGAAGTTATCGAAATGTGACGAAATGGACAAATTGTGCTTATTGGAGCCTGAAACGCTGTAAAACAACGATTTGTCAATTTTGGTTGAAACCCTTAGGAATCCCGGCCGTATGCATGATTCCTCTTAAAACTGGAAGTTTGTGGTAGATAGACTGAAATCAGCCAATTTCTATATTTTTTGCATATTTTAACCAAAAACGACGAAAAAACTCAATTTATGCATTTTCATTATACTCTTGAAGAATGCAGCCTATAATTCTTATTTTTCAACGGAGGGTGTAACTTCTATAGAAGTTATCGAAATGTGACGAAATGGACAACTTGTGCTTAATGGAGCCTGAAACGCTCTAAAACAACGATTTATCAACTTTGGTTGAAACCCTTAGGAATCCCGGCCGTATGCAAGATTCCTCTTAAAACTGGGAGTTTGTGGTAGATAGACTGAAATCAGCCAATTTCTATTTTTTATGCATATTTTAACCAAAAACGACGAAAAAACTCAATTTATGCATTTTCATTATACTCTTGAAGAATGCAGCCTATAATTCTTATTTTTCAACGGAGGGTGTAACTTCTATAGAAGTTATCGAAATGTGACGAAATGGACAAATTGTGCTTATTGGAGCCTGAAACGCTCTAAAACAACGATTTGTCAACTTTGGTTCAAACCCTTTGGAATCCCAGCCGTATGCAAGATTCCTCTTAAAACTGGAAGTTTGTGGTAGATGGACTAAAATCAGCCAATTTCTATATTTTATGCATATTTTAACCAAAAACGACGAAAAAACTCAATTTATGCATTTTCATTATACTCTTGAAGAATGCAGCCTATGATTCTTATTTTTCAACGGAGGGTGTAACTTCTATAGAAGTTATCGAAATGTGACGAAATGGACAAATTGTGCTTATTGGAGCCTGAAACGCTCTAAAACAACGATTTGTCTACTTTGGTTGAAACCCTTAGGAATCCCGGTCGTATGCAAGATTCCTCTTAAAACTGGAAGTTTGTGGTAGATAGACTGAAATCAGCCAATTTCTATTTTTTATGCATATTTTAACCAAAAACGACGAAAAAACTCAATTTATGCATTTTCATTATACTCTTGAAGAATGCAGCCTATAATTCTTATTTTTCGACGGAGGGTGTAACTTCTATAGAAGTTATCGAAATGTGACGAAATGGACAAATTGTGCTTATTGGAGCCTGAAACGCTCAAAAACAACGATTTGTGCAATTTGATTAAAACCCTTAGTAATCCCAGCCGTATGCAAGATTCCTCTTAAAACTGGAAGTTTGTGGTATGGACTAAAATCAGCCAATTTCTATATTTTATGCATATTTTAACCAAAAACGACGAAAAAACTCAATTTATGCATTTTCATTATACTCTTGAAGAATGCAGCCTATAATTCTTATTTTTCAACGGAGGGTGTAACTTCTATAGAAGTTATCGAAATGTGACGAAATGGACAATTTGTGCTTATTGGAGCCTGAAACGCTCTAAAACAACGATTTGTTAACTTTGGTTGAAACCCTTAGGAATCCCGGCCGTATGCAAGATTCCTCTTAAAACTGGAAGTTTGTGGTAGATAGACTAAAATCAGCCAATTTCTATACCTTATGCATATTTTAACCAAAAACGACCAAAAAACTCAATTTATGCATTTTCATAATACTCTTTCAGAATGCACACTAACATTATTATTTTTCAACGGAGGGTGTAACTTCTATAGAAGTTATCGAAATGTGACGAAATGGACAAATTGTGCTTATTGGAGCCTGAAACGCTCTAAAACAACGATTTGTCAACTTTGGTTGAAACCCTTAGGAATCCCGACCGTATGCAAGATTCCTCTTAAAACTGGAAGTTTGTGGTAGATAGACTGAAATCAGCAAATTTCTATTTTTTATGCATATTTTAACCGAAAACGACGAAAAAACTCAATTTATGCATTTTCATTATACTCTTGAAGAATGCAGCCTATGATTCTTATTTTTCAACGGAGGGTGTAACTTCTATAGAAGTTATCGAAATGTGACGAAATGGACAAATTGTGCTAAATGGAGCCTGAAACGCTCTAAAACAACGATTTGTCTTCTTTGGTTGAAACCCTTAGGAATCCCGGCCGTATGCAAGATTTCTCTTAAAACTGGAAGTTTGTGGTAGATAGACTGAAATCAGCCAATTTCTATTTTTTATGCATATTTTAACCAAACGCGACGAAAAAACTCAATTTATGCATTTTCATTATACTCTTGAAGAATGCAGCCTATAATTCTTATTTTTCGACGGAGGGTGTAACTTCTATAGAAGTTATCGAAATGTGACGAAATGGACAAATTGTGCTTATTGGAGGCCTGAAACGCTCTAAAACAACGATTTGTCTACTTTGGTTGAAACCCTTAGGAATCCCGGCCGTATGCAAGATTCCTCTTAAAACTGGAAGTTTGTGGTAGATAGACTGAAATCAGCAAATTTCTATTTTTTATGCATATTTTAACCGAAAACGACGAAAAAACTCAATTTATGCATTTTCATTATACTCTTGAAGAATGCAACCTATAATTCTTATTTTTCGACGGAGGGTGTAACTTCTATAGAAAATATCGAAATGTGACGAAAAGGACAAATTGTGCTTATTGGAGCCTGAAACGCTCCAAAACAACGATTTGTCAACTTTGGTTGAAACCCTTAGGAATCCCAGCCGTATGCAAGATTCCTCTTAAAACTGGAAGTTTGTGGTAGATAGACTGAAATCAGCCAATTTCTATTTTTTATGCATATTTTAACCAAAAACGACGAAAAAACTCAATTTATGCATTTTCATTATACTCTTGAAGAATGCAGCCTATGATTCTTATTTTTCAACGGAGGGTGTAACTTCTATAGAAGTTATCGAAATGTGACGAAATGGACAATTTGTGCTTATTGGAGCCTGAAACGCTCTAAAACAACGATTTGTTAACTTTGGTTGAAACCCTTAGGAATCCCGGCCGTATGCAAGATTCCTCTTAAAACTGGAAGTTTGTGGTAGATAGACTAAAATCAGCCAATTTCTATACCTTATGCATATTTTAACCAAAAACGACCAAAAAACTCAATTTATGCATTTTCATAATACTCTTTCAGAATGCACACTAACATTATTATTTTTCAACGGAGGGTGTAACTTCTATAGAAGTTATCGAAATGTGACGAAATGGACAAATTGTGCTTATTGGAGCCTGAAACGCTCTAAAACAACGATTTGTCAACTTTGGTTGAAACCCTTAGGAATCCCGACCGTATGCAAGATTCCTCTTAAAACTGGAAGTTTGTGGTAGATAGACTGAAATCAGCAAATTTCTATTTTTTATGCATATTTTAACCGAAAACGACGAAAAAACTCAATTTATGCATTTTCATTATACTCTTGAAGAATGCAGCCTATGATTCTTATTTTTCAACGGAGGGTGTAACTTCTATAGAAGTTATCGAAATGTGACGAAATGGACAAATTGTGCTAATTGGAGCCTGAAACGCTCTAAAACAACGATTTGTCTTCTTTGGTTGAAACCCTTAGGAATCCCGGCCGTATGCAAGATTTCTCTTAAAACTGGAAGTTTGTGGTAGATAGACTGAAATCAGCCAATTTCTATTTTTTATGCATATTTTAACCAAACGCGACGAAAAAACTCAATTTATGCATTTTCATTATACTCTTGAAGAATGCAGCCTATAATTCTTATTTTTCGACGGAGGGTGTAACTTCTATAGAAGTTATCGAAATGTGACGAAATGGACAAATTGTGCTTATTGGAGGCCTGAAACGCTCTAAAACAACGATTTGTCTACTTTGGTTGAAACCCTTAGGAATCCCAGCCGTATGCAAGATTCCTCTTAAAACTGGAAGTTTGTGGTAGATAGACTGAAATCAGCCAATTTCTATTTTTTATGCATATTTTAACCAAAAACGACGAAAAAACTCAATTTATGCATTTTCATTATACTCTTGAAGAATGCAGCCTATGATTCTTATTTTTCAACGGAGGGTGTAACTTCTATAGAAGTTATCGAAATGTGACGAAATGGACAACTTGTGCTTAATGGAGCCTGAAACGCTCTAAAACAACGATTTGTCAACTTTGGTTGAAACCCTTAGGAATCCCGGCCGTATGCAAGATTCCTCTTAAAACTGGAAGTTTGTGGTAGATAGACTGAAATCAGCCAATTTCTATTTTTTATGCATATTTTAACCAAAAACGACGAAAAAACTCAATTTATGCATTTTCATTATACTCTTGAAGAATGCAACCTATAATTCTTATTTTTCGACGGAGGGTGTAACTTCTATAGAAGTTATCGAAATGTGACGAAATGGACAAATTGTGCTTATTGGAGCCTGAAACGCTCTAAAACAACGATTTGTCAACTTTGGTTGAAACCCTTAGGAATCCCGGCCGTATGCAAGATTCCTCTTAAAACTGGAAGTTTGTGGTAGATAGACTTAAATCAGCCAATGTCTATTTTTTATGCATATTTTAACCAAAAACGACGAAAAAACTCAATTTATGCATTTTCATTATACTCTTGAAGAATGCAGCCTATAATTCTTATTTTTCAACGGAGGGTGTAACTTCTATAGAAGTTATCGAAATGTGACGAAATGGACAAATTGTGCTTATTGGAGCCTGAAACGCTCTTAAACAACGATTTGTGCAATTTGGTTGAAACCCTTAGGAATCCCAGCCGTATGCAAGATTCCTCTTAAAACTGGAAGTTTGTCGTAGATAGACTAAAATCAGCCAATTTCTATATTTTATGCATATTTTAACCAAAAACGACGAAAAAACTCAATTTATGCATTTTCATTATACTCTTGAAGAATGCAGCCTATAATTCTTATTTTTCAACGGAGGGTGTGACTTCTATAGAAGTTATCGAAATGTGACGAAATGGACAAATTGTGCTTATTGGAGCCAGAAACGCTCTAAAACAACGATTTGTCAACTTTGGTTGAAACCCTTAGGAATCCCGGCCGTATGCAAGATTCCTCTTAATACTGGAAGTTTGTGGTAGATAGACTGAAATCAGCCAATTTCTATTTTTTATGCATATTTTAACCAAAAACGACGAAAAAACTCAATTTATGCATTTTCATTATACTCTTGAAGAATGCAACCTATAATTCTTATTTTTCGACGGAGGGTGTAACTTCTATAGAAGTTATCGAAATGTGACGAAATGGACAAATTGTGCTTATTGGAGCCTGAAACGCTCTAAAACAACGATTTGTGCAATTTGGTTGAAACCCTTAGGAATCCCAGCCGTATGCAAGATTCCTCTTAAAACTGGAAGTTTGTGGTAGATAGACTAAAATAAGCCAATTTCTATATTTTATGCAAATTTTAACCAAAAACGACGAAAAAACTCAATTTATGCATTTTCATTATACTCTTGAAGAATGCAGCCTATAATTCTTATTTTTCAACGGAGGGTGTAACTTCTATAGAAGTTATCGAAATGTGACGAAATGGACAAATTGTGCTTATTGGAGCCTGAAACGCTCTTAAACAACGATTTGTCAACTTTGGTTGAAACCCTTAGGAATCCCGGCCGTATGCAAGATTCCTCTTAAAACTGGAAGTTTGTGGTAGATAGACTGAAATCAGCCAATTTCTATTTTTTATGCATATTTTAACCAAAAACGACGAAAAAACTCAATTTATGCATTTTCATTATACTCTTGAAGAATGCAACCTATAATTCTTATTTTTCGACGGAGGGTGTAACTTCTATAGAAGTTATCGAAATGTGACGAAATGGACAAATTGTGCTTATTGGAGCCTGAAACGCTCTAAATCAACGATTTGTGCAATTTGGTTGAAACCCTTAGGAATCCCAGCCGTATGCAAGATTCCTCTTAAAACTGGAAGTTTGTGGTAGATAGACTAAAATCAGCCAATTTCTATATTTTATGCAAATTTTAACCAAAAACGTCGAAAAAACTCAATTTATGCATTTTCATTATACTCTTGAAGAATGCAGCCTATAATTCTTATTTTTCAACGAAGGGTGTAACTTCTATAGAAGTTATCGAAATGTGACGAAATGGACAAATTGTGCTTATTGGAGCCTGAAACGCTCTAAAACAACGATTTGTCAACTTTGGTTGAAACCCTTAGGAATCCCGGCCGTATGCAAGATTCCTCTTAAAACTGGATTTTGTGGTAGATAGACTGAAATCAGCCAATTTCTATTTTGTATGCATATTTTAACCAAAAACGACGAAAAAACTCAATTTATGTATTTTCATTATACTCTTGAAGAATGCAACCTATAATTCTTATTTTTCGACGGAGGGTGTAACTTCTATAGAAGTTATCGAAATGTGACGAAATGGACAAATTGTGCTTATTGGAGCCTGAAACGCTGTAAAACAACGATTTGTCAATTTTGGTTATAACCCTTAGGAATCCCGGCCGTATGCATGATTCCTCTTAAAACTGGAAGTTTGTGGTAGATAGACTGAAATCAGCCAATTTCTATATTTTTTGCATATTTTAACCAAAAACGACGAAAAAACTCAATTTATGCATTTTCATTATACTCTTGAAGAATGCAGCCTATAATTCTTATTTTTCAACGGAGGGTGTAACTTCTATAGAAGTTATCGAAATGTGACGAAATGGACAACTTGTGCTTAATGGAGCCTGAAACGCTCTAAAACAACGATTTGTCAACTTTGGTTGAAACCCTTAGGAATCCCGGCCGTATGCAAGATTCCTCTTAAAACTGGGAGTTTGTGGTAGATAGACTGAAATCAGCCAATTTCTATTTTTTATGCATATTTTAACCAAAAACGACGAAAAAACTCAATTTATGCATTTTCATTATACTCTTGAAGAATGCAGCCTATAATTCTTATTTTTCAACGGAGGGTGTAACTTCTATAGAAGTTATCGAAATGTGACGAAATGGACAAATTGTGCTTATTGGAGCCTGAAACGCTCTAAAACAACGATTTGTCAACTTTGGTTCAAACCCTTTGGAATCCCAGCCGTATGCAAGATTCCTCTTAAAACTGGAAGTTTGTGGTAGATAGACTAAAATCAGCCAATTTCTATATTTTATGCATATTTTAACCAAAAACGACGAAAAAACTCAATTTATGCATTTTCATTATACTCTTGAAGAATGCAGCCTATGATTCTTATTTTTCAACGGAGGGTGTAACTTCTATAGAAGTTATCGAAATGTGACGAAATGGACAAATTGTGCTTATTGGAGCCTGAAACGCTCTAAAACAACGATTTGTCTACTTTGGTTGAAACCCTTAGGAATCCCGGTCGTATGCAAGATTCCTCTTAAAACTGGAAGTTTGTGGTAGATAGACTGAAATCAGCCAATTTCTATTTTTTATGCATATTTTAACCAAAAACGACGAAAAAACTCAATTTATGCATTTTCATTATACTCTTGAAGAATGCAGCCTATAATTCTTATTTTTCGACGGAGGGTGTAACTTCTATAGAAGTTATCGAAATGTGACGAAATGGACAAATTGTGCTTATTGGAGCCTGAAACGCTCAAAAACAACGATTTGTGCAATTTGATTAAAACCCTTAGTAATCCCAGCCGTATGCAAGATTCCTCTTAAAACTGGAAGTTTGTGGTATGGACTAAAATCAGCCATTTTCTATATTTTATGCATATTTTAACCAAAAACGACGAAAAACTCAATTTATGCATTTTCATTATACTCTTGAAGAATGCAGCCTATAATTCTTATTTTTCAACGGAGGGTGTAACTTCTATAGAAGTTATCGAAATGTGACGAAATGGACAATTTGTGCTTATTGGAGCCTGAAACGCTCTAAAACAACGATTTGTTAACTTTGGTTGAAACCCTTAGGAATCCCGGCCGTATGCAAGATTCCTCTTAAAACTGGAAGTTTGTGGTAGATAGACTAAAATCAGCCAATTTCTATACCTTATGCATATTTTAACCAAAAACGACCAAAAAACTCAATTTATGCATTTTCATAATACTCTTTCAGAATGCACACTAACATTATTATTTTTCAACGGAGGGTGTAACTTCTATAGAAGTTATCGAAATGTGACGAAATGGACAAATTGTGCTTATTGGAGCCTGAAACGCTCTAAAACAACGATTTGTCAACTTTGGTTGAAACCCTTAGGAATCCCGACCGTATGCAAGATTCCTCTTAAAACTGGAAGTTTGTGGTAGATAGACTGAAATCAGCAAATTTCTATTTTTTATGCATATTTTAACCGAAAACGACGAAAAAACTCAATTTATGCATTTTCATTATACTCTTGAAGAATGCAGCCTATGATTCTTATTTTTCAACGGAGGGTGTAACTTCTATAGAAGTTATCGAAATGTGACGAAATGGACAAATTGTGCTAATTGGAGCCTGAAACGCTCTAAAACAACGATTTGTCTTCTTTGGTTGAAACCCTTAGGAATCCCGGCCGTATGCAAGATTTCTCTTAAAACTGGAAGTTTGTGGTAGATAGACTGAAATCAGCCAATTTCTATTTTTTATGCATATTTTAACCAAAAACGACGAAAAAACTCAATTTATGCATTTTCATTATACTCTTGAAGAATGCAACCTATAATTCTTATTTTTCGACGGAGGGTGTAACTTCTATAGAAGTTATCGAAATGTGACGAAATGGACAAATTGTGCTTATTGGAGCCTGAAACGCTCTAAAACAACGATTTGTGCAATTTGGTTGAAACCCTTAGGAATCCCAGCCGTATGCAAGATTCCTCTTAAAACTGGAAGTTTGTGGTAGATAGACTAAAATAAGCCAATTTCTATATTTTATGCAAATTTTAACCAAAAACGACGAAAAAACTCAATTTATGCATTTTCATTATACTCTTGAAGAATGCAGCCTATAATTCTTATTTTTCAACGGAGGGTGTAACTTCTATAGAAGTTATCGAAATGTGACGAAATGGACAAATTGTGCTTATTGGAGCCTGAAACGCTCTTAAACAACGATTTGTCAACTTTGGTTGAAACCCTTAGGAATCCCGGCCGTATGCAAGATTCCTCTTAAAACTGGAAGTTTGTGGTAGATAGACTGAAATCAGCCAATTTCTATTTTTTATGCATATTTTAACCAAAAACGACGAAAAAACTCAATTTATGCATTTTCATTATACTCTTGAAGAATGCAACCTATAATTCTTATTTTTCGACGGAGGGTGTAACTTCTATAGAAGTTATCGAAATGTGACGAAATGGACCAATTGTGCTTATTGGAGCCTGAAACGCTCTAAAACAACGATTTGTGCAATTTGGTTGAAACCCTTAGGAATCCCAGCCGTATGCAAGATTCCTCTTAAAACTGGAAGTTTGTGGTAGATAGACTAAAATCAGCCAATTTCTATATTTTATGCAAATTTTAACCAAAAACGTCGAAAAAACTCAATTTATGCATTTTCATTATACTCTTGAAGAATGCAGCCTATAATTCTTATTTTTCAACGAAGGGTGTAACTTCTATAGAAGTTATCGAAATGTGACGAAATGGACAAATTGTGCTTATTGGAGCCTGAAACGCTCTAAAACAACGATTTGTCAACTTTGGTTGAAACCCTTAGGAATCCCGGCCGTATGCAAGATTCCTCTTAAAACTGGATTTTGTGGTAGATAGACTGAAATCAGCCAATTTCTATTTTGTATGCATATTTTAACCAAAAACGACGAAAAAACTCAATTTATGTATTTTCATTATACTCTTGAAGAATGCAACCTATAATTCTTATTTTTCGACGGAGGGTGTAACTTCTATAGAAGTTATCGAAATGTGACGAAATGGACAAATTGTGCTTATTGGAGCCTGAAACGCTGTAAAACAACGATTTGTCAATTTTGGTTATAACCCTTAGGAATCCCGGCCGTATGCATGATTCCTCTTAAAACTGGAAGTTTGTGGTAGATAGACTGAAATCAGCCAATTTCTATATTTTTTGCATATTTTAACCAAAAACGACGAAAAAACTCAATTTATGCATTTTCATTATACTCTTGAAGAATGCAGCCTATAATTCTTATTTTTCAACGGAGGGTGTAACTTCTATAGAAGTTATCGAAATGTGACGAAATGGACAACTTGTGCTTAATGGAGCCTGAAACGCTCTAAAACAACGATTTGTCAACTTTGGTTGAAACCCTTAGGAATCCCGGCCGTATGCAAGATTCCTCTTAAAACTGGGAGTTTGTGGTAGATAGACTGAAATCAGCCAATTTCTATTTTTTATGCATATTTTAACCAAAAACGACGAAAAAACTCAATTTATGCATTTTCATTATACTCTTGAAGAATGCAGCCTATAATTCTTATTTTTCAACGGAGGGTGTAACTTCTATAGAAGTTATCGAAATGTGACGAAATGGACAAATTGTGCTTATTGGAGCCTGAAACGCTCTAAAACAACGATTTGTCAACTTTGGTTCAAACCCTTTGGAATCCCAGCCGTATGCAAGATTCCTCTTAAAACTGGAAGTTTGTGGTAGATAGACTAAAATCAGCCAATTTCTATATTTTATGCATATTTTAACCAAAAACGACGAAAAAACTCAATTTATGCATTTTCATTATACTCTTGAAGAATGCAGCCTATGATTCTTATTTTTCAACGGAGGGTGTAACTTCTATAGAAGTTATCGAAATGTGACGAAATGGACAAATTGTGCTTATTGGAGCCTGAAACGCTCTAAAACAACGATTTGTCTACTTTGGTTGAAACCCTTAGGAATCCCGGTCGTATGCAAGATTCCTCTTAAAACTGGAAGTTTGTGGTAGATAGACTGAAATCAGCCAATTTCTATTTTTTATGCATATTTTAACCAAAAACGACGAAAAAACTCAATTTATGCATTTTCATTATACTCTTGAAGAATGCAGCCTATAATTCTTATTTTTCGACGGAGGGTGTAACTTCTATAGAAGTTATCGAAATGTGACGAAATGGACAAATTGTGCTTATTGGAGCCTGAAACGCTCAAAAACAACGATTTGTGCAATTTGATTAAAACCCTTAGTAATCCCAGCCGTATGCAAGATTCCTCTTAAAACTGGAAGTTTGTGGTATGGACTAAAATCAGCCATTTTCTATATTTTATTCATATTTTAACCAAAAACGACGAAAAAACTCAATTTATGCATTTTCATTATACTCTTGAAGAATGCAGCCTATAATTCTTATTTTTCAACGGAGGGTGTAACTTCTATAGAAGTTATCGAAATGTGACGAAATGGACAATTTGTGCTTATTGGAGCCTGAAACGCTCTAAAACAACGATTTGTTAACTTTGGTTGAAACCCTTAGGAATCCCGGCCGTATGCAAGATTCCTCTTAAAACTGGAAGTTTGTGGTAGATAGACTAAAATCAGCCAATTTCTATACCTTATGCATATTTTAACCAAAAACGACCAAAAAACTCAATTTATGCATTTTCATAATACTCTTTCAGAATGCACACTAACATTATTATTTTTCAACGGAGGGTGTAACTTCTATAGAAGTTATCGAAATGTGACGAAATGGACAAATTGTGCTTATTGGAGCCTGAAACGCTCTAAAACAACGATTTGTCAACTTTGGTTGAAACCCTTAGGAATCCCGACCGTATGCAAGATTCCTCTTAAAACTGGAAGTTTGTGGTAGATAGACTGAAATCAGCAAATTTCTATTTTTTATGCATATTTTAACCGAAAACGACGAAAAAACTCAATTTATGCATTTTCATTATACTCTTGAAGAATGCAGCCTATGATTCTTATTTTTCAACGGAGGGTGTAACTTCTATAGAAGTTATCGAAATGTGACGAAATGGACAAATTGTGCTAATTGGAGCCTGAAACGCTCTAAAACAACGATTTGTCTTCTTTGGTTGAAACCCTTAGGAATCCCGGCCGTATGCAAGATTTCTCTTAAAACTGGAAGTTTGTGGTAGATAGACTGAAATCAGCCAATTTCTATTTTTTATGCATATTTTAACCAAACGCGACGAAAAAACTCAATTTATGCATTTTCATTATACTCTTGAAGAATGCAGCCTATAATTCTTATTTTTCGACGGAGGGTGTAACTTCTATAGAAGTTATCGAAATGTGACGAAATGGACAAATTGTGCTTATTGGAGCCTGAAACGCTCTAAAACAACGATTTGTCTACTTTGGTTGAAACCCTTAGGAATCCCGGCCGTATGCAAGATTCCTCTTAAAACTGGAAGTTTGTGGTAGATAGACTGAAATCAGCAAATTTCTATTTTTTATGCATATTTTAACCGAAAACGACGAAAAAACTCAATTTATGCATTTTCATTATACTCTTGAAGAATGCAACCTATAATTCTTATTTTTCGACGGAGGGTGTAACTTCTATAGAAAATATCGAAATGTGACGAAAAGGACAAATTGTGCTTATTGGAGCCTGAAACGCTCCAAAACAACGATTTGTCAACTTTGGTTGAAACCCTTAGGAATCTCAGCCGTATGCAAGATTCCTCTTAAAACTGGAAGTTTGTGGTAGATAGACTGAAATCAGCCAATTTCTATTTTTTATGCATATTTTAACCAAAAACGACGAAAAAACTCAATTTATGCATTTTCATTATACTCTTGAAGAATGCAGCCTATGATTCTTATTTTTCAACGGAGGGTGTAACTTCTATAGAAGTTATCGAAATGTGACGAAATGGACAACTTGTGCTTAATGGAGCCTGAAACGCTCTAAAACAACGATTTGTCAACTTTGGTTGAAACCCTTAGGAATCCCGGCCGTATGCAAGATTCCTCTTAAAACTGGAAGTTTGTGGTAGATAGACTGAAATCAGCCAATTTCTATTTTTTATGCATATTTTAACCAAAAACGACGAAAAAACTCAATTTATGCATTTTCATTATACTCTTGAAGAATGCAACCTATAATTCTTATTTTTCGACGGAGGGTGTAACTTCTATAGAAGTTATCGAAATGTGACGAAATGGACAAATTGTGCTTATTGGAGCCTGAAACGCTCTAAAACAACGATTTGTCAACTTTGGTTGAAACCCTTAGGAATCCCGGCCGTATGCAAGATTCCTCTTAAAACTGGAAGTTTGTGGTAGATAGACTTAAATCAGCCAATTTCTATATTTTATGCATATTTTAACCAAAAACGACGAAAAAACTCAATTTATGCATTTTCATTATACTCTTGAAGAATGCAGCCTATAATTCTTATTTTTCAACGGAGGGTGTAACTTCTATAGAAGTTATCGAAATGTGACGAAATGGACAAATTGTGCTTATTGGAGCCTGAAACGCTCTAAAACAACGATTTGTCAACTTTGGTTGAAACCCTTAGGAATCCCGGCCGTATGCAAGATTCCTCTTAAAACTGGAAGTTTGTGGTAGATAGACTGAAATCAGCCAATGTCTATTTTTTATGCATATTTTAACCAAAAACGACGAAAAAACTCAATTTATGCATTTTCATTATACTCTTGAAGAATGCAACCTATAATTCTTATTTTTCGACGGAGAGTGTAACTTCTATAGAAGTTATCGAAATGTGACGAAATGGACAAATTGTGCTTATTGGAGCCTGAAATGCTCTAAAACAACGATTTGTGCAATTTGGTTGAAACCCTTAGGAATCCCAGCCATATGCAAGATTCCTCTTAAAACTGGAAGTTTGTGGTAGATAGACTAAAATCAGCCAATTTCTATATTTTATGCATATTTTAACCAAAAACGACGAAAAAACTCAATTTATGCATTTTCATTATACTCTTGAAGAATGCAGCCTATAATTCTTATTTTTCAACGGAGGGTGTAACTTCTATAGAAGTTATCGAAATGTGACGAAATGGACAAATTGTGCTTAATGGAGCCTGAAACGCTCTAAAACAACGATTTGTCAACTTTGGTTGAAACCCTTAGGAATCCCGGCCGTATGCAAGATTCCTCTTAAAACTGGAAGTTTGTGGTAGATAGACTGAAATCAGCCAATGTCTATTTTTTATGCATATTTTAACCAAAAACGACGAAAAAACTCAATTTATGCATTTTCATTATACTCTTGAAGAATGCAACCTATAATTCTTACTTTTCGACGGAGGGTGTAACTTCTATAGAAGTTATCGAAATGTGACGAAATGGACAAATTGTGCTTATTGGAGCCTGAAACGCTCTAAAACAACGATTTGTGCAATTTGGTTGAAACCCTTAGGAATCCCAGCCGTATGCAAGATTCCTCTTAAAACTGGAAGTTTGTGGTAGATAGACTAAAATCAGCCAATTTCTATATTTTATGCATATTTTAACCAAAAACGACGAAAAAACTCAATTTATGCATTTTCATTATACTCTTGAAGAATGCAGCCTATAATTCTTATTTTTCAACGGAGGGTGTAACTTCTATAGAAGTTATCGAAATGTGACGAAATGGACAAATTGTGCTTAATGTAGCCTGAAACGCTCTAAAACAACGATTTGTCAACTTTGGGTGAAACCCTTAGGAATCCCGGCCGTATGCAAGATTCCTCTTAAAACTGGAAGTTTGTGGTAGATAGACAAATCAGCCAATTTCTATTTTTTATGCATATTTTAACCAAAAACGACGAAAAAACTCAATTTATGCATTTTCATTATACTCTTGAAGAATGCAACCTATAATTCTTATTTTTCGACGGAGGGTGTAACTTCTATAGAAAATATCGAAATGTGACGAAATGGACAAATTGTGCTTATTAGAGCCTGAAACGCTCTAAAACAACGATTTGTCAACTTTGGTTGAAACCCTTAGGAATCCCGGCCGTATGCAAGATTCCTCTTAAAACTGGAAGTTTGTGGTAGATAGACTGAAATCAGCCAATTTCTATTTTTGTATGCATTTTTTAACCAAAAACGACGAAAAAACTCAATTTATGCATTTTCATTATACTCTTGAAGAATGCAACCTATAATTCTTATTTTTCGACGGAGGGTGTAACTTCTATAGAAGTTATCGAAATGTGACGAAATGGACATATTGTGCTTATTGGAGCCTGAAACGCTCTAAAACAACGATTTGTGCAATTTGGTTGAAACCCTTAGGAATCCCAGCCGTATGCAAGATTCCTCTTAAAACTGGAAGTTTGTAGTAGATAGACTAAAATCAGCCAATTTCTATATTTTATGCATATTTTAACCAAAAACGACGAAAAAACTCAATTTATGCATTTTCATTATACTCTTGAAGAATGCAGCCTATAATTCTTATTTTTCAACGGAGGGTGTAACTTCTATAGAAGTTATCGAAATGTGACGAAATGGACAAATTGTGCTTAATGGAGCCTGAAACGCTCTAAAACAACGATTTGTCAACTTTGGTTGAAACCCTTAGGAATCCCGGCCGTATGCAAGATTCCTCTTAAAACTGGAAGTTTGTGGTAGATAGACTGAAATCAGCCAATTTCTATTTTTTATGCATATTTTAACCAAAAACGACGAAAAAACTCAATTTATGCATTTTCATTATACTCTTGAAGAATGCAACCTATAATTCTTATTTTTCGACGGAGGGTGTAACTTCTATAGAAAATATCGAAATGTGACGAAATGGACAAATTGTGCTTATTAGAGCCTGAAACGCTCTAAAACAACGATTTGTCAACTTTGGTTGAAACCCTTAGGAATCCCGGCCGTATGCAAGATTCCTCTTAAAACTGGAAGTTTGTGGTAGATAGACTGAAATCAGCCAATTTCTATTTTTGTATGCATTTTTTAACCAAAAACGACGAAAAAACTCAATTTATGCATTTTCATTATACTCTTGAAGAATGCAACCTATAATTCTTATTTTTCGACGGAGGGTGTAACTTCTATAGAAGTTATCGAAATGTGACGAAATGGACATATTGTGCTTATTGGAGCCTGAAACGCTCTAAAACAACGATTTGTGCAATTTGGTTGAAACCCTTAGGAATCCCAGCCGTATGCAAGATTCCTCTTAAAACTGGAAGTTTGTGGTAGATAGACTAAATTCAGCCAATTCCTATATTTTATGCATATTTTAACCAAAAACGACGAAAAAACTCAATTTATGCATTTTCATTATACTCTTGAAGAATGCAGCCTATAATTCTTATTTTTCAACGGAGGGTGTAACTTCTATAGAAGTTATCGAAATGTGACGAAATGGACAACTTGTGCTTAATGGAGCCTGAAACGCTCTAAAACAACGATTTGTCAACTTTGGTTGAAACCCTTAGGAATCCCGGCCGTATGCAAGATTCCTCTTAAACTGGAAGTTTGTGGTAGATAGACTGAAATCAGCCAATTTCTATTTTTTATGCATATTTTAACCAAAAACGACGAAAAAACTCAATTTATGCATTTTCATTATACTCTTGAAGAATGCAGCCTATAATTCTTATTTTTCAACGGAGGGTGTAACTTCTATAGAAGTTATCGAAATGTGACGAAATGGACAAATTGTGCTTATTGGAGCCTGAAACGCTCTAAAACAACGATTTGTCAACTTTGGTTCAAACCCTTTGGAATCCCAGCCATATGCAAGATTCCTCTTAAAACTGGAAGTTTGTGGTAGATAGACTAAAATCAGCCAATTTCTATATTTTATGCATATTTTAACCAAAAACGACGAAAAAACTCAATTTATGCATTTTCATTATACTCTTGAAGAATGCAGCCTTTGATTCTTATTTTTCAACGGAGGGTGTAACTTCTATAGAAGTTATCGAAATGTGACGAAATGGACAAATTGTGCTTATTGGAGCCTGAAACGACCTAAAACAACGATTTGTCTACTTTGGTTGAAACCCTTAGGAATCCCGGTCGTATGCAAGATTCCTCTTAAAACTGGAAGTTTGTGGTAGATAGACTGAAATCAGCCAATTTCTATTTTTTATGCATATTTTAACCAAAAACGACGAAAAAACTCAATTTATGCATTTTCATTATACTCTTGAAGAATGCAGCCTATAATTCTTATTTTTCGACGGAGGGTGTAACTTCTATAGAAGTTATCGAAATGTGACGAAATGGACAAATTGTGCTTATTGGAGCCTGAAACGCTCAAAAACAACGATTTGTGCAATTTGATTGAAACCCTTAGTAATCCCAGCCGTATGCAAGATTCCTCTTAAAACTGGAAGTTTGTGGTATGGACTAAAATCAGCCAATTTCTATATTTTATGCATATTTTAACCAAAAACGACGAAAAAACTCAATTTATGCATTTTCATTATACTCTTGAAGAATGCAGCCTATAATTCTTATTTTTCAACGGAGGGTGTAACTTCTATAGAAGTTATCGAAATGTGACGAAATGGACAATTTGTGCTTATTGGAGCCTGAAACGCTCTAAAACAACGATTTGTAAACTTTGGTTGAAACCCTTAGGAATCCCGGCCGTATGCAAGATTCCTCTTAAAACTGGAAGTTTGTGGTAGATAGACTAAAATCAGCCAATTTCTATACTTTATGCATATTTTAACCAAAAACGACCAAAAAACTCAATTTATGCATTTTCATAATACTCTTTCAGAATGCACACTAACATTATTATTTTTCAACGGAGGGTGTAACTTCTATAGAAGTTATCGAAATGTGACGAAATGGACAAATTGTGCTTATTGGAGCCTGAAACGCTCTAAAACAACGATTTGTCAACTTTGGTTGAAACCCTTAGGAATCCCGACCGTATGCAAGATTCCTCTTAAAACTGGAAGTTTGTGGTAGATAGACTGAAATCAGCAAATTTCTATTTTTTATGCATATTTTAACCGAAAACGACGAAAAAACTCAATTTATGCATTTTCATTATACTCTTGAAGAATGCAACCTATAATTCTTATTTTTCGACGGAGGGTGTAACTTCTATAGAAGTTATCGAAATGTGACGAAATGGACAAATTGTGCTTATTGGAGCCTGAAACGCTCCAAAACAACGATTTGTCAACTTTGGTTGAAACCCTTAGGAATCCCAGCCGTATGCAAGATTCCTCTTAAAACTGGAAGTTTGTGGTAGATAGACTGAAATCAGCCAATTTCTATTTTTTATGCATATTTTAGCCAAAAACGACGAAAAAACGCAATTTATGCATTTTCATTATACTCTTGAAGAATGCAGCCTATAATTCTTATATTTCAACGGAGGGTGTAACTTCTATAGAAGTAATCGAAATGTGACGAAATGGACAAATTGTGCTTATTGGAGCCTGAAACGCTCTAAAACAACGATTTGTGCAATTTGGTTGAAACCCTTAGGAATCCCAGCCGTATGCAAGATTCCTCTTAAAACTGGAAGTTTGTGGTAGATAGACTAAAATCAGCCAATTTCTATATTTTATGCATATTTAAACCAAAAACGCCAAAAAAAACTCAATTTATGCATTTTCATAATACTCTTTCAGAATGCACACTAACATTATTATTTTTCAACGGTTGGTGTAACTTCTAAAGTAGTTATCGAAAGGTGACGAAATGGACAAATTGTGCTTATTGGAGCCTGAAACGCTCTAAAACAACGATTTGTCAATTTTGGTTCAAACCCTTTGGAATCCCAGCCGTATGCAAGATTCCTCTTAAAACTGGAAGTTTGTGGTAGATAGACTAAAATCAGCCAATTTCTATGTTTTATGCATATTTTAACCAAAAACCACGAAAAAACTCAATTTATGCATTTTCATTATACTCTTGAAGAATGCAGCCTATGATTCTTATTTTTCAACGGAGGGTGTAACTTCTATAGAAGTTATCGAAATGTGACGAAATGGACAAATTGTGCTTATTGGAGCCTGAAACGCTCCAAAACAACGATTTGTCTACTTTGGTTGAAACCCTTAGGAATCCCGGCCGTATGCAAGATTTCTCTTAAAACTGGAAGTTTGTGGTAGATAGACTGAAATCAGCCAATTTCTATTTTTTATGCATATTTTAACCAAACGCGACGAAAAAACTCAATTTATGCATTTTCATTATACTCTTGAAGAATGCAGCCTATAATTCTTATTTTTCGACGGAGGGTTTAACTTCTATAGAAGTTATCGAAATGTGACGAAATGGACAAATTGTGCTTATTGGAGCCTGAAACGCTCTAAAACAACGATTTGTCTACTTTGGTTGAAACCCTTAGGAATCCCGGCCGTATGCAAGATTCCTCTTTAAACTGGAAGTTTGTGGTAGATAGACTGAAATCAGCTAATTTCTATTTTTTATGCATATTTTAACCGAAAACGACGAAAAAACTCAATTTATGCATTTTCATTATACTCTTGAAGAATGCAACCTATAATTCTTATTTTTCGACGGAGGGTGTAACTTCTATAGAAGTTATCGAAATGTGACGAAAAGGACAAATTGTGCTTATTGGAGCCTGAAACGCTCCAAAACAACGATTTGTCAACTTTGGTTGAAACCCTTAGGAATCCCAGCCGTATGCAAGATTCCTCTTAAAACTAAAAGTTTGTGGTAGATAGACTGAAATCAGCCAATTTCTATTTTTTATGCATATTTTAACCAAAAACGACGAAAAAACTCAATTTATGCATTTTCATTATACTCTTGAAGAATGCAGCCTATAATTCTTATTTTTCAACGGAGGGTGTAACTTCTATAGAAGTAATCGAAATGTGACGAAATGGACAAATTGTGCTATTGGAGCCTGAAACGCTCTAAAACAACGATTTGTGCAATTTGGTTGAAACCCTTAGGAATCCCAGCCGTATGCAAGATTCCTCTTAAAACTGGAAGTTTGTGGTAGATAGACTAAAATCAGCCAATTTCTATATTTTATGCATATTTTAACCAAAAACGACCAAAAAACTCAATTTATGCATTTTCATAATACTCTTTCAAAATGCACACTAACATTATTATTTTTTAACGGAGGGTGTAACTTCTATAGAAGTTATCGAAATGTGACGAAATGGACAAATTTTGCTTATTGGAGCCTGAAACGCTCTAAAACAACGATTTGTCAACTTTGGTTGAAACCCTTAGGAATCCCGACCGTATGCAAGATTACTCTTAAAACTGGAAGTTTGTGGTAGATAGACTAAAATCAGCCAATTTCTATTTTTTATGCATATTTTAACCAAAAACGACGAAAAAACTCAATTTATGCATTTTCATTATACTCTTGAAGAATGCAACCTATAATTCTTATTTTTCGACGGAGGGTGTAACTTCTATAGAAGTTATCGAAATGTGACGAAATGGACAAATTGTGCTTATTGGAGCCTGAAACGCTCTTAAACAACGATTTGTGCAATTTGGTTGAAACCCTTAGGAATCCCAGCCGTATGCAAGATTCCTCTTAAAACTGGAAGTTTGTCGTAGATAGACTAAAATCAGCCAATTTCTATATTTTATGCATATTTTAACCAAAAACGACGAAAAAACTCAATTTATGCATTTTCATTATACTCTTGAAGAATGCAGCCTATAATTCTTATTTTTCAACGGAGGGTGTGACTTCTATAGAAGTTATCGAAATGTGACGAAATGGACAAATTGTGCTTATTGGAGCCAGAAACGCTCTAAAACAACGATTTGTCAACTTTGGTTGAAACCCTTAGGAATCCCGGCCGTATGCAAGATTCCTCTTAATACTGGAAGTTTGTGGTAGATAGACTGAAATCAGCCAATTTCTATTTTTTATGCATATTTTAACCAAAAACGACGAAAAAACTCAATTTATGCATTTTCATTATACTCTTGAAGAATGCAACCTATAATTCTTATTTTTCGACGGAGGGTGTAACTTCTATAGAAGTTATCGAAATGTGACGAAATGGACAAATTGTGCTTATTGGAGCCTGAAACGCTCTAAAACAACGATTTGTGCAATTTGGTTGAAACCCTTAGGAATCCCAGCCGTATGCAAGATTCCTCTTAAAACTGGAAGTTTGTGGTAGATAGACTAAAATAAGCCAATTTCTATATTTTATGCAAATTTTAACCAAAAACGACGAAAAAACTCAATTTATGCATTTTCATTATACTCTTGAAGAATGCAGCCTATAATTCTTATTTTTCAACGGAGGGTGTAACTTCTATAGAAGTTATCGAAATGTGACGAAATGGACAAATTGTGCTTATTGGAGCCTGAAACGCTCTTAAACAACGATTTGTCAACTTTGGTTGAAACCCTTAGGAATCCCGGCCGTATGCAAGATTCCTCTTAAAACTGGAAGTTTGTGGTAGATAGACTGAAATCAGCCAATTTCTATTTTTTATGCATATTTTAACCAAAAACGACGAAAAAACTCAATTTATGCATTTTCATTATACTCTTGAAGAATGCAACCTATAATTCTTATTTTTCGACGGAGGGTGTAACTTCTATAGAAGTTATCGAAATGTGACGAAATGGACAAATTGTGCTTATTGGAGCCTGAAACGCTCTAAAACAACGATTTGTGCAATTTGGTTGAAACCCTTAGGAATCCCAGCCGTATGCAAGATTCCTCTTAAAACTGGAAGTTTGTGGTAGATAGACTAAAATCAGCCAATTTCTATATTTTATGCAAATTTTAACCAAAAACGTCGAAAAAACTCAATTTATGCATTTTCATTATACTCTTGAAGAATGCAGCCTATAATTCTTATTTTTCAACGAAGGGTGTAACTTCTATAGAAGTTATCGAAATGTGACGAAATGGACAAATTGTGCTTATTGGAGCCTGAAACGCTCTAAAACAACGATTTGTCAACTTTGGTTGAAACCCTTAGGAATCCCGGCCGTATGCAAGATTCCTCTTAAAACTGGATTTTGTGGTAGATAGACTGAAATCAGCCAATTTCTATTTTGTATGCATATTTTAACCAAAAACGACGAAAAAACTCAATTTATGTATTTTCATTATACTCTTGAAGAATGCAACCTATAATTCTTATTTTTCGACGGAGGGTGTAACTTCTATAGAAGTTATCGAAATGTGACGAAATGGACAAATTGTGCTTATTGGAGCCTGAAACGCTGTAAAACAACGATTTGTCAATTTTGGTTGAAACCCTTAGGAATCCCGGCCGTATGCATGATTCCTCTTAAAACTGGAAGTTTGTGGTAGATAGACTGAAATCAGCCAATTTCTATATTTTTTGCATATTTTAACCAAAAACGACGAAAAAACTCAATTTATGCATTTTCATTATACTCTTGAAGAATGCAGCCTATAATTCTTATTTTTCAACGGAGGGTGTAACTTCTATAGAAGTTATCGAAATGTGACGAAATGGACAACTTGTGCTTAATGGAGCCTGAAACGCTCTAAAACAACGATTTGTCAACTTTGGTTGAAACCCTTAGGAATCCCGGCCGTATGCAAGATTCCTCTTAAAACTGGGAGTTTGTGGTAGATAGACTGAAATCAGCCAATTTCTATTTTTTATGCATATTTTAACCAAAAACGACGAAAAAACTCAATTTATGCATTTTCATTATACTCTTGAAGAATGCAGCCTATAATTCTTATTTTTCAACGGAGGGTGTAACTTCTATAGAAGTTATCGAAATGTGACGAAATGGACAAATTGTGCTTATTGGAGCCTGAAACGCTCTAAAACAACGATTTGTCAACTTTGGTTCAAACCCTTTGGAATCCCAGCCGTATGCAAGATTCCTCTTAAAACTGGAAGTTTGTGGTAGATGGACTAAAATCAGCCAATTTCTATATTTTATGCATATTTTAACCAAAAACGACGAAAAAACTCAATTTATGCATTTTCATTATACTCTTGAAGAATGCAGCCTATGATTCTTATTTTTCAACGGAGGGTGTAACTTCTATAGAAGTTATCGAAATGTGACGAAATGGACAAATTGTGCTTATTGGAGCCTGAAACGCTCTAAAACAACGATTTGTCTACTTTGGTTGAAACCCTTAGGAATCCCGGTCGTATGCAAGATTCCTCTTAAAACTGGAAGTTTGTGGTAGATAGACTGAAATCAGCCAATTTCTATTTTTTATGCATATTTTAACCAAAAACGACGAAAAAACTCAATTTATGCATTTTCATTATACTCTTGAAGAATGCAGCCTATAATTCTTATTTTTCGACGGAGGGTGTAACTTCTATAGAAGTTATCGAAATGTGACGAAATGGACAAATTGTGCTTATTGGAGCCTGAAACGCTCAAAAACAACGATTTGTGCAATTTGATTAAAACCCTTAGTAATCCCAGCCGTATGCAAGATTCCTCTTAAAACTGGAAGTTTGTGGTATGGACTAAAATCAGCCAATTTCTATATTTTATGCATATTTTAACCAAAAACGACGAAAAAACTCAATTTATGCATTTTCATTATACTCTTGAAGAATGCAGCCTATAATTCTTATTTTTCAACGGAGGGTGTAACTTCTATAGAAGTTATCGAAATGTGACGAAATGGACAATTTGTGCTTATTGGAGCCTGAAACGCACTAAAACAACGATTTGTTAACTTTGGTTGAAACCCTTAGGAATCCCGGCCGTATGCAAGATTCCTCTTAAAACTGGAAGTTTGTGGTAGATAGACTAAAATCAGCCAATTTCTATACCTTATGCATATTTTAACCAAAAACGACCAAAAAACTCAATTTATGCATTTTCATAATACTCTTTCAGAATGCACACTAACATTATTATTTTTCAACGGAGGGTGTAACTTCTATAGAAGTTATCGAAATGTGACGAAATGGACAAATTGTGCTTATTGGAGCCTGAAACGCTCTAAAACAACGATTTGTCAACTTTGGTTGAAACCCTTAGGAATCCCGACCGTATGCAAGATTCCTCTTAAAACTGGAAGTTTGTGGTAGATAGACTGAAATCAGCAAATTTCTATTTTTTATGCATATTTTAACCGAAAACGACGAAAAAACTCAATTTATGCATTTTCATTATACTCTTGAAGAATGCAGCCTATGATTCTTATTTTTCAACGGAGGGTGTAACTTCTATAGAAGTTATCGAAATGTGACGAAATGGACAAATTGTGCTAATTGGAGCCTGAAACGCTCTAAAACAACGATTTGTCTTCTTTGGTTGAAACCCTTAGGAATCCCGGCCGTATGCAAGATTTCTCTTAAAACTGGAAGTTTGTGGTAGATAGACTGAAATCAGCCAATTTCTATTTTTTATGCATATTTTAACCAAACGCGACGAAAAAACTCAATTTATGCATTTTCATTATACTCTTGAAGAATGCAGCCTATAATTCTTATTTTTCGACGGAGGGTGTAACTTCTATAGAAGTTATCGAAATGTGACGAAATGGACAAATTGTGCTTATTGGAGGCCTGAAACGCTCTAAAACAACGATTTGTCTACTTTGGTTGAAACCCTTAGGAATCCCGGCCGTATGCAAGATTCCTCTTAAAACTGGAAGTTTGTGGTAGATAGACTGAAATCAGCAAATTTCTATTTTTTATGCATATTTTAACCGAAAACGACGAAAAAACTCAATTTATGCATTTTCATTATACTCTTGAAGAATGCAACCTATAATTCTTATTTTTCGACGGAGGGTGTAACTTCTATAGAAAATATCGAAATGTGACGAAAAGGACAAATTGTGCTTATTGGAGCCTGAAACGCTCCAAAACAACGATTTGTCAACTTTGGTTGAAACCCTTAGGAATCCCAGCCGTATGCAAGATTCCTCTTAAAACTGGAAGTTTGTGGTAGATAGACTGAAATCAGCCAATTTCTATTTTTTATGCATATTTTAACCAAAAACGACGAAAAAACTCAATTTATGCATTTTCATTATACTCTTGAAGAATGCAGCCTATGATTCTTATTTTTCAACGGAGGGTGTAACTTCTATAGAAGTTATCGAAATGTGACGAAATGGACAATTTGTGCTTATTGGAGCCTGAAACGCTCTAAAACAACGATTTGTTAACTTTGGTTGAAACCCTTAGGAATCCCGGCCGTATGCAAGATTCCTCTTAAAACTGGAAGTTTGTGGTAGATAGACTAAAATCAGCCAATTTCTATACCTTATGCATATTTTAACCAAAAACGACCAAAAAACTCAATTTATGCATTTTCATAATACTCTTTCAGAATGCACACTAACATTATTATTTTTCAACGGAGGGTGTAACTTCTATAGAAGTTATCGAAATGTGACGAAATGGACAAATTGTGCTTATTGGAGCCTGAAACGCTCTAAAACAACGATTTGTCAACTTTGGTTGAAACCCTTAGGAATCCCGACCGTATGCAAGATTCCTCTTAAAACTGGAAGTTTGTGGTAGATAGACTGAAATCAGCAAATTTCTATTTTTTATGCATATTTTAACCGAAAACGACGAAAAAACTCAATTTATGCATTTTCATTATACTCTTGAAGAATGCAGCCTATGATTCTTATTTTTCAACGGAGGGTGTAACTTCTATAGAAGTTATCGAAATGTGACGAAATGGACAAATTGTGCTAATTGGAGCCTGAAACGCTCTAAAACAACGATTTGTCTTCTTTGGTTGAAACCCTTAGGAATCCCGGCCGTATGCAAGATTTCTCTTAAAACTGGAAGTTTGTGGTAGATAGACTGAAATCAGCCAATTTCTATTTTTTATGCATATTTTAACCAAACGCGACGAAAAAACTCAATTTATGCATTTTCATTATACTCTTGAAGAATGCAGCCTATAATTCTTATTTTTCGACGGAGGGTGTAACTTCTATAGAAGTTATCGAAATGTGACGAAATGGACAAATTGTGCTTATTGGAGGCCTGAAACGCTCTAAAACAACGATTTGTCTACTTTGGTTGAAACCCTTAGGAATCCCAGCCGTATGCAAGATTCCTCTTAAAACTGGAAGTTTGTGGTAGATAGACTGAAATCAGCCAATTTCTATTTTTTATGCATATTTTAACCAAAAACGACGAAAAAACTCAATTTATGCATTTTCATTATACTCTTGAAGAATGCAGCCTATGATTCTTATTTTTCAACGGAGGGTGTAACTTCTATAGAAGTTATCGAAATGTGACGAAATGGACAACTTGTGCTTAATGGAGCCTGAAACGCTCTAAAACAACGATTTGTCAACTTTGGTTGAAACCCTTAGGAATCCCGGCCGTATGCAAGATTCCTCTTAAAACTGGAAGTTTGTGGTAGATAGACTGAAATCAGCCAATTTCTATTTTTTATGCATATTTTAACCAAAAACGACGAAAAAACTCAATTTATGCATTTTCATTATACTCTTGAAGAATGCAACCTATAATTCTTATTTTTCGACGGAGGGTGTAACTTCTATAGAAGTTATCGAAATGTGACGAAATGGACAAATTGTGCTTATTGGAGCCTGAAACGCTCTAAAACAACGATTTGTCAACTTTGGTTGAAACCCTTAGGAATCCCGGCCGTATGCAAGATTCCTCTTAAAACTGGAAGTTTGTGGTAGATAGACTTAAATCAGCCAATGTCTATTTTTTATGCATATTTTAACCAAAAACGACGAAAAAACTCAATTTATGCATTTTCATTATACTCTTGAAGAATGCAGCCTATAATTCTTATTTTTCAACGGAGGGTGTAACTTCTATAGAAGTTATCGAAATGTGACGAAATGGACAAATTGTGCTTATTGGAGCCTGAAACGCTCTTAAACAACGATTTGTGCAATTTGGTTGAAACCCTTAGGAATCCCAGCCGTATGCAAGATTCCTCTTAAAACTGGAAGTTTGTCGTAGATAGACTAAAATCAGCCAATTTCTATATTTTATGCATATTTTAACCAAAAACGACGAAAAAACTCAATTTATGCATTTTCATTATACTCTTGAAGAATGCAGCCTATAATTCTTATTTTTCAACGGAGGGTGTGACTTCTATAGAAGTTATCGAAATGTGACGAAATGGACAAATTGTGCTTATTGGAGCCAGAAACGCTCTAAAACAACGATTTGTCAACTTTGGTTGAAACCCTTAGGAATCCCGGCCGTATGCAAGATTCCTCTTAATACTGGAAGTTTGTGGTAGATAGACTGAAATCAGCCAATTTCTATTTTTTATGCATATTTTAACCAAAAACGACGAAAAAACTCAATTTATGCATTTTCATTATACTCTTGAAGAATGCAACCTATAATTCTTATTTTTCGACGGAGGGTGTAACTTCTATAGAAGTTATCGAAATGTGACGAAATGGACAAATTGTGCTTATTGGAGCCTGAAACGCTCTAAAACAACGATTTGTGCAATTTGGTTGAAACCCTTAGGAATCCCAGCCGTATGCAAGATTCCTCTTAAAACTGGAAGTTTGTGGTAGATAGACTAAAATAAGCCAATTTCTATATTTTATGCAAATTTTAACCAAAAACGACGAAAAAACTCAATTTATGCATTTTCATTATACTCTTGAAGAATGCAGCCTATAATTCTTATTTTTCAACGGAGGGTGTAACTTCTATAGAAGTTATCGAAATGTGACGAAATGGACAAATTGTGCTTATTGGAGCCTGAAACGCTCTTAAACAACGATTTGTCAACTTTGGTTGAAACCCTTAGGAATCCCGGCCGTATGCAAGATTCCTCTTAAAACTGGAAGTTTGTGGTAGATAGACTGAAATCAGCCAATTTCTATTTTTTATGCATATTTTAACCAAAAACGACGAAAAAACTCAATTTATGCATTTTCATTATACTCTTGAAGAATGCAACCTATAATTCTTATTTTTCGACGGAGGGTGTAACTTCTATAGAAGTTATCGAAATGTGACGAAATGGACAAATTGTGCTTATTGGAGCCTGAAACGCTCTAAAACAACGATTTGTGCAATTTGGTTGAAACCCTTAGGAATCCCAGCCGTATGCAAGATTCCTCTTAAAACTGGAAGTTTGTGGTAGATAGACTAAAATCAGCCAATTTCTATATTTTATGCAAATTTTAACCAAAAACGTCGAAAAAAACTCAATTTATGCATTTTCATTATACTCTTGAAGAATGCAGCCTATAATTCTTATTTTTCAACGAAGGGTGTAACTTCTATAGAAGTTATCGAAATGTGACGAAATGGACAAATTGTGCTTATTGGAGCCTGAAACGCTCTAAAACAACGATTTGTCAACTTTGGTTGAAACCCTTAGGAATCCCGGCCGTATGCAAGATTCCTCTTAAAACTGGATTTTGTGGTAGATAGACTGAAATCAGCCAATTTCTATTTTGTATGCATATTTTAACCAAAAACGACGAAAAAACTCAATTTATGTATTTTCATTATACTCTTGAAGAATGCAACCTATAATTCTTATTTTTCGACGGAGGGTGTAACTTCTATAGAAGTTATCGAAATGTGACGAAATGGACAAATTGTGCTTATTGGAGCCTGAAACGCTGTAAATCAACGATTTGTCAATTTTGGTTATAACCCTTAGGAATCCCGGCCGTATGCATGATTCCTCTTAAAACTGGAAGTTTGTGGTAGATAGACTGAAATCAGCCAATTTCTATATTTTTTGCATATTTTAACCAAAAACGACGAAAAAACTCAATTTATGCATTTTCATTATACTCTTGAAGAATGCAGCCTATAATTCTTATTTTTCAACGGAGGGTGTAACTTCTATAGAAGTTATCGAAATGTGACGAAATGGACAACTTGTGCTTAATGGAGCCTGAAACGCTCTAAAACAACGATTTGTCAACTTTGGTTGAAACCCTTAGGAATCCCGGCCGTATGCAAGATTCCTCTTAAAACTGGGAGTTTGTGGTAGATAGACTGAAATCAGCCAATTTCTATTTTTTATGCATATTTTAACCAAAAACGACGAAAAAACTCAATTTATGCATTTTCATTATACTCTTGAAGAATGCAGCCTATAATTCTTATTTTTCAACGGAGGGTGTAACTTCTATAGAAGTTATCGAAATGTGACGAAATGGACAAATTGTGCTTATTGGAGCCTGAAACGCTCTAAAACAACGATTTGTCAACTTTGGTTCAAACCCTTTGGAATCCCAGCCGTATGCAAGATTCCTCTTAAAACTGGAAGTTTGTGGTAGATAGACTAAAATCAGCCAATTTCTATATTTTATGCATATTTTAACCAAAAACGACGAAAAAACTCAATTTATGCATTTTCATTATACTCTTGAAGAATGCAGCCTATGATTCTTATTTTTCAACGGAGGGTGTAACTTCTATAGAAGTTATCGAAATGTGACGAAATGGACAAATTGTGCTTATTGGAGCCTGAAACGCTCTAAAACAACGATTTGTCTACTTTGGTTGAAACCCTTAGGAATCCCGGTCGTATGCAAGATTCCTCTTAAAACTGGAAGTTTGTGGTAGATAGACTGAAATCAGCCAATTTCTATTTTTTATGCATATTTTAACCAAAAACGACGAAAAAACTCAATTTATGCATTTTCATTATACTCTTGAAGAATGCAGCCTATAATTCTTATTTTTCGACGGAGGGTGTAACTTCTATAGAAGTTATCGAAATGTGACGAAATGGACAAATTGTGCTTATTGGAGCCTGAAACGCTCAAAAACAACGATTTGTGCAATTGGTTGAAACCCTTAGGAATCCCAGCCGTATGCAAGATTCCTCTTAAAACTGGAAGTTTGTGGTAGATAGACTAAAATCAGCCAATTTCTATATTTTATGCATATTTAAACCAAAAACGCCAAAAAAACTCAATTTATGCATTTTCATAATACTCTTTCAGAATGCACACTAACATTATTATTTTTCAACGGTTGGTGTAACTTCTAAAGTAGTTATCGAAAGGTGACGAAATGGACAAATTGTGCTTATTGGAGCCTGAAACGCTCTAAAACAACGATTTGTCAATTTTGGTTCAAACCCTTTGGAATCCCAGCCGTATGCAAGATTCCTCTTAAAACTGGAAGTTTGTGGTAGATAGACTAAAATCAGCCAATTTCTATATTTTATGCATATTTTAACCAAAAACGACGAAAAAACTCAATTTATGCATTTTCATTATACTCTTGAAGAATGCAGCCTATGATTCTTCTTTTTCAACGGAGGGTGTAACTTCTATAGAAGTTATCGAAATGTGACGAAATGGACAAATTGTGCTTATTGGAGCCTGAAACGCTCTAAAACAACGATTTGTCTACTTTGGTTGAAACCCTTAGGAATCCCGGCCGTATGCAAGATTTCTCTTAAAACTGGAAGTTTGTGGTAGATAGACTGAAATCAGCCAATTTCTATTTTTTATGCATATTTTAACCAAACGCGACGAAAAAACTCAATTTATGCATTTTCATTATACTCTTGAAGAATGCAGCCTATAATTCTTATTTTTCGACGGAGGGTGTAACTTCTATAGAAGTTATCGAAATGTGACGAAATGGACAAATTGTGCTTATTGGAGCCTGAAACGCTCTAAAACAACGATTTGTCTACTTTGGTTGAAACCCTTAGGAATCCCGGCCGTATGCAAGATTCCTCTTAAAACTGGAAGTTTGTGGTAGATAGACTGAAATCAGCAAATTTCTATTTTTTATGCATATTTTAACCGAAAACGACGAAAAAACTCAATTTATGCATTTTCATTATACTCTTGAAGAATGCAACCTATAATTCTTATTTTTCGACGGAGGGTGTAACTTCTATAGAAGTTATCGAAATGTGACGAAAAGGACAAATTGTGCTTATTGGAGCCTGTAACGCTCCAAAACAACGATTTGTCAACTTTGGTTGAAACCCTTAGGAATCCCAGCCGTATGCAAGATTCCTCTTAAAACTGGAAGTTTGTGGTAGATAGACTGAAATCAGCCAATTTCTATTTTTTATGCATATTTAAACCAAAAACGACGAAAAAACTCAATTTATGCATTTTCATTATACTCTTGAAGAATGCAGCCTATAATTCTTATTTTTCAACGGAGGGTGTAACTTCTATAGAAGTAATCGAAATGTGACGAAATGGACAAATTGTGCTTATTGGAGCCTGAAACGCTCTAAAACAACGATTTGTGCAATTTGGTTGAAACCCTTAGGAATCCCAGCCGTATGCAAGATTCCTCTTAAAACTGGAAGTTTGTGGTAGATAGACTAAAATCAGCCAATTTCTATATTTTATGCATATTTAAACCAAAAACGCCAAAAAAACTCAATTTATGCATTTTCATAATACTCTTTCAGAATGCACACTAACATTATTATTTTTCAACGGTTGGTGTAACTTCTAAAGTAGTTATCGAAAGGTGACGAAATGGACAAATTGTGCTTATTGGAGCCTGAAACGCTCTAAAACAACGATTTGTCAACTTTGGTTCAAACCCTTCGGAATCCCAGCCGTATGCAAGATTCCTCTTAAAACTGGAAGTTTGTGGTAGATAGACTAAAATCAGCCAATTTCTATATTTTATGCATATTTTAACCAAAAACGACGAAAAAACTCAATTTATGCATTTTCATTATACTCTTGAAGAATGCAGCCTATGATTCTTATTTTTCAACGGAGGGTGTAACTTCTATAGAAGTTTTCGAAATGTGACGAAATGGACAAATTGTGCTTATTGGAGCCTGAAACGCTCTAAAACAACGATTTGTCTACTTTGGTTGAAACCCTTAGGAATCCCGGCCGTATGCAAGATTTCTCTTAAAACTGGAAGTTTGTGGTAGATAGACTGAAATCAGCCAATTTCTATTTTTTATGCATATTTTAACCAAACGCGATGAAAAAATTCAATTTATGCATTTTCATTATACTCTTGAAGAATGCAGCCTATAATTCTTATTTTTCGACGGAGGGTGTATTTTCTTTAGAAATTATCGAAATGTGACGAAATGGACAAATTGTGCTTATTGGAGCCTGAAACGCTCAAAAACAACGATTTGTGCAATTTGATTGAAACCCTTAGGAATCCCAGCCGTATGCAAGATTCCTCTTAAAACTGGAAGTTTGTGGTATGGACTAAAATCAGCCAATGTCTATATTTTATGCATATTTTAACCAAAAACGACGAAAAAACTCAATTTATGCATTTTCATTATACTCTTGAAGAATGCAGCCTATAATTATTATTTTTCAACGGAGGGTGTAACTTCTATAGAAGTTATCGAAATGTGACGAAATGGACAATTTGTGCTTATTGGAGCCTGAAACGCTCTAAAACAACGATTTGTCAACTTTGGTTGAAACCCTTAGGAATCCCGGCCGTATGCAAGATTCCTCTTAAAACTGGAAGTTTGTGGTAGATAGACTAAAATCAGCCAATTTCTATATTTTATGCATATTTTAACCAAAAACGACCAAAAAACTCAATTTATGCATTTTCATAATACTCTTTCAGAATGCACACTAACATTATTATTTTTTAACGGAGGGTGTAACTTCTATAGAAGTTATCGAAATGTGACGAAATGGACAAATTGTGCTTATTGGAGCCTGAAACGCTCTAAAACAACGATTTGTCAACTTTGGTTGAAACCCTTAGGAATCCCGACCGTATGCAAGATTACTCTTAAAACTGGAAGTTTGTGGTAGATAGACTGAAATCAGCCAATTTCTATTTTTTATGCATATTTTAACCAAAAACGACGAAAAAACTCAATTTATGCATTTTCATTATGCTCTTGAAGAATGCAACCTATAATTCTTATTTTTCGACGGAGGGTGTAACTTCTATAGAAGTTATCGAAATGTGACGAAATGGACAAATTGTGCTTATTGGAGCCTGAAACGCTCTTAAACAACGATTTGTGCAATTTGGTTGAAACCCTTAGGAATCCCAGCCGTATGCAAGATTCCTCTTAAAACTGGAAGTTTGTGGTAGATAGACTAAAATCAGCCAATTTCTATATTTTATGCATATTTTAACCAAAAACGACGAAAAAACTCAATTTATGCATTTTCAT
>CAMDTW010000044.1:0-43784 GCA_945910005.1 Isoperla grammatica | reverse complement strand
TTTGATAGTCGTTACTCACTCCTAATTTGCATACCTAATTTGCATAATCAAAGTCAACGGCAATGCAACCTTCGGGATCGTAAAATGTGGGCCTTGTTCCATGTGGGCGTTATTCCATGTGGGCCTTGTTCCATGTGGGTGTTATTCCATGTGGGCCTTGTTCCATGTGGGCCTTGTTCCATGTGGGCGTTATTCCGGTAGCTTGCATGGCCGCCTGGCTCGCGCTCGTAGACAGTTTCCTAAGTCTGCGATAGAGTGCGTTACTCGCGCCAACACGGGCGAATCTGGCGGCCGTTAAGTTACTTACCCGTTTGAAGCCAATGGCGGTACGCGCGAAGAGAATGGCTATCTTAACGGCTTACCTACGAATAATAGTAATAATAATAACAACAATTATTATTATAATGAAGAATTAATATTGTTTAGATGTTTGTTGAATAATGTATTCATTTTATATAATAGATAGGCGCTAATTGTGCGTTGTTTTAAGGTTTCAAGTGGATTTAGTAAGGTAAGCGCATAGAAATACTCGAATACTCGACATTTATGTCCGTACAACATGATCGCACCAGGTATGACCGAGTTTGTATGTGTTACAACAAAAAATGTATAATAATAATTAGGAAAACGCCACATGAGAACCGCGTTATCAGTTGAGCGAATAATATTTTTGACAGGATTGCGGCGTGAGTTAAAAACTTACAACTTATGTGAAGTGTGTTCGGATATGTTGTAAATATTTTCATGACATATTATTTAAATCCGTCAAGATGATATTATAAAAAAAAAAAAACTTAATATAAAACCATTAATGGTTTTTCGTGAAACAGTCGTCTACTAATTAAGCGAGCGAAGCGAGCGTTTCCACTTGACTCTTATGGCACTTCGTTCTGTTTTTTTTTTTGTTTTTTTTTTGTTTTTTTTTTTTTTTTTTGTTTTTGTTTTTGTTTTTATGTCTGTCGATAGCGGTCGAACGGAAAGTCCGATCAACTTGAAATTTGGACCATCCAAAAGCCTCGATGTGGATTGAAGGTGTATAGTTTTGAGGCAAAATCGTTCGAAAAGTTACAAAGTTACACCGTAGTTACTGCAAAATATTTTTCTGAAACAAAATGGCGGCAAAATGTGAGATAGCCAGATTTTTCTACAGATTTTTCCGGTCACGAATATGTTAATGTAATGGCGATCTGATAAATATTGGCAAAGTTACACGAAAGTTACTCGAAAATATGTTTCTAAAACGCAGTAACGGCAAAATGTGAGGTGGCTATCTTATAGTAAATTTTTGTCCGGTCACGAATATACTAATGTAAACGCGATCAAATACGTATTAGAGGCAGAAATTACATTTCTTTTGCTGTCAATAAGTGTTAGTAACGGTGGCGGACCGTGTTGAAAACATGACCACGAAAATTCTTAGCAACGCACATTGCACTGCATACAACAATGTCGGAAAGTATAATAGCCATGGAAATAAGAACAATTTTTGCAATGCGCATTCTTGAATTGTTGTTAATTGTTGTTTGTATTAGCATTGAAATCTTTTCGCCAGAAAGTTCGAAGATATTGACGCGCTCGCTTATCAACGCGTCAAACAGAGCGTTTTCCTAGTTAGGCTGTACATCATAAACTCTTTTACATATCTGTGTATACAATATTGAGTTAGATAATGGTTATATGTAAAGAGTATTTTTTTATTTTATAGAGAAACGCATGTTAACCATAATTAAAGAGTTTTAAATGTTGTAAATTAGTAGTTTCTTGCAATGTACACGAAAAACATCAAACGTATCACACAATTAATGCCATTCTATGAAAGTTCAATCCAAAGGCACCATTAACAGAGGCAGTGGCGTAACTACCGCCCGGCACACCCGGGCAAAGCCCGGAAACCCCCACTTCGAGGGGGGCCCAAAGGGCCTCGGAGATTTTCCCTGAGTTATTAATCTAACTCAAAATTTTATATTTCCTCTAATTTCGCAAAATAGTTGTGACACAATATTTAGATGGAAACTGTTCAATATTCATTTATTTATTCTGTAAAGTACCGTCTATATGCATTATCTACTAGGCTGTGCTTAGAATACAGTGAGTTTGTGCATTATCCACTAGGCTGTGCTTAGAGTGCAGTGAGTTTGTGCATTATCCACTAGGCTGTGCTTAGAATGCAGTGACTTTGTGCACATGTGAATTTGTAGAGAGCTTTGGTAATATCAATAAAGAACTTGCATTGTTACATTGCATAGCAACGGTTGTTGACTGGTAACTAAGGACATTATACAGAAGAAGATGGTGGGAAGTGAGCCTAGAGAGAGGAAGTGGTGTTGAAAGCTACACGGAACAACTTCAAGAACTCGAGTCTTTAAGCCTTACAATTTCTCTAGTTATCCAAACTAGTATTACCCAGACGTCAACTACGCCTGCCCCGTTAAATGGGACGGTGATTTTTGAAGCGTCGGCCGTCGGTTACACACGATCAACCACTGAATTCAACGTACCAAGGACATTTTGGAAATCCTACCATGGACGCCTGCTTGAGAAACCAAGGTTAGAAGAAGAATACACCTATAACTGGAGCTGGTACTGTCTGTAGACCTATTTGTGACAAGTTATTTACTGTGAGCATTCGTTGTCTATGTGATACAATATAAATTAATAATACAACTCAAGTTTTCAAGTGTTGGTTTATTTCCCGGCTGAGCTAGGCCGACCAGTGTAGAAAGAGGGCGAGGGTACTGTTACAATTTGAAATGTCCTTCTTGGTACGTTGAATTCAGTGGTTGATCGTGTGTAACCGACGGCCGACGCTTCAAAAATCACCGTCCCATTTAACGGGGCAGGCGTAGTTGACGTCTGGGTAATACTAGTTTGGATAACTAGAGAAATTGTAAGGCTTAAAGACTCTAGTTCTTGAAGTTGTTCCGTGTAGCTTTCAACACCACTTCCTCTCTCTAGGCTCACTTCCCACCATCTTCTTCTGTATAATGTCCTTAGTTACCAGTCAACAACCGTTGCTATGCAATGTAACAATGCAAGTTCTTTATTGATATTACCAAAGCTCTCTACAAATTCACATGTGCACAAAGTCACTGCATTCTAAGCACAGCCTAGTGGATAATGCACAAACTCACTGCACTCTAAGCACAGCCTAGTGGATAATGCACAATCTCACTGTATTCTAAGCACAGCCTAGTAGATAATGCATATAGACGGTACTTTACAATTCTTTATTGACAACAGGTCACAAGACCCACAAGTGCAATATAATAAAGTTGTATACAAGGACAAGTACAATTACAAACAAATACAAAGACAAGTACTGGCAATCAAGGAAATAAAATACAGACGTACACTTCATAATATTCACACAGGCGTACATGTGTATGTCGATAACAGTTAAAAATAAGTTTTAGTGAAGGATAAAAGAGAAAGAATTACAAAGGAACAGTACTTTTAGCGGTGTTTAGATATAGCCGATTTGAATGCGTCCAGTTTCACTGGCATTAGCAAAAGGGTGTGGAGAGGGGGGGGGGGGGTTGTAATGTGCTTATTTATTTATTTTACAGCAATCCTTTTCAGTTGTGAAACTGATTTACAAAAATTACAATGTTCTTTACTGACTGCCTACTTAGCCGGTACGCTCTTAGGTGACGCCGTGGTGGTTTCTTTTGTTACTTCCGTCTCGATTAGCCCTATCGAAAAATATGAGACGTTAAGGCCAATTTATCAATCAATCTTTTGTTACTGCACTTATTCGAACTTTACACGAACCACCACACTCAATTCTGATATAAAAATTGGCTCATTCTGTCACTTTTCCCAATATGCGTACTACCCCGATACTTTATGCTGTTGCCTATGGGTGGACAGGGTAGGGATGCCGGGGGTAGATAAGACACAAGGTAGTACAAGAATAGCGAAGAATTGTTTGAAATATTATTACTCAATGCTTAAGGGAGTTATAATACTGAATGAAAGCTGTGAAATAAAATTACTCTACTTGCTACCAAGAAAATTACAAACCATGTCATTTCTACAAGGTACATATTGATAATGTCAGACCAGTTACTTTCTACATTTAAATGCTGATTGCTAAGGGAGTAATAATATTGAATAAGTGACCTGAAATACTATTACTCTATGTGCTAACGAGGAAATCGTGTACCATGTCTTTTCAAAAGGGTCTATCGGGATGATGTAAGACTAGTTAATTTCTACATTAAACCCCATTGTTAAGGGAGCAATAATATAGAATGAAAAGCCTGAAATACTGTTACTCTACCTGCTAACTATAAAGAAATACACCGTGTCATTGCGACTAGGGTCATCGTGATGCTGTAGGTGTAGTTACTTCAACGTAATAACGCAGTTGTTTAAGAAGTAATAATATTGAATGAGGGACATGAAATAAGCTATTACTTTACCTGCTTACGACGAAGATACGATGACATAGCAACTAGGTTCCTCGTAATGATGTAAGTTAGTTACTTAAAACATCTAAAAACTCGGAGTAATTATATTGAATGAAGAAGGTACTACCTGCTATCAAGGAAATTATATACGATGCCTAAATAACAAGGTTTGTTTTTTAACTACCTTAAGGAGGGAAGCCACAGCAAATCTTAACTTTTAATGTATGGGACCAATTACGCTGAAACTTGCAGACATTGTTCAGACACTTTATAAACTAAGATTAAAAATAAAATAAAAAATAATATATACATATTTCCATTGTTATTTAAATTGTCATTGTTATTACAACAATACTCATGGGGCAAGCTGTAACAAGGGAACCAATAAAGATAAACTTCTTTTTTAAATTTTAAATTGAAGATGTCTAGACATGCAACAAATAAGTGTATCGCCAGTAAGACAATGTTAATATTATGGAAGTTATTAGCTTTTGAATTTCCATTTTTTATAAAGAAACAAAATCCTAAATTTATAATTCGTGAATTATTTTTTATCTCAAGTACTAATGATCATGCAGATTTTATAAAACACTTTTTCATCTTTAATCTATTAAGGATAACACACACAAAAAATCATTTTTGTGGGACAAGTAGTTTGCAAGATATGATTTTATCCATACTAAATTGTGTATGAAAAAAAGATAAGCCAGAAAGAAGCTTTAAAGTTTAGATAATGTATTTCAGGCACTTAAGACTGTCAACAAAGTATATCTTTCCTAGGCTCATTGTCTAAAATGCCCCAGCACCATAAATGCAGATGGGCTACACATTTAGCTTAAAACACGACTGGAAAATAACAAACCAAGCCAACATAACACCACCGTCATCATTTGAAACGATCAATAATAACTGTGCATGTGCTTGAATTTCAGCGCAAAAACGCTGTACATGCATCATTCAAGTGTAAATAAATGCATATTTCATAAGCTATATTCTTTGTTTGGGTTAAAATATTAATTCATTAAGGTTTAAAGTAATTAATGTCAAATTTTGAAAAAAATTGTTTTTTTTTTAATTTCGAGCAGATTTGCTGTGGCTTCCCTCCTTAAGGGTCAAGGCAAAATGTGTATTTACTATGTATGTGTACGTGTACTATTAGAGTAGCGTAGGCGGAGTGAATCTCTCAATTCAACTCAAACGGCGCTTTCTGTTTCATTTTGTGCGCTCATCTGGTAACGCGTATCTCACAAATTGTGTTTTCTTTTCGAATCTTTCTTTTCAATTTTACCGCCGTCATCCAACGGCCGCCAGATTCGCCCGTGTTGGCGCGAGTAACGCACTCTATCGCAGACTTAGGAAACTGTCTACGAGCGCGAGCCAGGCGGCCATGCAAGCTACCGGAATAAAGCCCACATGGAACAAGGCCCACATGGAACAAGGCCCACATGGAATAACGCCCACATGGAACAAGGCCCACATGGAGTAACGCCCACATGGAACAAGGCCCACATTTTACGATCCCGAAGGTTGCATTGCCGTTGACTTTGATTATGCAAATTAGGTATGCAAATTAGGTGTGAGTAACGACTATCAAAACCAATATGAAACATTTGGCAACGCAGCATCGCTCGGGAAGCTTCGGGTTCGTAAAATGTGGGCCTTGTTCCATGTGGGCGTTATTCCATGTGGGCCTTGTTCCATGTGGGCCTTATTCCTTGTGGGCGTTATTCCGCGTCCCCGTAAAAATCATCCCAAAAATATGAATAGCATTGCTAACTAAAACAAAAATGTAGTTACGGCCTTCTTCTTTAGTAGGGCAGTATATAGAGCAGTATAACTATAAAATTAAGCTAACATAATTGGAGGAACGAATACCCGTGCCAATGACAAAAGTTCTTGTGAAATAAAATAAGTTTGTATGAACTATTTAACCATAAATGTATATTATTGCGTGTTATTTTTTTTTCTTCCAATGATGGCAAGACCAAATAAAATGAAAAACGGATCATTAGATACGCTTGTTTGTAGCAAATATTCCACGAACTAGTAGAAATGCACTGACGTTTGTTTGTAGTATGAAGGTTTTTGTTTGCAAGACCGCGAGTGAAATGCTTATTTGCCTACTCGAGTTTGCAAAGCATCGATTACGTATTATAATGACTCTGATGATGATGAAACACTAAATACTGAACAATATAATCTACCCCCGTCAGGCCGTCACAATGTCGCTATAAATGATGTGCTGGGGGCTAAACATGCATTGATTTCAGTCATATTGTGTGTTGCTTATAAAATAATTTATTTTAGTTCGAGCACGAATTTTACGACGTCATCATTTTAGATAATATTATATTTGAGCAGATTCGATTTATTCCATGAGAGAATTTGTGACTCCTCTCTCTCCCCCCCCCCCCCCCCCCCACCCGGCCCCCCCGGGATGGTGTTGTTTTGAGTTCCAAGAAAAATTAAGTTACATTGATTTTTACCAATATTTTCTGTACAAACGCGAGTTACGTATTTGCATAAAAGTAACAGCCCCCCTCTATATGCGCGTTGCCATTGGTACAAACAAGATTTATACAGTCATACACTATAATAAACTATTTTAGAAGTCGACTTTTGCGAACTTTGATAGTTTATAAACTACAATCATTTATTTACACAAAACGTAGTCACAACCAAATAATGAATCAGATTGGATGTTCAGTGGCGACCGCAGGAATATATTTCGGGGAGGGTTGCCTAGAGTAGAACTTAACTGTAAGAAGGTGATCAACAAGCGACACAATGGGGGGGGGGGAGTCCCCACCGCAACCTTTTATAAATCTGTGGTTTTAAATTTAATGTGTTTGAGAACAAGGTAAGGTGCTTTGCTGAACGGGACGTGTTACATCGGCGCCAAATACGATATCGAAATCATTTCAACATTTAATATTATATAAAATGTTGTTGCTCCTCATACAATATCGTCTTTACGGGAGTGTTTCCCGACTAAGCAAACAGAGAAATTAACACGTAAATCTATTTAAATTTTTGAGTAAATCTAGATGATTTGCAGAGTATAATTATATCTGGGATTTCGGGGGGGGGGGGGGGGGGGGCTCCAGGCCCCCCCCCCGAACTACTACTAACCCGAAAATATTTTAGTTTTACTAACACACATATATGTTGCATATGTAGGCTGAGGCAATGAACAAGCATATTTAATATTGACCAATGTAATATTATTAATAATTAATATAGATATTGCCATCTTCCTAGAAACGAAAAATGCCTTACTTTGATACCACATAATATGATATGCTTTATGATATTTGTACATATTGTAAATATTCTAATTGACAATCAATTATATTAATACTTTGTTAATTGCACATTTATTTTTCAATTGTGTTAAATTCACAGACACAAATTGCAGAGTACAAATGATACAGTGTGATATGCCACTCGCTACGTTTTGAACAATTTTTATATTGATTGATTTATTAAAATTGAAATTAATCTAAGATTTAACTAATTGTGACTTCTATAAAATATATTTCCTGTTGGTTTAAATGTGTTTAATCTATAAAAGATATAGTTGAGGTACAAATTGGCATCTTATTATCACGTTTTGTTTAAAATTTAGTTTTTTTATTAATTGCGCAATTAGCTTTATTACTATTGATTACATTTTACTTTAATCGAACCAACAATGTAAAATGTATGATTTTCTTTCATTTAATACCTCATTTGACTATATTGAATACATTAAATCGAGAATAACTCAATTTATATAATTAATTAAATTTAATTAATAAGTCGTCAACTATAATTAGTTCCGTTTGAACCATCAATTTTTTAATTCAGCATACTCAAATTAGTCAGCGTGCAAATTGTCACGTTTGTTTCACCTTTTGCACTATTTGGCAACATGAAGGAGATCCAATTACTGCACTATAAGTTATGCAATGCACATGAGTTCGCATCCCACATAAGGCATGGGTGTTTTGTAACTGTCCTTCATCTAACAGGCCATTCATCGTAACGATTAGCATTATTTAAATAATAGAGACGTACAGCAACAAGATCGCTTGAATAAAATGATAGTAATACTGCCCGGAAGGACGGGGAAATAATTATGTTTTAATCGTAATTCAAGTATAATATTCTGTACAGCCGTCGTTCCTAGTTTACTTTCACTCTCAAGATGATCTTCTAATTGGAAACTATGTTGGCCGATCATTCACATCCGTATTCCCCGTCCAGGAGAGTCCGACCAACGAGCCCCGGCGGTCCCGCTGTTGTGAGGTAAGATAACTTGCTACCGTGGTCCGAGACATCATGACTTGCTACCGTGGTCCGAGACATCATGACTTGCTACCGTGGTCCGAGACATCATGACTTGCTACCGTGGTCCAAGACATCATACTTGCTACCGTGGTCCAAGACATCATGACTTGCTACCGTGGTCCAAGACATCATGACTTGCTACCGTGGTCCGAGACATAATGACTTGCTACCGTGTCCGAGACATCATGACTTCCTACCGTGGTCCGAGACATCATGACTTGCTACCGTGGTCCAAGACATCATGACTTGCTACCGTGGTCCGAGACATCATGACTTGCTACCGTGGTCCGAGACATCATGACTTCCTACCGTGGTCCGAGACATCATGACTTTCTACCGTGGTCCAAGACATCATGACTTGCTACCGTGGTCCAAGACATCATGACTCGCTACCGTGGTCCGAGACATCATGACTTGCTACCGTGGTCCGAGACATCATGACTTGCTACCGTGGTCCGAGACATCATGACTTGCTACCGTGGTCCGAGACATCATGACTTGCTACCGTGGTCCGAGACATCATGACTTGCTACCGTGGTCCAAGACATCATGACTTGCTACCGTGGTCCGAGACATCATGACTTGCTACCGTGGTCCAAGACATCATACTTGCTACCGTGGTCCAAGACATCATGACTCGCTACCGTGGTCCGAGACATCATGACTTGCTACCGTGGTCCGAGACATCATGACTTGCTACCGTGGTCCGAGACATCATGACTTGCTACCGTGGTCCGAGACATCATGACTTGCTACCGTGGTCCGAGACATCATGACTTGCTACCGTGGTCCAAGACATCATGACTTGCTACCGTGGTCCGAGACATCATGACTTGCTACCGTGGTCCAAGACATCATACTTGCTACCGTGGTCCAAGACATCATGACTTGCTACCGTGGTCCAAGACATCATACTTGCTACCGTGGTCCAAGACATCATGACTTGCTACCGTGGTCCAAGACATCATGACTTGCTACCGTGGTCCAAGACATCATGACTAGTTACCGTGGTCCGAGACATCATGACTTGCTACCGTGGTCCAAGACATCATACTTGCTACCGTGGTCCGAGACATCATGACTCGCTACCGTGGTCCAAGACATCATGACTTGCTACCGTGGTCCAAGACATCATGACTTGCTACCGTGGTCTAAGACATCATACTTGCTACCGTGGTCTAAGACATCATGACTTGCTACCGTGGTCTAAGACATTATGACTTGCTACCGTGGTCCAAGACATCATGACTTGCTACCGTGGTCCAAGACATCATGACTTGCTACCGTGGTCCAAGACATCATGACTTGCTACCGTGGTCCAAGACATCATGACTAGTTACCGTGGTCCGAGACATCATGACTTGCTACCGTGGTCCAAGACATCATACTTGCTACCGTGGTCCGAGACATCATGACTCGCTACCGTGGTCCAAGACATCATGACTTGCTACCGTGGTCCAAGACATCATGACTTGCTACCGTGGTCTAAGACATCATACTTGCTACCGTGGTCTAAGACATCATGACTTGCTACCGTGGTCTAAGACATTATGACTTGCTACCGTGGTCCAAGACATCATGACTTGCTACCGTGGTCCAAGACATCATGACTTGCTACCGTGGTCCAAGACATCATGACTTGCTACCGTGGTCTAAGACATCATGACTTGCTACCGTGGTCCAAGACATCATGACTTGCTACCGTGGTCCAAGACATCATGACTTGCTACCGTGGTCCAAGACATCATACTTGCTACCGTGGTCCAAGACATCATACTTGCTACCGTGGTCTAAGACATCATACTTGCTACCGTGGTCTTAGACATCATGACTTGCTACCGTGGTCCGAGACATAATGACTTGCTACCGTGTCCGAGACATCATGACTTCCTACCGTGGTCCGAGACATCATGACTTTCTACCGTGGTCCAAGACATCATGACTTGCTACCGTGGTCTAAGACATCATGACTTGTAACCGTGGTCCAAGACATCATGACTTGCTACCGTGGTCTTAGACATCATGACTTGCTACCGTGGTCCAAGACATAATGACTTGCTACCGTGGTCCGAGACATCATGACTTGCTACCGTGGTCCGAGACATCATGACTTGCTACCGTGGTCCGAGACATCATGACTTGCTACCGTGGTCCGAGACATCATGACTTGCTACCGTGGTCCGAGATATCATGACTTGCTACCGTGGTCCAAGACATCATGACTTGCTACCGTGGTCTAAGACATCATGACTTGTAACCGTGGTCCAAGACATCATGACTTGCTACCGTGGTCTTAGACATCATGACTTGCTACCGTGGTCCAAGACATAATGACTTGCTACCGTGGTCCGAGACATCATGACTTGCTACCGTGGTCCGAGACATCATGACTTGCTACCGTGGTCCGAGACATCATGACTTGCTACCGTGGTCCGAGACATCATGACTTGCTACCGTGGTCCGAGACATCATGACTTGCTACCGTGGTCCGAGACATCATGACTTGCTACCGTGGTCCAAGACATCATGACTTTCTACCGTGGTCCAAGACATAATGACTTGCTACCGTGGTCCGAGACATCATGACTTGCTACCGTGGTCCGAGACATCATGACTTGCTACCGTGGTCCAAGACATCATGACTTTCTACCGTGGTCCGAGACATCATGACTTGCTACCGTGGTCCGAGACATCATGACTTGCTACCGTGGTCCGAGACATCATGACTTGCTACCGTGGTCCGAGACATCATGACTTGCTACCGTGGTCCAAGACATCATGTCTTGCTACCGTGGTCTAAGACATCATGACTTGTAACCGTGGTCCAAGACATCATGACTTGCTACCGTGGTCTTAGACATCATGACTTGCTACCGTGGTCCAAGACATAATGACTTGCTACCGTGGTCCGAGACATCATGACTTGCTACCGTGGTCCGAGACATCATGACTTGCTACCGTGGTCCGAGACATCATGACTTGCTACCGTGGTCCGAGACATCATGACTTGCTACCGTGGTCCGAGACATCATGACTTGCTACCGTGGTCCGAGACATCATGACTTGCTACCGTGGTCCGAGACATCATGACTTGCTACCGTGGTCCGAGACATCATGACTTGTTACCGTGGTCCGAGACATCATGACTTGCTACCGTGGTCCAATACATCATGACTTGCTACCGTGGTCCGAGACATCATGACTTGCTACCGTGGTCCAAGACATCATGACTTGCTACCGTGGTCTAAGACATCATGACTTGCTACTGTGGTCCAAGACATCATGACTTGCTACCGTGGTCCAAGACATCATGACTCGCTACCGTGGTCCGAGACATCATGACTTGCTACCGTGGTCTAAGACATCATGACTTGCTACCGTGGTCCGAGACATCATGACTTGCTACCGTGGTCCGAGACATCATGACTTGCTACCGTGGTCCGAGACATCATGACTTGCTACCGTGGTCCGAGACATCATGACTTGCTACCGTGGTCCGAGACATCATGACTTTCTACCGGAATATGACTGTCATGCTCTAGCCTAGAAGGATTCATTGTCGATACATTTCACAGCTGACACCGTGTAATGCCGGAAACACTAACAATACGATCCGTTTCCGTGTCTTATGTCACGTTGAAATACTAGAGGATTCTCCGAGACGTGTTAAATGAGGCTATATACGTTCGAATCCTCCAAGCGGCTTGGAGTTTCATCAATCAATAAAATAAGTAATTTTGTAATTTGTATTGATAGTCTCTACTCAGTTACAACTTGCAAGAACTGATTTTCAGTGGAGGACATATTTATTGTGCGTTGTTGCTACTTGCTATGACTGCTTCATAGTTACCGATTTGATAGATGGGTTCAAGAATCTTCGGTTGAAGTAAACTTCTAAAGTTAATCAAACTCTAGCCTGAACTGGGAGTCGATCCCTTCACCTTCCGCATTGGAATAAATCAGGAATAATCCTCTAATACCTATGAGTGTTGTTTTGGAGGTTTTGTTCATGTAATAAAGTGTACTGCTTCCTTCAATTATAACTTCTAAATTATGAGTTTCTTAGCAAAGTTGTGTCTAGCTTGTAACTATTAATAACTAAAAATGAAATGTGAATGCAGAGAAGCATACGAAATAATTGTCTTCGACACGCTCAACACTCCCTGTAATTGTAAACATTCCACCAAATATTACACAATGTTCTCCAACCGGTAAAGATGGCTCATGTATCACACGAGACTCTAATATGGGAGGTCGCTTGTTCGATACCGCTACCGCCCAACCTGATCTTGAAGGTTTCCCCGACGTTTTCTTCAGCCACAATGTGAGTGCGAGTATATTGAGTATATTGAGTATATTGAGTCGATATATTGTCGAGTGTATATTTAACACCCGTCTGGGCCCGAGGAAGAATATGCCCAAAGTGACTCTGCTAGTCGTAAGAGGCGACGAAAGGAGACCCTGTCCCTTCCCCTCACTGTCTCACTGAAGATTTCTCCTCCCACATGGCCCTGCCCTCTCTTGCTGGACTCCCCTTATGACGACTCCCGCGATATAGATGGACCTGATTCGGAAGTCGTCTTATGACCTTAGCTGTCGAGTACGTCGTTCAACACCACCAATCATCATTATATATTTACCAACTATTCCATTATTCATGATCCTTGGTCAGGTTTTCTACGAAAGTTTATTATTATTATTCATTATGCTTATTATTATTATTATTATTATTATTATTATTATTATTATTATTATTATTATTATTATTATTATTATTATTATTATTATTATTATTATTATTATTATTACTATTATTATTATTATTATTATTATTATTATTATTTTATTGTTGCAATACATACAAACTCGGTCAAAACCGGCATAAACATGTTGTACGGACACAAATGTCAAGTATTTCCATGTGTTTACCTTATTAAAATCTACTTAGAACTACTTAATATATCTTCTTCTTCTTCTTCTTCTTCTTCTTCTTTTTCTTCTTCTTCTTCTGCTTCTCAAATGCCCACATTTGGCTATACTACTTAATATATCATTGTCCACATTATTTTTTCCAAACCGAACTGTGGATGCTATGTACGGTCGTGGCCGATTTGTACTCATCCCAGCATTCGCTCTTTGTACGGTGGAAACCACGAAAACCACCATCGGGATGGAGAACTTCTTGAAGTCTTCATTCTTCTTAGTTCAAAAATTTTCGCACTATCCTACACGTGTTCAAAATAATTGCTTTTTGCATCTCGATGTATGTGTTCGGTTGGAGACCAATTAGTTTAATACTGTCATGGAGTTTACGTGGAACAATGCCATTTGCTGATATAATTAACGGTATAACAGTTACATTATTCTGCTTCCACAACCTTTTTATTTCAATTGATAATTCCTTATATCTGTTTATCTTTTCCCGCCAAGTTGTCTCTACATTGTGGCATAAAGGGACGGCAACATCAATTAAAATCGTTTCTTGTTTCTTCTTGTCAATAAATATAATATCCGGTCTATTGTGATGTATGGTTTGGTCTGTAATAACTGCCCGGTCGTAATATAATTTGTAGTCTTTACTATCTAATACCTTTTCAGGCTTGTATTTGTAATACGCAGTGGTTGTGTTTATAAGTTTATACTTCATGGCTAATTTTTGATGTACAATGTTTGCAACTTGGTTATGCCTATGAAGATAATCTGTTTGACAAAGCATTTTGCACCCAGATACGATATGTTCAATTGTTTCGCCTTTCAAATTACATTTTCTACATTTATCTTCCACTGTGACGTCTTTCAGTATGTATTTTTTGTAATTGTTAGTCTTGATTACTTTATCTTGAATAGCGATCATAAATCCCTCTGTTTCGCTGAAAATGTCTCCGGACGTTAACCATTTGTTCGATGCTACCCTATCGACGCTATCCTTAAGAAGTTCTTTATAATGTCTGCTATGTAACGTCTTTTCTGATATTCTGATCTCTTTTGCTGTGTCAGAATTTAGTTTTTGAAGCAAGTTTAAATTTCCGTCATTTAAATTGAGGGGAGAAAGCGACTTGTCTGCCGATACTATAGCTCTATGAAGTTGTGAATGTGGGCATTTTGTATAAAAGTACTTTCTCAGAATTTCAATTTGTTTATAATATAAATTGTTTAAATCAATCAAGCCTCTTCCCCCTTTTTCTCTAGGTAGAGTCACTTGTTCTATTGCTGACTTAGGGTGATGACTTCTGTATTTGGTGAATGTTGTGCGGGTGAGAATTTCTAGGGCATGAAGTTCTGTCTGTGTCCAGTTAATAATTCCAAATGAATATGTTAGTACCGGTAAAGCATAAGTGTTAATTGCTTTGATCTTGTTTTTACCATTCAATTGTGTTTTTAAAATGGATCCTATTCGTTTCTTGTATGCAGAAATAAGTTTACTTTTCATCAGTTTATGATCAATTCGTTTAGCCTGCGCAAATCCCAGATATTTGTATACATCTTCTTCGTCCATTACTCCAATCCGGTTGTCTTCGTCAATTTCAAACTCTTCTAATTTCGTAATCTTTCCTTTGATGACATGAAGTGACTTACATTTATCAATTCCAAAATCCATACATATATCTCTACTGAATTCTAACGTTGAGTTAAGAAGATTCGTCATGTGTGTCGCATTTAAAGCATATAGCTTGAGATCGTCCATGTAGAATAGATGTGAAAGTGTGTGGCAAACCGTATTACCGTCCTTTATCTTGAAACCATGTGTAGATTTGTTTAGTATATGAGATAATGGATTTAATGAAAGACAAAACCATTACGCACTAAACGAGTCACCTTGAAAAATACCTCGTCGGATGTTAACTGGGTCAGTACATATCTGCTCTTTGCCTACGTTTAACTTTAATGTTGTTTTCCAACTCGTCATCGCTGTCCGCAAAAAGTTTACTATCAATGGGTTTACTTTATAAATTTCCAGTATCTGTATTAGCCACGAATGTGGTGACGAATCATACGCTTTCTTGTAATCAATATAGCTAACGTGAATGTTTCTCTTCTTGTTGAAAGCTTGGTTCATTACAACAGAATCGATAATTAATTGTTCCTTACAATTTTTCAATTCAATTTCAATTCAATTTTGCTTTATTATTCTTCTTAAACCTTGCATACATTTTTTTGTTGTTTTGTTATTAATAAAAACATAAGTTTTGTTTACACAAATATTACACATGAATGTATTCGTTTGGTTTTATGTTTACTGTTATAAAAATAAGGTAGAAGAATACCCACCTAGGATGTAGCATCCTGTGTGTGGGAGCTTTCACATTTTCATTTAAATAAAACATAACATCAATATGACAAGATGACTTATTGCATGTTTATACTAAATTAATTACAATAATAAAAAATAAGTAGAACTAGTGCTAGGAAACTATAATAAGGAATAGTAGGTAGTATAAAGATAGAAATAGCATAGAAATAGCATAAATAAATAGAAATAGCATATTATAGTGCACGTAAGATGGATTGTAGCTGAGTTAATCACGTAGATACAATCGAGGGCCTTGGGGCAAAAACTAGATAAGTCCACATAAGTAAGTTCTGAGTAAATCGAAAAACAAAGTTTGAAAATTCCTAACATATATATCTGTTCATGTAATTGCTGATTTATGAAGCATAACTTAAACCTACGGGTGTTTTTAAGTAAAATCAAGATTAAAAAAAAAAAAATATTCATAATTAGTCATATTATGAATTTTATATTTGATGTGACTTGTCTTGTTTTTGCACCAAACAAAATTTTAATGCAAAATAAATCAGATAGATTTTTTCTGGCTTTTTCTCTTAGAAGAGTTCATCATTACGACCAAACAACGACTACCTAACCTCTAATGTCACATGAAATGACAGTTCCCAGCTGGCAAGCACCGCCATCTCGATTGAATGTTTTGGCTCATAAACCAGACAAGTCCAGGGACTTGTCTGGTTTTTGCTACCGATGGAGGTTATTTTAGGATTAGAATGGATGTAACATAGCCATTCAAGTCCGGACTTATCTCGTTTTTGCACCAAAAGAAAGCTTACTTATAATACAAATTTTCACCAGCCATAACTTTTTTTTTTCCAAAAGTGGACTTATCTTGTTTTTGACCCAGTGCCCTCAATGTAGTACGTAACAAATGCAAGATAGAAATAGCATAGTAAATAGAAATAGCATAAATAAATAGAAATAGCATAGTGCACGTAAGATGGATTGTAGCTGACGCACTAGACGCACTAGCACTAGGTTCACATACTCAGTAAAAGAAAACATAGAATAATAGAAAATTATGAATAAAGGTTACAATATTTCTGTTATTTTTTTACCCTAAATTAGGTTGCTAAATATATGAACTAGTGACTAACAACATATAGGAACTAGAAACACATAGCAACACAATTAGCAACACAATAACTAGCAACATTTGCAACGTTTCAAAGAACATTTTTTTTTAAATTTTTGTATGAAATAAGAGAACAGAGGAAATAGTAGTAAGTTAATTCTTTCTCGAATTGTATGAAAAGAAACAGTCTTGAATAAAGTACTACGTATCACGTATCAACAGACCTACTTAGTTTAAAGTTTAATTTATTGTTTACAGTATCTGAGCAAAATTCACGACCTATGTCTTTAATCCATTTTCTTAATTTAATTTTGAATGTGGTTTTACATGAAGTGCTTTTGATTTGAGCTGGAACTAAATTAAACATCTTTCGACCTAGAAAATATCCATGTCTTTGACCTATGCCTTTCTCACATCTAAGTGTACTTAGTTTACGTTTCATTGTCCCCCTAGTTAATACAGGTATATCAACATGTTCATCATTGTTTAAATTTGAGGTTTTCGTATTTGTACATTGATGCTTGTAGTGCGTTATAAGTGCCTGCATGTAAATTTGTCTAATGTCAAGAATATCGGTCTCCGAGTATAGCGTTTCTGAACAAAATCTTCGTGGTTTAAATGTCATTAGTTTAATAATATGTTTTTGTATTACATTCAATGGATCTAAGTATGAGTCTCGAACACCTCCCCAACCGATTATGCCGTATTGTAGTCTTGAATGAATGAAAGCATGGTAGATCATTCTTAGGGCTTTTTTATTTAGAATATTTCTTAGGCGATAAAACTTTAGGATACAGTATCTTATTTTAATTATGTTTCCATTAATGTGCTGTTTCCAGCGTAGTCTACTATCTATTGTTATTCCCAAGTATTTTGCCGCATCAACTTGACGTATAGTGTAACAGCTGCATGGGTTTGTCATAGAGCAGTCAAGTTCATGAATTTTAATATCTCCTGTGAATTGTTTTGATGACTGATTAATTGTGAAGGGGATGTAAACTGTTTTTGATAAATTTAAAGTTAAAAGATTTTGCTGCAGCCATTCATATATTATTTTAAGTTCTTTGTTTGCCAGACTAGTTGTTTCTTTCCAGGAATCTCCGGTAAATATGACTGCTGTATCGTCAGCATAAATGCATAATTTTCCTTTTAATTGCAAGCTACACAGGTCATTGATATAAATTATAAAAAGAATAGGCCCTAGAACAGTGCCCTGAGGTACTCCATATTCAATGCTACGTGTTTTGCTTATTTCTTGACCAATTTTAACGGATTGTGACCTATGCGTGAGATAGCTCTTTATAAGACAAAGGGAGTTACCTCTGATCCCATAATGTTCCATCTTTTGGAGGAGTATACTGTGGTCAACCGTGTCGTGTCCGTGTCACCCTTGCGACAATTTACGACATCCCTTTTGTTCTTCAGCTAATATATTGTGTTCTTCGCAGTGACTATATATTTTATTTGTTATGCACGATGTCAAGATTTTGTAAATAGTAGGTAAGCATGTAATTGGTCTATATTTACTTGGATTTTTGGTGTCATTATCTTTTGGTTTAAGAAATGTTATTCCTTCAGTAAAGAAATCTGGTAAATCCTTGTCTCCTAATATAAATTCATTAAGACATTTAGCAATCTGGGTGTGCATGTTTGAAAACTTCTTGTACCAAAAATTTTGAATGTTATCGTTACCGGGTGCTTTCCAATTATGAGTATTTCGTATCGTTGATTTTATATCATTTACACTGATGCCATCAAATGTCATTTCTTCGATATCACTCATTGCCTCAATTTCATCTTGAATCCATGTTGCATTGTGATTGTGCATTAATGGGTTACTCCATATCCCACCCCAAAACTGCTCAAGGCGGGTTCACACAAAATGACTAAGACTAACGATTAGTGTTTAAGACTAACGATTTAAGGTTTAACAGGGTTGAAGTATACGATTTATGTTTAAGCGTTAACAAACTGTTATAGTGATTAGTGTTTAAGAACGAGTGATTAAGAAAGTTGATTTTCGATTGTTGGCATTGTTGAAATACATTTGGGGATGGATGTTTCCGAGTACGTTGTTTTCCCAAGACTTAATCACTCTATTGTTAGTCTTAGTCCATAGTCATTCTGTCTGAACGCGCCTTCAATCTCTGTCTTCGATGGTATACCGTTGCCTACTATTTCTTCTTTATTGTTAATTTGCTGATAGAATTCTTTTTCTTTTTCTTTAAACATTTCGTTTTGTTCTTTTCTATCACTACACTCTTTATATCTTCGTAGTCTTTTGGCTAATGCACTTACTTTTTGCTTTTATTATTATTATTATTATGATTATTATAATTATAATTATGATTATTATTATTATTATTATTATTATTATTATTATTATTATTATTATTATTATTATTATTATTATTATTATTATTATTATTATTATTATTATTATTATTATTATTATTATTATTATTATTATTATTATTATTATTTTATTGTTGCAATACATACAAACTCGGTCAAAACCGGCATAAACATGTTGTACGGACACAAATGTCAAGTATTTCCATGTGTTTACCTTATTAAAATCTACTTAGAACTACTTAATATATCTTCTTCTTCTTCTTCTTCTTCTTCTTCTTCTTCTTCTTCTTCTGCTTCTCAAATGCCCACATTTGGCTATACTACTGAATATATCATTGTCCACATTATTTTTTCCAAACCGAACTGTGGATGCTATGTACGGTCGTGGCCGATTTGTACTCATCCCAGCATTCGCTCTTTGTACGGTGGAAACCACGAAAACCACCATCGGGATGGAGAACTTCTTAAAGTCTTCATTCTTCTTAGTTCAAAAATTTTCGCACTATCCTACACGTGTTCAAAATAATTGCTTTTTGGATCTCGATGTATATGTTCGGTTGGAGACCAATTAGTTTAATACTGTCATGGAGTTTACGTGGAACAATGCCATTTGCTGATATAATTAACGGTATAACAGTTACATTATTCTGCTTCCACAACCTTTTTATTTCAATAGATAATTCCTTATATCTGTTTATCTTTTCCCGCCAAGTTGTCTCTACATTGTGGCATAAAGGGACGGCAACATCAATTAAAATCGTTTCTTGTTTCTTCTTGTCAATAAATATAATATCCGGTCTATTGTGATGTATGGTTTGGTCTGTAATAACTGCCCGGTCGTAATATAATTTGTAGTCTTTACTATCTAATACCTTTTCAGGCTTGTATTTGTAATACGCAGTGGTTGTGTTTATAAGTTTATACTTCATGGCTAATTTTTGATGTACAATGTTTGCAACTTGGTTATGCCTATGAAGATAATCTGTTTGACAAAGCATTTTGCACCCAGATACGATATGTTCAATTGTTTCGCCGTTCAAATTACATTTTCTACATTTATCTTCCACTGTGACGTCTTTCAGTATGTATTTTTTGTAATTGTTAGTCTTGATTACTTTATCTTGAATAGCGATCATAAATCCCTCTGTTTCGCTGAAAATGTCCCCGGACGTTAACCATTTGTTCGATGCTACCCTATCGACGCTATCCTTAAGAAGTTCTTTATAATGTCTGCTATGTAACGTCTTTTCTGATATTCTGATCTCTTTTGCTGTGTCAGAATTTAGTTTTTGAAGCAAGTTTAAATTTCCGTCATTTAAATTGAGGGGAGAAAGCGACTTGTCTGCCGATACTATAGCTCTATGAAGTTGTGAATGTGGGCATTTTGTATAAAAGTACTTTCTCAGAATTTCAATTTGTTTATAATATAAATTGTTTAAATCAATCAAGCCTCTTCCCCCTTTTTCTCTAGGTAGAGTCACTCGTTCTATTGCTGACTTAGGGTGATGACTTCTGTATTTGGTGAATGTTGTGCGGGTGAGAATTTCTAGGGCATGAAGTTCTGTCTGTGTCCAGTTAATAATTCCAAATGAATATGTTAGTACCGGTATAGCATAAGTGTTAATTGCTTTGATCTTGTTTTTACCATTCAATTGTGTTTTTAAAATGGATCCTATTCGTTTCTTGTATGCAGAAATTAGTTTACTTTTCATCAGTTTATGATCAATTCGTTTAGCCTGCGCAAATCCTAGATATTTGTATATATCTTCTTCGTCCATTACTCCAATCCGGTTGTCTTCGTCAATTTCAAACTCTTCTAATTTCGTAATCTTTCCTTTGATGACATGAAGTGACTTACATTTATCAATTCCAAAATCCATACATATATCTCTACTGAATTCTAACGTTGAGTTAAGAAGATTCGTCATGTGTGTCGCATTTAAAGCATATAGCTTGAGATCGTCCATGTAGAATAGATGTGAAAGTGTGTGGCAAACCGTATTACCGTCCTTTATCTTGAAACCATGTGTAGATTTGTTTAGTATATGAGATAATGGATTTAATGAAAGACAAAACCATAACGCACTAAACGAGTCACCTTGAAAAATACCTCGTCGGATGTTAACTGGGTCAGTACATATCTGCTCTTTGCCTACGTTTAACTTTAATGTTGTTTTCCAACTCGTCATCGCTGTCCGCAAAAAGTTTACTATCAATGGGTTTACTTTATAAATTTCCAGTATCTGTATTAGCCACGAATGTGGTGACGAATCATACGCTTTCTTGTAATCAATATAGCTAACGTGAATGTTTCTCTTCTTGTTGAAAGCTTGGTTCATTACAACAGAATCGATAATTAATTGTTCCTTACACCCTTGCGACAATTTACGACATCCCTTTTGTTCTTCAGCTAATATATTGTGTTCTTCGCAGTGACTATATATTTTATTTGTAATGCACGATGTCAAGATTTTGTAAATAGTAGGTAAGCATGTAATTGGTCTATATTTACTTGGATTTTTGGTGTCATTATCTTTTGGTTTAAGAAATGTTATACCTTCAGTAAAGAAATCTGGTAAATCCTTGTCTCCTAATATAAATTCATTAAGACATTTAGCAATCTGGGTGTGCATGTTTGAAAACTTCTTGTACCAAAAATTTTGAATGTTATCGTTACCGGGTGCTTTCCAATTATGAGTATTTCGTATCGTTGATTTTATATCATTTACACTGATGCCATCAAATGTCATTTCTTCGATATCACTCATTGCCTCAATTTCATCTTGAATCCATGTTGCATTGTGATTGTGCATTAATGGGTTACTCCATATCCCACCCCAAAACTGCTCAATCTCTGTCTTCGATGGTATACCATTGTCTACTATTTCTTCTTTATTGTTAATTTGCTGATAGAATTCTTTTTCTTTTTCTTTAAACATTTTGTTTTGTTCTTTTCTATCACTACACTCTTTATATCTTCGTAGTCTTTTGGCTAATGCACTTACTTTTTGCTTTAGAGTATCCAAATATTCGTTTGTAGCCTCATTCGGTGTTTCATGTATAGTATGGATTTTAAACCTTTCAAATATGTGTTGGCAATATTGTAATATCTTTTTAGATCTATTACCCATCCTGAATTGTTCTAATCTCCCAATATCTCTCCTTAACTCGTTGATGCGTTTGACTAATCTTCGTTCCCATTTTGGAGTCTTATTTGTTTTTATGTTCTGAGAATGTACCAACTTTATTTTTAATCCTAATTGTCTGACCACTGCTACGGCTCCACAATATATTGCTGCATGCACTTCCTCAAACGACAATTCTTTCTTCGCGTAATCTAACAATATATGTGCGTTCATTACGTGCATTACTATGTCCATTTGCTTAGACTGTTTAGGTTTAGGAATTCTAGGTCTCTTGTTCGGTTCTATATGTGCAAATTCTGTCAAAGCATTTTCAAAAGCTAAATGTAATATGTTCTTTAACTCGTCTATTTCTTGTGTGTTCCCTCTTGTATTCTCTTCTTGTTCAATGCTATTAATAGGTGGATGTTGGTGATGTACCTCTTGTGTGTTCTGGCCTTCTGGTAGATCTACTTGTTCCATTAATTCTTGTCGTAGATGGTCATCGTTTCTTGATGCTTCCATGATGTGCTCCTCGTTCGCCAAATCCTCTTCATTTTCTTGATCTATTTGTAGTTCGTCCTCTACTTCATGTCTTATTACGTTCAATAGATTAAATGGTAGCATACCATTACTTACAATTATTCTCCTTTGGTCTGCTACTCTTTGTTCGGTTACATCTACTAATGGGTATTCACGTGTAAACGCTCGGTGCAGTTCTTGTCGATATCCAACTAATCTAGTTTCTAATAACGTAATTCTATAGTAGTTGCGCATCACACAAATGTTCATATTATCTGTCCATTTGATACGCTGCCTCACTCTTCCAGATTTGGTGGTCTGTTGCGATAATACATCAGAAGCATCCATAATCTGTTTGTTTATTTACTAAATGTCAAAGTTCATTGTCCTGTCAAACTAAGTTCTTTGTCACAGAAAGTTAATACTGTTTTTCAAAGAAATCAAAGCACTTAATGTCACACTTTTCTTTACACTCACAACTTGGCCGTGCCCCGTCAATAAATAACACACGCAATTACAAGGCGCTGAGTTGGAGTTATTATTATTATTATTTTTATTATTTCTATTATTATTATTATTATTATTCTCTATGACCAAAGTAGAATATATTTTTCAAATAATCAAAGTAGCAAAACGTTTACATTTTTTCCTATCATTCTGAAGAATTGAAAGAAACTTATTCACGCAACCTCACAACCAATAAAGTCATTTGCCACTGCGGCTCAGTTGACATTCACAATTACAGTAACAGACAATTACTTACAAAATAATTACAACAGAGACAGGGACAGAGTAAAAGTAATAATAATAAAGCAATAATATAAATGAATGCAATAAACTGTAATGTTATTATATCGTCGCCTTGTCGTAAGGTCATTCTTTTTACATTTACCATCTCTAATAAATGGGAAAACAAGTGATTTTGACTTTCATGCTACCATACACTTAATGACACAGTGTTCTGATAAATAAGCATTGCATAAAAACAATGCCCATTTTTTTATTTATTATTTATACATTTCTTACCAATGTTTAGTGGTTACAACACCGCCTTCACTGGCCTCGTCTATGATAGGCTCATTTGATTCAAGTAGAATAGAACTTGTTCCCAAAACGAAAGAGTGGAAGCAAATGTTGAACTAATGAACGCTATAAAATGTCTTCATCCAAATTTTTCCATTAGACGGTCCTACGTATTGAATTAAATCTTGCATTCATACCCCATTGAATGGCATACCCATCAGTTATTAGATCTGTACGACATGTAAGAAATGTCCACTCTAGAGTGGATATTCTATAATCCTTCATATTTTTATTGCGCATATTTTAATTGTTTGCGCTTGGCCTACGAGATAATCACGATACACAAACTCTGTGTATCAAACACTAACCCTATTGGGATTTATACAAAAAAATAATAAAAAAACCGGTAGGAGAGGGTAATTGTAACTGACGTAAATGGACGTGAAAAGGATTACTTGGATACCCAATAAACTTTTATGAAGGGATTTACAACTTTGAATCATGTGTAAAAATTTGCTAAATCATCAATAAAATGAAATGAAACAAATAAAATAAAAAAAAATAAAAAAAAAAAAAAAAAAAAAAATAAATAAAATAAAATAAAATAAAATAAAATAAAATAAAATAAAATAAAATAAAATAAAATAAAATAAAATAAAATAAAATAAAATAAAATAAAATAAAATAAAATAAAATGAAATAAAATGAAATAAAATAAAATAAATGAAATAGAATAAAATAAAATAAAATAAAATAAAATAAAATGAAATAAAATAAAATAAAATAAAATAAAATAAAATAAAATAAAATAAAATAAAATAAAGAAATATAAAATGAAATTAGATTAAATTAAATTAAATTAAATAAAGTAAAATAAAATAAAATAAAATAAAATAAAATAAATTTAAATAAAGCAAAAGAAATACAACATAATGGAATGTAAATTAGGTTTTCAAGTCACTCTTTTCACGTCCAGTCACGTTGGTTACTTACCCTCTCTAGGCCAAGGTACGATGGTGGGGGTACTCGAACCTACTACCTGCAGGTACCTGGGTGCAGACAGTCTCATAACGACGCCCTCAGATCGTGTACGACAACCAACAGATTCTTGTTATTCTCCACGGTCTTCCGCTTAGTAGAGTGCACAAGCCTCATTAGTCACGCCTGCTGCGTTAGGTATCCATGCACGGTCTTCCGCTTAGTAGAGTGCACAAGCCTCATTAGTCACGCCTGCTGCGTTAGGATGTTCCAGGTATCCATGCACGGTCTTCCGCTTAGTAGAGTGCACAAGCCTCATTAGTCACGCCTGCTGCGTTAGGTATCCATGCACGGTCTTCCGCTTAGTAGAGTGCACAAGCCTCATTAGTCACGCCTGCTGCGTTAGGTATCCATGCACGGTCTTCCGCTTAGTAGAGTGCACAAGCCTCATTAGTCACGCCTGCTGCGTTAGGTATCCATGCACGGTCTTCCGCTTAGTAGAGTGCACAAGCCTCATTAGTCACGCCTGCTGCGATAGGTATCCATGCACGGTCTTCCGCTTAGTAGAGTGCACAAGCCTCATTAGTCACGCCTGCTGCGTTAGGTATCCATGCACGGTCTTCCGCTTAGTAGAGTGCACAAGCCTCATTAGTCACGCCTGCTGCGTTAGGTATCCATGCACGGTCTTCCGCTTAGTAGAGTGCACATGCCTCATTAGTCACGCCTGCTGCGTTAGGTATCCATGCACGGTCTTCCGCTTAGTAGAGTGCACAAGCCTCATTAGTCACGCCTGCTGCGTTAGGTATCCATGCACGGTCTTCCGCTTAGTAGAGTGCACAAGCCTCATTAGTCACGCCTGCTGCGTTAGGTATCCATGCACGGTCTTCCGCTTAGTAGAGTGCACAAGCCTCATTAGTCACGCCTGCTGCGTTAGGTATCCTTAGTAGAGTGCACAAGCCTCATTAGTCACGCCTGCTGCGTTAGGTATCCATGCACGGTCTTCCGCTTAGTAGAGTGCACAAGCCTCATTAGTCACGCCTGCTGCGTTAGGTATCCATGCACGGTCTTCCGCTTAGTAGAGTGCACAAGCCTCATAGTCACGCCTGCTGCGTTAGGTATCCATGCACGGTCTTCCGCTTAGTAGAGTGCACAAGCCTCATTAGTCACGCCTGCTGCGTTAGGTATCCATGCACGGTCTTCCGCTTAGTAGAGTGCACAAGCCTCATTAGTCACGCCTGCTGCGTTAGGTATCCATGCACGGTCTTCCGCTTAGTAGAGTGCACAAGCCTCATTAGTCACGCCTGCTGCGTTAGGTATCCATGCACGGTCTTCCGCTCAGTAGAGTGCACAAGCCTCATTAGTCACGCCTGCTGCGTTAGGTATCCATGCACGGTCTTCCGCTCAGTAGAGTGCACAAGCCTCATTAGTCACGCTGGCTGCGTTAGGTATCCATGCACGGTCTTCCGCTTAGTAGAGTGCACAAGCCTCATTAGTCACGCCTGCTGCGTTAGGTATCCTTAGTAGAGTGCACAAGCCTCATTAGTCACGCCTGCTGCGTTAGGTATCCTTAGTAGAGTGCACAAGCCTCATTAGTCACGCCTGCTGCGTTAGGTATCCTTAGTAGAGTGCACAAGCCTCATTAGTCACGCCTGCTGCGTTAGGTATCCATGCACGGTCTTCCGCTTAGTAGAGTGCACAAGCCTCATTAGTCACGCCTGCTGCGTTAGGTATCCTTAGTAGAGTGCACAAGCCTCATTAGTCACGCCTGCTGCGTTAGGTATCCTAAGTAGAGTGCACAAGCCTCATTAGTCACGCCTGCTGCGTTAGGTATCCTTAGTAGAGTGCACAAGCCTCATTAGTCACGCCTGCTGCGTTAGGTATCCATGCACGGTCTTCCGCTTAGTAGAGTGCACATGCCTCATTAGTCACGCCTGCTGCGTTAGGTATCCATGCACGGTCTTCCGCTTAGTAGAGTGCACAAGCCTCATTAGTCACGCCTGCTGCGTTAGGTATCCATGCACGGTCTTCCGCTTAGTAGAGTGCACAAGCCTCATTAGTCACGCCTGCTGCGTTAGGTATCCATGCACGGTCTTCCGCTTAGTAGAGTGCACAAGCCTCATTAGTCACGCCTGCTGCGTTAGGTATCCATGCACGGTCTTCCGCTTAGTAGAGTGCACAAGCCTCATTAGTCACGCCTGCTGCGTTAGGTATCCATGCACACCCGAGGTCGTTATTATTCCTAATGGATGTTTCAAGTAGCCTAGTAACTTCATTAGCAGGAAACCAAGTTGGTATTGTGGGACTCTTATTTAGTGAGGATGTGACTGTGGGTGTGACTCTAGTAAAGACAACACACCCTCCCATGACGATTTAACTAAGTTACAACATTTGCTTTTATTTCAACTACGAAAGTCGAAGATGCGGCGCGACTGCTAGAAAATTAGAAATCCATCAGCTTCCCAAAGAGAATATGGACGGTCATTCAGGATAGAACTATTGTTTCCCCTTCACTGTAAGAAAAAATTGTAGTCATGCCACCACAGTTGTAGAACATTTTCCAATACGTGTGTTGGTAGGTAAAAAATACAGTTAATGTTAGGGTATTTTTCATTTACGCTTACTTGTGTGGGAAATTTGTAGACAACTGTGAGTGTAAAATCTCTAATAATTATAGTGAATTTAGTAATACATTGTAGTGACTATTTCAATACAACCGTATTGCAACTTACGAAAACATTTCACAACATTGTATGAAATAATACTAGTTCAGTGTATGGGTATTATTATACTGACAATGGCGTACAGCTTAAACATTGGATTAGCAATTCTACTAATTCATGTATGAGTAATATTACTCCGACATGAGGGATGAGATAGATGTGCTGTTCTTGATGTCCTCGCCGTGGTAGAGTACAGATAAGGTGCATCTCAGAAAATCCTTTGTCTACCTCTGCGCTGGATATATATGGTTGTTATGTGTATGCAGCCAAAAAGCTTGGCCAAAGTGTTCGGGATCTCTATGACACCAGTTTCTTTGAATGCACGGAAACCGCGATTTGTTTCTCGCACATTCATTTGGTCTTCGTCAAAGAGAGCGTTATTCATCAGGCCACTAATGAGGGTACATGCGTCGTAACCTGATGCATTATTGCCGTGATTTCCTTTCAGCGGCTCTCGAGCTCTCATCAGCATATTCGTTCTCCGCCGGAGTTTACATCATGCCCCCCCCCCCCCCCTTTTTGGACACCGGTAGATATGTTGAGACAAGCGGCCGCAGGATTTCTTATCTTCCTATGTTTCGAATTAAAATAACTTCTCCAGAGTAATATAACAAAGAAGACAAAAAAGAAAAAATTAAAAATATTATAAAGGGAAAGAATGACATTGTAGGCTCCTTTTATATCTCTTTGGTTTAAAATGCTACTAATCCTTCAGGAACAGATTTCAATCTTATACAGACGCGCGTCAGTTCAGTTAATTGTATAGGATTTGTTTATGGTTGCTATGGACTTGTTTTTATTACATGCTATTTTTTATTATCCATAAGAAAACCAAACGCCAATCCCCGACTGTGCATAGCCCTGAGTGTTTGTTGTGAAATCAAAGCATTACTTGCCCACAAATTGACAAAATATACTTTTTCATTTCACTAAAACCATCAGCGTCACAGCTTCAAATGACCGCTTATGAAAACATAACAATGCATAATGCAACGGATCGTTATTGGTAATAAACAATTAGACCATTACAAGTCTTCACATTGTCGCAATATTGTCATTACGGCAAAACAAAAACTGGGCTTGGCCTGTTGGGTGCTACAAAAAAGTACTGGCAACTCGCGATATTTAATGACCTGTACTAATTATGACTAGGAAAACGCTCTGTTTGACGCGTTGATAAGCGAGCGCGTCAATATCTACGAACTTTCTGGCGAAAAGTTTTCAATGCTAATACGAACAACAATTAACAACAATTCAAGAATGCGCTTTGCAAAAATTGTTCTTATTTCCATGGCTATTATACTTTCCGACATTGTTGTATGCAGTGCAATGTGCGTTGCTAAGAATTTTCGTGGTCATGTTCTCAACACGGTCCGCCGCCGTTACTAACACTTATTGACAGCAATAGAAATGTAATTTCTGCCTCTAATACGTATCGGATCGCGTTTACATTAGCATATTCGTAACCGGACAAAAATTTACTATAAGATAGCCACCTCACATTTTGCCGTTACTGCGTTTTAGAAAAATATTTTCGAGTAACTTTCGTGTAACTTTTCCAATACTTATCAGATCGCCATTACATTAACATATTCGTGACCGGAAAAATTTGTAAAAAAATCTGTCTATCTCACATTTTGCCGCCATTTTGTTTCAGAAAAATATTTTGCAGTAACTATGGTGTAACTTTGTAACTTTTCAAACGATTTTGCCTCAAAACTATACACCTTCAATCCACATCAAGGCTTGTGGATGGTCTAAATTTCAAGTTGATCGGACTTTCCGTTCGACCGCTATCGACGGACATAAACACACAAAAAAAAAAACAAAAAAAAAAAAAAAAAACAAACAAACAAACAAACAAACAAACAAAAAAAACAAAAAACAGAACGAAGTGCCATAAGAGTCAAGTGGAAACGCTCGCTTCGCTCGCTTAATAATAAAACAATGCAATATAATGTTAACAGTAGCCAGTTTAGTTGCCAGTTTTCAGTTGCCCAAACGGTCATTTAAAAGTGACCGAAGATATCCCTTTCAATAAAAATATACGAACAATGTGATTTGTGTTAGTTCGGGTATAAACACATAAAATAAAGTAAACAAAATAATAGTTACTATAATATAGTTACTGCAAAATATTTTTCTGAAACAAAATGGCGGCAAAATGTGAGATAGCCAGATTTTTCTACAGATTTTTCCGGTTACGAATATGTTAATGTAATGGCGATCTGATAAGTATTGGCAAAGTTACACAAAAGTTACTCGAAAATATATTTTTGAAACACAGTTACGGCAAAATGTGAGGTGGCTATGTTATAGTAAATTTTTGTCCGGTTACGAATATACTAACGAAAACGCGATCCGACACGTATAAGAGGCAGAAATTACATTTCTATTGCTGTCAATAACTGTTAGTAACGGTGGCGGACCGCGGCGAAAACATGACAGCGAAAATTCTTAGCAACGCACATTGCACTGCATCCAACAATGTCGGGAAGTATAATAGCTATGGAAATTAGAAACATTTTTGCAATGCGCATTCTTGAATTGTTGTTAATTGTTGTTTGTATTAGCATTGAAATCTTTTCGCCAGAAAGTTCGTAGATATTGACGCGCTCGCTTATCAACGCGTCAAACAGAGCGTTTTCCTAGTTAAGATTTACTGATGGGATTCATAATCTGCACGAAAATTTTAAAACCCGTATTTAATTAAACAATTTTCACAATTTCCCTTTATGGACGTAGGTAGAACGACGCTGCTTCAGCAGGTTGTTGCGCGACTTTGCCACTTGGAGCGCTTCATTCGTTTTCACTAGCGCCATCAGTGGCCAATCTCGGTTCCTAAGCGAGCGAAGCGAGCGTTTCCACGAGACTCTTATGGCACTTCGTTCTGTTTTTTTTTTTTTTTTTTTGTACCGTACTAGACTCTAACGGCACTTCATGCTGTTTGTTTGTTTTTTTTTTTGTTTTTTTGTTTTTATGTCCGTCGATAGCGGTCGAACGGAAAGTCCGATCAACTTGAAATTTAGACCATCCACAAGCCTCGATGTGGATTGAAGGTGTATAGTTTTGAGGCAAAATCGTTTGAAAAGTTACAAAGTTACACCATAGTTACTGCAAAATATTTTTCTGAAACAAAATGGTGGCAAAATGTGAGATAGCCATATTTTTTAAAACTTTTTTCCGGTCACGAATATGTTCATTTTATGGCGATACGATAAATATTGGCAAAGTTACACAAAAGTTACTCGAAAATATATTTCTGAAACACAGTTACGGTAAAATGTGAGGTGGCTGTCTTATAGTAAATTTTTGTCCGGTTACGAATATACTAATGTAAACGCTATCCGATACGTATAAGAGGCAGATATTACATTTCTATTGCTGTCAATAACAGTTAGTAACGGTGGCGGACCGCGGCAAAAACATGACAGCGAAAATTGTTAGCAACGCACATTGCACTGCATCCAACAATGTCGGGAAGTATAATAGCTATGGAAATTAGAAACATTTTTGCAATGCGCATTCTTGAATTGTTGTTTGTTGTTGTTTGTATTAGCATTGAAATCTTTTCGCCAGAAAGTTCGTAGATATTGACGCGCTCGCTTATCAACGCGTCAAACAGAGCGTTTTCCTAATAATAATAATAACTTGACATTACATCTGTATTGTCCGTATAACATGTAAACGCCGGCTTTGACCGAGATTGATGACTGTTAAAACTAGTAATCATGTGGTTAGTTAAGTAACATAAGGTCGACACATGGAAATACTTGACATTACGTCCGTATAACATGTTAACGCCGGTTTTGACCGAGATTGTATGATTGTGATACATTCAATAAAATAATAATGATACTGGTGATAGTGGATGATAGTGATGATAATGGATGGTAGGAAATGTAATATGAACGGTGGAACAATTGAACATATGCAAAATGATATGTCGGACAGATTATCTTCATAGGCATAACCAAGTTGCAAAAATTATACATACAAAATAAGCCATAAAGTATAAACTTATAAATACAAGCTCTGCGTATTACAAATACAAGCCTAAAAAGGTATTAGATAGTAAAGACTACAAATTATATTACGACCGGGCAGTTATAACAGACCAAACCATACATTACAATAGACCTGACATTATATTTATTGACAAGACGAAACAAGAAACGATTTTAATTGATGTTGCCGTTCCTTTATGCCACAATGTAGAGACAACTTGGCGGGAAAAGATAAACAGATCTAAAGAATTATCTATTGAAATAAAAAATATGTGGAAGCAGAATAATGTAACTGTACTGTTGTACCGTTAATTATATCAGCAAATGGTATTGTGCCACGTAAACTCCATGACAGTATTAAACTAATTGGTCTGCAACCGAACATATACATCGAGATGCAAAAAGCAATAATTTTGAACACATGTAAGATAGTACGAAGTACGAAACTTTTTGAACTAAGAAGAATGAATACTCCAAGAAGTTCTCCATCCTGATGGTGGTTTTCGTGGTTTCCACCATACGAAGAGCGATGCTGGGATGAGTACAAATTGACCACGACCGTACATAGCATCCACAGTTTGTTTTGGAAAAATAATAATATTGACAATGATATATTTAATTAGTTCTAAGTAGAGTTTAATAAGGTAAGCACATGGAAATACTTGACATTTATGTCCGTACAACATGTTTACGCTGGTTTTGACCTAGTTTGTTTGTATTGCAACCATAAAATAATGATAATAATAACTATAATAATAATAATAATAATAATAATAATAATAATAATAATAATAATAATAATAATAATAATAATAATAATAATAATAATAATAATAATAATAATAATAATTATAATAATAATAATAAAAATAATAATAATAATAATAATAATAATAATAATAACAATAATAATAATAATAATAACAATAATATAACACGCCAATGGGATGCTAGCAACTTGAATCAATGTAACAGATGCTTTCATTGTAAATTATTAGTCAAAACAAAAACTCACCGTATACATCCGGTACACATCAAAGAGACCTTACATCCGGTGACTACGTGCAAAATATCTTCTCCCATCGGCGTCATTAAAGTCGATCGATGATAACTGCATATGTAATATAAATCATTCAAATTGTATATGTACTGCAAGTTGAGATTAAGCTTGTGAATATTGTAGGAAAAAGTATGGACCTACCGCTATTAGTTTTTTATTTATTGAGTGTTGAAATGCGTTGGAATTTCCTATGTTATACATTGTAACTGAACAAAAACCTACACTTTCAATCGTATCACTTTGCGTAGCACCTTCAAAAAGTAATATATGGTAACAAATTTTCGTCCTAAATGTAGATAACTTCATGACTAACATGAATACGTTTGAAAAAGATGATCGAACGCGATCCGTTTTCGAGATATTCGCGTTGGTGTGTCAATTTTACGTCAAATCTACTCAAATTAGAAACTATAAATATACTTTTTTAATAACAAAAAATACATAATTTCAAGAAGTTCAGTATTAAATGCTACTCACATGTAATAATTCTTGAAATTCATAATTTAGATTAAAAAAAAGTATTTTTTCATGTCCATTTAATTTGAATAGTATTAGTTGTTGTATTGAATGGGTAGTTAACTTCATCGATCGACTTTAATGATTTAACAACGAATAATAATAATTAATGTTTTTCTTATTATTTTTAACTATATTGTTTTTAATTATTGTTATTAGATTCGATGCCGGTTTAAAACGTAAATAACAGCTGCGGGAAGTGAGCTTATTGACAGCCAGCTGTAGTTACTCAAACTGCCGCCAGAGCAAGTCAAAGAAGTCTACACAAAAATGTGGTATCTTTTCATTTTTCAAGAAAGTCTTTGGCGTCCTAAGCTTATACCTTATACCACTTTCTTATACCCTATTCTTATTGCTATTGCAATACCTTATAACTTTGTGTGAATCGGACTTTATGGATGATTCTGATGTGTTATCGCAACAGACCACCAAATCTGGAAGAGTGCGGCAGCCCATCAAATGGACAGAAAACATGAACATTTGTGTGATGCGCAACTATTATGGCATTACGTTATAGGAAACTAGATTAGTTGTATATCGACAAGAACTGCAACGAGCTTTTACACGTGAATACCCGTTAGTAGATGTAACCGAACAAAGAGTAGCAGACCAAAGGAGAATAATTGTAAGTAATGGTATGCTACCATTTAATCTATTAAACGTAATAAGACATGAAGTAGAGGAAGAGCTACAAATGGATCAAGAAAATGAAGAGGATTTGGCGAACGAGGAGCACATCATGGAAGCATCAAGAAATAATGATCACCTACAAGAATTAATGGAACAAGTAGATCTACCTGAAGGACCAGAAGATCAGAACACACAAAAGGTACATCAACAACACCCACCTATAAATAACATTGAACAAAAAGAGGATACAAGAGGGAACGAGTTAAAGGACATATTACATTTAGCTTTTGAAAATGCTTTGTCAGAATTTGCACTTATAGAACCGAACAAGAGACCAAGAATTCCTAAACCTAAACAGTCTAAGCAAATGGACATAGTAATGCACGTAATGAACGCACATATATTGTTAGATTACGCGAAGAAAGAATTGTCGTTTGAGGAAGTACATGCAGCAATATATTGTGGAGCCGTAGCAGTGGTTAGACAATTAGGATTAAAAATAAAATTAGAACATTCTCAGAACATAAAAACAAATAAGACTCCAAAATGGGAACGGAGATTAGTCAAACGGATCAACGAGTTGAGGAGAGATATTGGAAGATTAGAACAATTCAGGATGGGTACACTAATAGATCTAAAAAGATATTACAATACTGCCAAAACATATTTGTAAGGTTCAAAATCCATACTATACATGAAACACCGAACGAGGCTACAAACTAATATTTGGATACTCTAAAGCAAAAAGTAAGTGCATTAGCCAAAAGATTACGAAGGTATAAGAGTGTAGTGATTGCAAAAAACAAAACGAAATGTTTAAAGAAAAAGAAAAAGAATTCTGTCAGAAAATTAACAATAAAGAAGAAATAGTAGGAAATGGTTTACCATCGAAGACAGAGATTGAGCAGTTTTGGGGTGGGATATGGAGTAACCCATTAATGCACAATCATAATGCAACATGAATTCAAGATGAAATTGAGGCAATGAGTGATATCGAAGAAATGACATTTGATGGCATCAGTGTAAACGATATAAAAACAACGATACGAAATACTCATAATTGGAAAGCACCCGGTAATGATAACATTCAAAATTTTTGGTACAAGAAGTTTTCAAACAACACACCCAGATTGCTAAATGTCTTAATGAATTTATATTAGGAGACAAGGATTTACCAGATTTATTTACTGAAGGAATAACATTTCTTAAACCAAAAGATAATGACACCAAAAATCCAAGTAAGTATAGACCAATTACATGCTTACCAACGTTATACAAAATCTTGACATCGTGCATAACAAATAAAATATATAGACACTGCGAAAAACACAATATATTAGCTGAAGAACAAAAGGGATGTCGTAAATTGTCGCAAGGGTGTAAGGAACAATTAATTATCGATTCTGTTGTAATGAACCAAGCATTCAACAAGAAAGAAACATTCACGTTAGCTATATTGATTACAAGAAAGCGTATGATTCGTCACCACATTCGTGGCTAATACAGATACTGGAAATTTATAAAGTAAACCCACTGATAGTAAACTTTTTGCGGACAGTGATGACGAGTTGGAAAACAAACATTAAAGTTAAACGTAGGCAAAGAGCAGATAAGTACTGACCCAGTTAACATCCGACAAGATATTTTTCAAGGTGACTCGTTTAGTGCATTATGGTTTTGTCTTTCATTAAATCCATTATCTCACATACTTAACAAATCTACACATGGTTTCAAGATAAAGGACGGTAATACGGTTTGCCACACTCTTTCTCATCTATTCTACATGGACGATCTCAAGCTATAAGCTCCAAATGCGACACACATGACGAATTTACTAAACTCAACGTTAGAATTCAGTAGAGATATATGTATGGATTTTGGAATTGATAAATGTAAGTCACTTCATGTCATCAAAGGAAAGATTACGAAATTAGAAGAGTTTGAAATCGACGAAGATAGCCGAATTGGAGTAAGGGACGAAGAAGACATATACAAATATCTAGGATTTGCGCAGGCTAAACGAATTGATCATAAAATGATGAAAAGTAAATTAATTTCTGCATACAAGAAACGAATAGGATCCATTTTAAAAACACAACTAAGATATGGTAAAAACAAGATCAAAGCAATTAACACTTATGCTATACCGGTACTTACATATTCGTTTGGAATTATTAATTGGACACCGACAGAAATTCATGCCCTAGAAATTCTCACCCGCACAACATTCACCAAATACAGAAGTCATCACCCTAAGTCAGCAATAGAAAGAATGACTCTACCAAGAGAAAAGGGGGGAAGAGGCTTGATTGATTTAAACAATTTATATTATAAACAAACTGAAATTCTAAGAAAGTACTTTTATACAAAATGGCCACATTCACAACTTCATAGAGCTATAGTATCGGCAGACGAGTCGCTTTCTCCCCTCAATTTAAATGACGGAAATTTAAACTTGCTTCAAAAACTAAATTCTGACACAGCAAAAGGAGGTCAGAATATCAGAAAAGACGTTACATAGCAGACATTATAAAAAACTTCTTAAAGATAACGTCGATAGGGTAGCATCGAACAAATGGTTAACGTCCGGGGACATTTTCAGCGAAACAGAGGGATTTATGATCGCTATTCAAGATAAAGTAATCAAGACTAACAATTACAAAAAGTACATAATGAAAGACGTCACAGTGGATGATTAAATGTAGAAAATGTAATGTGAACGGCGAAACAATTGAACATATCGTATCTGGGTGCAAAATGCTTTGTCAAACAGATTATCTTCATAGGCATCACCAAGTTGCAAACATTATACATAAAAAATAAGCCATAAAGTATAAACTTATAACCACAACCACTGCGTATTACAAATACAAGCCTGAAAAGGTATTAGATAGTAAAAACTACAAATTATATTACGACCGGGCAGTTATAACGGACCAAACCATACATCACAATAGACCGGATATTTATTTATTGACAAGAAGAAACAAGAAACGATTTTAATTGATGTTGCTGTCCCTTTATGCCACAATGTAGAGACAACTTGGCGGGAAAAGATAAACCGATATAAGGAGTTATCTATTGAAATAAAAAGGTTGTGGAAGCAGAATAATGTAACTATTGTACCGTTAAGAGGACTCGAGTCGATGAGATGCGGCACGCGCGGAGCTGAATGCAAGCGCTCGGTTTTGTGGCTATTGCAGGTTAATGGGTAATAGGATCATAACCATATTTTGCAATATTGCTTACAAAGATGTGTTCGTTGCTTTAGCGTGAACACCTTTTCCAAATAATAAAGCACTTTTAACTTATAATGATATAAACATTGTCGATAATGTTAAAATAGTCTCATGACCGTGCATCTTTATCGCATAATAAGAGACGTTTGAAATATTTTCTAGAAGAAGTAAGTAACTCAAATCAGAGTTTGAATCAATGTGAGCATCGAAAAAAAAAAGTATAACTGTAAGTTTAACGGTTTAATCAGAAATTGCACAAACAAAGTGCATGTTTTGCGTTACAATATTATTTCTAAACACCGTCTGGTAACTCGCTCTGTCGCGATACAGATACATTCCTCCGAGCCGAGCGAGGACGGGCGGGCCAGTCTCCTATTGGCTGCCGAAGTCCAGCAGTCTTCATCCCCCCGCGCCTACCGCCCTCACACTCCAAACCAGTCGACCTTGACAACGTTGGCTCGAGCTGTGAATTTGATTGAAGACAAGACGAGGAAATGTATTTGGGCTAATAGACCTTGGGCCAGCTATAACCCCCCCTCCCCCCCCCCCCGGTGCGGAAGGTCTGAAAGTGGTTTTGAGTACTTTGATATATTGACTTTCGATTTTCACTTGTTAGCCAACATGGTTTTGGTGGGTGCACCCACCAGGGGTGTCCAAATGTGGTGCTGTGAAAACCATAAAAATATTAATTGAGGTATGTTGCCAGTTCAAAGAATTAACTATTTTTATAAGGATGTACTCTTTTATACGTAAGCTACTAAATAACACAATTTGTTGATTTTCAGGGTTACACAAACTAGTTATCTATTCATGTTTTGTTTTTATTTCGAGCAAAACATTTATATAGTTTGGCCGCTCTGTAACGCCCCACCCCTCAAATAATGGAAGGTCTAAAAGTGGTTTCGATTACTATTATATATGTACTTTTGATTTTCACTTGTTAGCCAACATGGTTTTGGCGGGTGCATCTACCAGGGTTGTCCAAATGTGCCACCATACAATTCGATATTAATATTATATGCCATTCTTGAGAATAAATCAAAATAGTTGTAAGTATATAACCTCACGCATCTAAAATGCTTGATAACATGAATTTTTTATTTTTCAGGGGTGAGAAAAACATTCTATATACATTTTATGTGAATTTTTTAGGTTAAAATGTATCATGTTTGCCCCATCTGTAACCCCCCACCCCTCCAATATTGGAAGGTCTGAAAGTGTTTTTGTATACTTTGATACATGACCTTTTGATTTTTACTTGTTAGCCAAGATGGTTTTTTGTGAGTGCACTTACCAGGGCTATCCAAAATGTCGAAATAGTGAGTAATATTAATGATAATTGTGATATTGACAATAAAATGAACATTTTTGGAATTAAGTAACCTTTAACACATTGAAATTGTTAATTATACATTTTCCCATTTAAATGGTCGCACAACACAATATATAATACATTGAATTTGATAATTTATACATTTTATTTGTTTACTTTGAGCATAACATGTATAGGGTTTACCCCATTTGTAACCCGCCGTTCCCCATATGCCGGAAAGTTTAGACTGTTTTTGGATACTTTGGTACACTGTCATACGATTTTAGCTTGTTAGCCACCATAGTTTTGGTAGATGCACCCACCAGGGGTATCCAAACATGGCGAAATACGGAGCAATATTGATGTTAATTGCGATTCTGGACAGTAAATTAACAATTCTGGACGTATATATTCTTTAACATTCAAAATACTTAATTAAATACATTTTTCCATTTAAGGGGTGCACAAAACTTTCCATATACATTTTTTGGTTTACTTAGAGTAGATAGTATATATAGTTTTGCCAGACTATGACCTCCCATATTACCCACATTGTGGAAGATGATAGAAGCGGGTTTGAGTACTTGAATAGATTGTCTTCGCATTTTTACTCAATATACAACACGGTTTTAGCGGATGAACCCACCAGGGGTGTCAAAATGTGGCATCTCAAATGTATATACATAAATATTAATTGCGTTTCTTGAGCGTTTATGTAAGTATGTTTGTTATTTTGTGACTTTTGACTGTTCCACCAACTAAGTGACATGCATTTGTATTATAAAAGCTGCACAATCCTTAAATATACGTGTTTCTTTTTTAACGACGTTAATTAATGAAAACAAATTAAATTAACAATTAAAACAATAACCTAAAATGGATATAATTCTATGGAAATCACATATTACAAACAATGTTAATACACTTACATATATTTCAAAGCTACAAAGAAAAAAAATGGAAACTTCTCACCTTTATTAGCTAATAGTGCAAAAAATAGCGATCGAAGATGGATTTTGACGTTTAAAGCGTGATTACCCCTGAAAATGTATTATTGACATGTATAATAAATTACTAATTCGTAATGTACTCATCAAGACCTTTCATTAGAGTGGTCGCAAACGACATTTGTGACTAAAGAATTTCATGATGTCCAAAAAGACACAGGGTGATATCTCCGAAGATAATGGCCAATTGGGTCTCAAACAATTTTTAGAAATAAGACAATAATATACATAGTTATAACCTTACGTAAAACTAACTACTTTCTTACTACAAGACTCACAATTAATATTTGTACTATTTAGACCAAAATCTTTGGGCACCCCTGGTTGGCTGTTCCACCAAAGTTGTGTTGGCTAACAAGTGAAAATCAAAATGTAATATTAAGAGGTATACAAAACCACTTTCAAACCTTCCGCACCGGGGGGGGGGAGGGTTTCTATTAGCTGGCCCATGGTCTATAAGCAGGGCAAGAGAATATTCGCCGACTTGACTATCCAACCAACCGATAGTTAGATTAGTCTTGCGCAGACATGGTTATATATATTAGTCTTTGAAGGTCTTGCGTAACGAGTTGATGCCCCCTCTCATATACCTAGAACCACATGCAGGATTTTTTTTTAAATATAGTGTGCTTACTTGTTATTGGTTATAAATGGACTGTCAATATGGGTAAATTATCTTGCGGTAAGCCTGTATGGCACACACGGCTTACGCGCCGAGCCCCCCCCCCCCCCCCGCCCCTCCCTCCCCACAGTAAATAGATTTAGGGCCGGTATTATGAACAGCTAATACAAATTTAGTTGCTACTGTAATATTTTTCTCAATTTTGATTGATAGTTTATTTTTTATTTTGTAGATCGTTTTTGATGCTGTGGATGAACCTGATGCCATTTGTGGGTATAAGTTACTTGATGTCATTGCATTATCCATCTCTTTTGTTGATTTTTGTTGATTTTAAATTTTTATAATTGTTATTATTTGATTTTGCACTATTCCCGAAATTATCGTACAAAATGCCATCATCGCAAAGCCATTATCGTACATCGTACGGTTGACTAAATTATCGTACGTCTGGCAGCACTGCTGTCTTGTCAGTCGTCACTGCCTTCTAGGAAACTTCACTTCATGACTTCATACATCTGTTGTTGTTGCTGTTGTTGTTGTATTCTGGCCACTTGGGCATATTGGAGGTATATTATGTTCATTATTTAAATGAAAACGATTTGAAATTTATTGAAATATTAAAAAAAAAAATAGCTTGAAATATTTCAGTTTGAAACATTTCAAATGAAATATTTCAATTGAAATATTTCACACTTCGATCACTTCATATCTATGCTTTATTCTTTACAATCAACAATGTAGTGCACACTTTTTATTGAAACCATCGTTATTATATATAGATTATAAGTACCGTAGTTTGTAGCCTCCCGGACACAAAACGTGGCGGATGCAGTAAAACAAATTGCGTGTGTTTCACTGTGACAAGTGTGCTATCATTTTATGATGACTGGGTGGAGAAGAGGAAAAAAAACTAGGGACTACACGTCTCGTACGAAACGTAAAGTTCCGAAAGGCGCACGATGCAATCTAAGCAAATGGAGAGCAGCGCAGAAAAAGAGGTAAGAAGGAGATTATCGACACTAGTGCTTTCAGGGTAAATTTCTAGTTTGGTATTGTTATTATGCTGTTTGTGCGCCAACGCGCCTGACTAATAGTAATTTCATATGAAATTTCAAACATCTAAAATAATTATTGACTACCGCAATCGTAGTACAATGCTCAGGTGTACTATGAAGTTATAAATTTCAGTAATGATAACCATGATTCTACATTTTATCAATTATAACATGAACTTGTTTGAGTTGCGTAGGTAAATTTTCCTTTTTGGGGAAAACAACATAATCTTTCCCAATACAATTACAGAATACTAATTTGTCAGTGTGCCATGATAAGTGTTTATTAATAACTTTTGAATTGCCTCAACAATGTGCGAGTACATCATATTATTATAATCTCCAAGGTTATTACGCATCAAACAGAGGTATATTGTCTACCGTAGTTCACACGTACGAAGTATTTCATTGCTCACGTGAAAATAACCGTCTAAAAGTAAGAAATGGCAGTTTGTTTTATTATTATGTTTAATTATATTAATTTGAATGAGGCACATACCACATGGACAACTAAAAAGTATTTATGGAAATAACTATGAGGAGGTCCCTGTCGTCCACATATTCAAGCCAATAGTCCATCTACAAAGGTCGATGGCCCTAACTGTTAGTGACACCTGGGTGGGTGGGGGGGGGGGGGGGGGGGGGGGGAGAGTCACCGCAAATAGCTTACGATTCTGAGAAGCTTGAAAGGATGAATGAAACCAACCCCTAATACCGGAGGCCAGACGTTCCACCAACAAAACCAGTACCAGGTCAACGCGGAAGTGAGCGGCCGGCTGATTGTCAGTGATTCACCTTGCATTTCTATACTTACCCTTTTTTAACATTCATAAAACATTCAAGTAAACAAAGTAATTGCCAGGGGATATACCATTTACTATGTGCCTCGTGGGGCCGTTGCTATGACGTAAAGGAAATATCATATGTGAAACCCCTTTGCGAATTTAAAAGCACATCACCCCCTCGTAGTTTAAAGGTATGTACACCCCCCCCCCCCCCCCCCCCCTCCATCAATAACTCAAGAACTCAAAATTATAAGAATTTAAATGGTCTTTATATTAGTTTATTTTCTATCATTTTATTTACAAGGTTTAATAAAAGTATGCATAGCGAGTGAATTATATAATATAGTGCATTCAAACTAACCAATGCTTCATCAATCATCTTGAATGGAATTTGTATTTATTTGAATCACGCACGTTATATCGATATAAACCCATGATAACGATAACAATAACACCTAAATGTCGATGAGTCGTTTAATTTCACATAATGTACATCAATAATTCATCCATTTTAAACCGGGAAAGGTTGAGAAAATGGTTGACCGTCTTCAAAGGTAAGTTCGCAATAATAATAATAATAATTATTATTACTTTTATTTTTATTTTGCATATTACTTTATATTTAAAATCCACCACTTTACAATTACTTGTGTAATGTAATCTTTTATTTCAATGTTGTGTGTTACTTATACTTACCCCGCTATATTGTTTTACTAGGTTAAGCCTGAGATCTTTTGAAAATAAAGAAATTATAACAACAATAATTAATAATAATTAATAATTAAAATTAATAACTAATAATAATTAACAAAAGTAATAATGGTGGGTCGCTGTAGTCTCTTGAATAATGCGTTCTACAGAGAAAAACGTATGATTTACAAAGGTGACTATATTACAGTAATAGTGAAATGTATTTGTCACAGCTCGAGCTAGCACACAATAAGGTGTTGGTTTTAATTTGTAATCAAATTTTGCAGATTCTAATCGAATGCTTGCTATCAGAGATAATCAATCCACAGTTTGGAAAACGTCTTCAGAAAAATGACATCGTTGATCCGCCCTACATAAAACGCGCTCAAATTGAAGCTAAAAAAGAAAAGGAAACGGTCACAAAACCTAAGAAACGATAAGAACTTAAAGAAAATGGAAAACGCATCGGCAGCAGAATCAATTCATCAAGCAGATAATCAATTTGGACAAGGCAGTATATCGCCCAACTGTGGCAATTATAATAAAAGTTTAGCTGGACTAGGGATCGAGCCTGAGCCATTTAGCTCCTGAAAGGATACATATCGGGTCCACAGAAAAAACTGCCAGGAAATGGCTATCTGCGTTTGTAATTGGTATTCAGCATAGGCAAACTCATCATAACTCATACAAAATCGAAATGTCTTGGGCCAGAGTTGAATGTCTGCAGACTCATGTATTCAATTAGACTAACACTTACTCATTTACTGTGGGTTAGTCTGTTGGAATGTCAAACAAGCTGTGTGGACATAATGTGTAATGTTCAATAACACAAATTGTGATCGAACTTTCAATGTATATACTAGAATTACCTACGCAAGCGTTCGGAAGCCACGTAGCTTTACAGTGGTTAATAGGGCTCATTTGGGTTGCTTTGCGATTGTCACGGCATTCAAGCCAAAGGTACGTTATACAGCATTATTTGTACTATTGTAACACAAAGGTATTATTTTAATTGTTTGTGCAAAAGATGCACATTT
>CAMDTW010000043.1:0-24000 GCA_945910005.1 Isoperla grammatica | reverse complement strand
ACGGTAATTTATGTGGTAAATTACAATATGGTACTTTACCGTAAATTACTGTATTTCACCGTAAATTACCGTAATTTATAAACTTTTTTTTATTTATTATTATTATTATTATTATTATTATTATTATTATTATTATTATTATTATTATTATTATTATTGTTATTATTTTTTTCTTAAATTTTGTATTCTTGTTCTACCTTTTTCTTAAGTTTTTTCTTTTCTTCACCTGGTTACTTTAGGCTCCGCTAAATGCTTCATGAAAACTTCCATGATTTGATTGCTTGTATATTTATATTTTATGCACTAGCAGGGTCTCAGCCTCCGCCTACCTTACTAATATAATAGTACTAAGTAATAATTAATAATGTAGAATTTGGTAATTATTCTGAAAGTGTTTTCTCAAGATGAATATAATGCAGCAGGTACTGGTGCAATAATGCTGCCTGATGTGTATCGCTCATTAATAGTGAGTTGTTATAATACAAAAAATATACAAATACAGAAATACTATAGTTTTGGCTTCTTTGGAAAGAAGGCTTCTATGCAATATAGGTGTATGTATGTATATGCCAAATGCCAATGAACACATATGCATCCATCCTTTCCACCTAGTTTGTTATTTTATGGACCTAGTCTATGTAGGCAGATAGGGGCGCCCAGGTCCTACGTTGTAATTAATTAAATAGTAATAGATAAACATTATATGAGTAAATGGGTTAAATATGCCCAATGATTTTTGTACTATTGAAATTTTAAATTTTAAAATTACCAAACATCAGTTATTTACCCCGTAATTTACCAAATTATAAATTACTGGTAATTTCACATCACTAGTGATGTTAGTAGTTGACTAGAACATTCCTTTACCAAGAATGGTGGAATTTCATCATAGCCAAATGATCTTTTATTTTTTGTTTCCGATATAATCTTTTGTACCTCGTATTCATTAACAAAATAAAGCATCATTTCATGGTCTAAATAGCTAGGTAGGCTAGCATTGGCTTCTAAAGTTACCCTAACATCATTGCTGACAACTAATTCTATGACCAAAGAGTAGTAATCATCTAGTGTGTTTGCCATGTCACGTGGGTCAGTGTGGATTTTGTTATTATGAGAGATAGATGAGATATTAGACTTGTTACTGCTCGTTTTGCTACCTCTTTCATTGTTTACTGTCTGCCGGAGTGGCTTCATTTTATTTTCGAGATAAGGTGGGTAAACATTAATCATGGTTTATATACTACTACTAACTGTCTTGAAGTCGGTCGGAACTTGCCGACAGTAAGCTTGTTGTCAAGCTCGAAATATCACACCATCCTGAAGCAAAGCTACACAGCTCTCATTTCTCCAATCATATTCACCTGCTTGATAACGAATATTATCATTACATGTTTTCAAAATTATTCAACTAAACTGTTGACATATTGAAAGATGTAGTTAAGAGTAGGGATGACATCGGGTACCCGGGTAACCCGGGTACCCGGCTCCAAAGTATTACCCGGAGCCGTTTTTCGGGTCCGGGTAATTTATTAGTCCGTTTCTGGGCTTCATTTACGCGCCAGTATTGCTGCGGTTGATTTCGATGGAGCCAGCAGGTACGGCGTGAGCTTACCCTTCCACAACACGTGACCCGGCGGGGAACAGAACAGATGTGAACCAACTTGCATTCGTTACTGTTTGTTCATTGTTTAACATTCTGATGAACATTCTGGCTAACACTTGTTCTATTACAATTTATTTTACTTGAAAAAGCATGTTTCATGTACGTGCTTCAGTTGTGTATTGCGAAATGTTTTTTTTTACTCCACGTGATTACTGCAGGCGTATTCCAAGGGGCTATTCGAGCAGGCGGCATGCATGTCATTCGTCCCTCGTGTTCGCGCCCCGCGCCCTTCACAAGGCCTAGCGACGACCTTCTAATCAAGCCTACACATCGAAAAATACGTTTTCAGGATCCGGGTACCCGGGTAATATGAGAGCTGGAACCGGTTCCGAATTTTATTACCCGATGTCATCCCTAGTTAAGAGACAATTGAATGTAATAAAATGAATAAAACAACTGTATAAACAAAACCCTTGTTTCAGATCTGGTTCCGTCCCGTACAGGAAACAAGTTCCGCCTCGGCCGCACTCATGTGCCTTTCCGTTTTAATTGTGAAAAAGAAACGGAGGTCAAAACAGTAACCAGTGTTTTGCGCCACAATAGTCCAGGCAGCAACAGTACTTCAACAATTGTTGAAGAAATCCCCCCTGATGGTGAATTATTTCATGCAAAGTTTTCTCAGAGAGAGAATCAAAGTATAAACATGAGAACACACACAGGACAGAAGCCCTATTCCTGTGACATATGTTCGGCAAGGTTTTCTCAGAAGATGACCTTAACCAGACACATGCGAACACACACAGGAGAGAAGCCCTATTCCTGTGACATATGTTCGGCAAGGTTTCCTGACAAGTGGGCCTTAAACAGACACATGAGAACACACACAGGAGAGAAACCCTATTCCTGTGACATATGTACGGCAAAGTATTCTCTTAAAGATAGCTTGAATGTACACATGAGAACACACACAGGAGAGAAGCCCTATTCCTGTGACATATGTATGGCAAGGTTTTCTTGTAAGGGGATCTTGAATGTACACATGAGAACACACACAGGAGAGAAGCCCTATTCCTGTGACATATGTATGGCAAGGTTTTCTTATAAGAACCAATTGACTGCACACATGATAACACACACAGGACAAAAGCCCTATTCCTGTGCCATATGTACGGCAAAGTTTTCTTGTAAGGGGATCTTGAATGTACACATGAGAACACACACAGGACAGAAGCCCTATTCCTGTAACATATGTATGGCAAGGTTTTCCGCGAAGAGTGCCTTAACCAAACACAAAACAACACACACAGGAGAGAAACCCTATTCCTGTGACATATGCACGGCAAGGTTTTTTCAGAAGATTTGTTTAACCAGACACATGAGAACACACACAGGAGAGAAACCCTATTCCTGTGACATATGTACGGCAAGGTTTATTCAGAAGATTTCTTTAACCATACACATGAGAACACACACAGGAGAGAAACCCTATTCCTGTGACATATGTACAGCAAGGTTGGCTAATAAAAGGAACTTGGCTGCACACATGAGAACACACACAGGAGAGAAACCCTATTCCTGTGACATTTGTCCAGCAAGGTTTTTTCAGAAGATTTCTTTAACCGGACACATGAGAACACACACAGGAGACCAACCCTATTCCTGTGACATATGTACGGCAAAGTATTCTCTTAAGAAAAGCTTGAATGTACACATGAGAACACACACAGGAGAGAAACCCTATTCCTGTGACATATGTACGGCAAAGTATTCTCTTAAGAAAAGCTTGACTGCACACATGAGAACACACACAGGAGAGAAGCCCTATTCCTGTGACATATGTATGGCAAGGTTTTCTTGTAAGGGGATCTTGAATGTACACATGAGAACACACACAGGAGAGAAACCCTATCCCTGTGACATATGTATGGCAAGGTTTACTTATAAGAACCAATTGACTGCACACCAGTGTTGTTAAGTAACGCGCTACAAGTAACGCGCTACTTGTAGCATGTTACTTTTTTTGGTAACGAGACTGGTAGCGCGCTACATTTGAAAATGCAGTAAAGTAGCGAGTAGAAGCTACTATATACGAGTATTTGTAGCGAAAAGTCGCCGCTACTCTATTTTTGCAACAAACAAACAAACGTTTTGTTTCGCCCGCCACAATTCCTATCATCACAGGTTCGGAATGACGACTGACATTGGCTCTCTTGCTTTATAGTCCCAAAACCGCCTCCCCAGCACTGAACTGTGATATGAGTATGACTCACCTCCGGACCATATTGCCGTTTCAATAAATAGTACGTACTCTTGGTCCTTTAAAAAAAATGAAAGTAGCTGTAAAGTAGCGACACTACTTTTTTTGGGTAGCTGTCTGTCTGTACAAGTAGCGAGCTACTTGACAAAATACAGTACCTAGCTGAAAAGTAGCTAAGTTACTTCAAAGCTCAAATAGCTGTAGCTGTAACAGTGTTTCTTTCAAAAAGTAGCTTTAACAACACTGCTGCACACATGAGAACACACACAGGAGAGAAGCCCTATTCCTGTGACATATGTACGGCAAGGTTTACTTATAAGAACCAATTGACTGCACACATGAGAACACACACAGGAGAGAAGCCCTATTCCTGTGACCTATGTACGGCAAGGCTTTCTCGTAAGGGGCACTTAACCAGGCACATGAGAATACACACAGGAGGAAAGCTACATCCCTATGACATGTGAAAGAAAGTTTTCTGAGAAGGGGCACTTACCAGACACATTACAACACACGGGCGAGAAGCCCTATCCCTGTAACATAAGTACGGCATGGTTTGCTGATAAGAGGAACTTGACTGTACACATAAGAACACACACGGGAGAGAAGCCCTATCCCTGTAACATAAGTACGGCATGGTTTGCTGATAAGAGGAACTAGACTGTACACATAAGAACACACACGGGAGAGAAGCCCTATCCCTGTAACATAAGTACGGCATGGTTTGCTGATAAGAGGAACTAGACTGTACACATAAGAACACACACGGGAGAGAAGCCACATTCCTGTAACATAAGTACGGCATGGTTTGCTGATAAGAGGAACTAGACTGTACACATAAGAACACACACGGGAGAGAAGCCACATTCCTGTGACACATAAAAATATTCACACATCCATATTCGTGTGCCATCTGTCCAGGTAGGTATTCTCGAAGGATGTCATGCTTGCAAATCAAATTTTAAAACTTTTGAACAATGAAATTCTTTTTTTTCATTGTCAAATCTCGAATACCTGACTAAAAAGAGCGTACAGATGCGCTTATACTTAAATAAACTTTGTATTGGTAGTTTAGAGAAAAGAAGGCAGAAATGTGATTTTTGCATGGTACTATCATAGATATAAGTATTGTTACCAAGATACGTAACTCACTGCTATCTGGACGTACTAAAACTGATTCTCTTTTGAGATTTCAACAATGGATTACTCTCGGAACGTCGCTATATTGTATATTTAGAAATTACTATTTTCAATGCTGAAATGACTACTTTATGTCCAATGGGTATACAGATACTCGCGTACTTTCTTTTTATAGCCATCAATATCAATGACATACGCCGGGCGATGTATAACACATTGAAAAAGACTCATGTTAAAATGTAAACAAATAGGCAAACATACAATATGGCGGGCATCGAGGAACGAGCATGGGTCCTCGGACCTCCATTCAGTTACATATCTTGGTAACAACATTTATATCTATGGTTCTATCAACTTCCAAGCAACCTGTTGATCCGCGTACCCTGCAGAGTTACCTGATTACGTTTACTTCACATTCCACAATGGAGCACCAAAGTAGTGCATCGTTCACTTCTTACAAGGCTTAGCTACCTTCACAATTCAGTTCCCTCTAGTGTGGATATCACTGTTCCTCTAAATTCATTTACTAAACAAATGTCTGCCTATCTTCCACTTAGGTTTTAACTTTAACCACTGATCTTGACATTAGGTAACTATGTTTATCTGTTGGCCTATTATGTAGTTGACTTTTTGTGCAGACTTTTGTGTATGGTGTCATTATTGTTATTATTCATTGGTTATATATGTTCTCCAAATGGCAAACCTGCTGTATCGAATTTTATATTAAAAAAATAAAAACTACACACTTGAGAAGCCTTATTCCTGTGACATATGTCGAGCAAGGTTTTCTTGTAAGGGGAACATAACTGTACACATGAGAAATAAAATATTTATAACAATAATAATAGTGTTCTTTATTTTAGCTGCATTAGCTACTATATTACATAATTTACAATTATTAACATCATGCACGATCCATTTGTTGAAATCATGGACATGACCATCGGGTCTCCACTTCTCCAGGTCCCGGAAGAAGACTTCACGGAAAGACCCACCAATCGTCTCACCCGATGGAAGCTCACTCAAAAAATTACCCAACATTTCTGGAAACGATGGTCGCATGAGTATCTCACAACCCTACAAAGTCGGTCGAAATGGATTGTACCCAACAAATCATTCGCACCCGGCGACCTTGCCCTAATATATGAGGAGCGATGTCCCCCCGCTCAATGGTTGATGGGACGTATTGCAGCCGTTCATCCCGGGAAGGATAACATTATACGAGTGGCCACCGTTGACACTAAGAAGGGCTTTTTCAGACGCCCAGTGCACGAATTGGTGCCGTTTCCCCCTTTGCAATAGTTACTTATTCAGGAATTCAAGAGAACAGTTTTGTTTATTTTTTCGCCCCCCACCCTTTTTATTTATTTTTTCCACTTTTAAGATTTCGTCACCTAAATCTTGGTGGGCGGCATGTTCGGTTTAGGTGTTTGTATTTATTTAGGTTAATATATATATTTAATCCACTTCCCATTATTTACTCTTGATTCACCCCCCTCCCTCCCCTTCATTTACTAAGTATACGTTATAGTGTTTCGAGAGAATTGCGCATCCCTATATGCGCAGTCACGTGATACTATCAGCGTGGACTGCTTACCGTGACGACGAGGGAGGACACACTTGCCTGTCAACTATCAACAACAGAACATCGCATACAGATATACGTGAGTACCCATATATTTCTTGTCTCCCCTCCATATGGGTACGGCCCCTTGTTCCCTATCCCTATAATAGTGGATTTGGCCCCAACGTTATTATAACTCGTTTTGTTTTTGGTTATTGGTAAGTCATTATTTTGGATGCACTGTCCACCCCCCCCCCCCCCCCCCCTCCCTTTTCCAAGAAGAAGAAAGTTCGGCAAACCCGAACCAGCGAAAATATCAAGTAGGCATAGGACGCATCCACCTACTGTTCAGATGTCAAAGCCCATTCTCGAGATATAATTTAAAATGAAAATTTTGTGCGGTTTTTAACGTAGATGTATCCTTCCCTGGTAACCCATATATATATCTATAAGGAAGTTTGGTTTTAATTCAACCTCTTCTTGAGCACGCCCGTATATGTGCGTTTAAGATTCAATTCTTTTAGAGTCCATTTTAAAAAAACCTATCCTGGCAGTGTTGCAGGTCTACACTGAAACTGAGAATCCACTCCCGAAGAGATTAACAAAGTAGTTTCGAATCCGCTTCAGTTTCGTTAAAAGTGGGCTCGACAAGTATATTTTATTCTTGATCTAATACCAATTTTTGCAATTCAAGTCGTAGAACCGTTCGATTCTAGTGTAATTTATTGAAGTTTGTAGTGCGCAATTTTATCAAGTGAGCAACAAACGTTACGTACGTAGTATTGTTGCAAAGCCACTCTTCGAGAGGCGGGTGGTAAACCCGAGGAAGATTTCAATCAACCCCAGGTTTGTGACGCGAACCTTCGGGTACGGTCGTCAAAGCGAGGCGCGATTCGCTCGAGTTATTTACGCGCGAGACAAAACGGTGCTCGTCAAGTCGTAACCTCGATGAAACCGTCTCTCCTTCCCGTTGTAGAATGTAGAGCTATATTCTGTCCATCCTTTGTATTGTACTCGACTTGTTACATGTAGCCTACGTGTTATACATAGATACTGCAATGGCTCTAGTTTTTAGTGTTGTGTATTTAATGTATTATAGATTTATAGTGGTAACCAAGGTTCGTCGATCCCCTCGCGGAGGTTCGGTAAACGTAAAAGTTGGGTCTTCTCGTGGGCACGAAAATCGTCGTTCTCTTGCCCACCACAAAAACTGGTTCGTTACGAAAATCTATCGTGTAAAATTTGATTTCAGAATGTTTCATTAAAAACGTAGATAGAATACAAGTAAAATAAAATAATTTCAATTTGATAGGAAACGCGGCTACGAACCAGGATTGGTTTTTGACGGATCAGTTAGTTTGTTTTGCCGGATTATTCTCCCGTTTGAATAACGTGTTACTTTTGACATTGTGGAAACGGATGGGACGACCCAACTTGGGAGGTGGACGAGCCCCCGCCAGGTGATTTACGGACCTTGGACTGGTATCAAGAGCGGCCGGGCATAACCAGTGGGCTCGAGTCTCAACACTGTGGACAACTCTCAATGCTATTTAGGGTGGAAGTTGAGGGACGACTGTAAGACTGCCTACTTAAATTTGATACTAATCAATATTTATATTTCGTAACTGTATTGGTGTCGAGGAGTGTACAAGTCAAAAGTCGAAAATAAACGTACTGCACGTTTTTTTCTTTTTATCAATTGTATCGTCTTCGTCTTTGTTAAGGCCCGGCTCGACCGTAACCGACGGCATCGTGATTGCACAGACAACTTATTTGTAGGCAGACTAACAGCGTTTACGGGCGAAGTGCTGCGCGAAATTCAAATGAAAAATAGTACTGCAAGTCGAACATAGTCCGACAGTAACAGGGCGATTGTGCTGCTACCTGGGTGGCGATGTTACCACTATTAGAACTACCCTACTGGCAGCCTCAGCTGCTCCCTCACTTCGGCACGCGCTGTCGCGATGTTGCCAATAGTTCTGCGTGACACTTTCAAGGTCGCGCGGCTTAGTATTTGTCGGCCACAGCAACCCTCGCTCCCAGCTCACTGTGCAGTCGAGACAAACTTGGCTCAACTCAAGGGCTGGGTGGGCTGGGCATTGACCTTCAAACAAAATCACGAGATACGAGAGTGCTGATTCATTCTGTCTCTCTCTCTCTCTCATAACTAAGCAACCCTTATTTTCTGACGTACGTGTCTCTCTCTACATTAGATGCTATTAACGGATAATTAATACCTACATTACACGATTCAATATTTCCGTCAAACTTATTGAATTCAATGACAAAACAACATTAATAAATAGAAGAGTTTTTTACCAGACTGTTTTTGACTCGCTTTTGTTCTTAAATTCAATTTAGATGAGTTACCTGTAGCATTACATGTTTACAACAATACAGTACATGCTCTCACATGTATCGTGTTATAATTTTAATGACTATCGTTTCATGCTCACAAATTACCTGGCTTGTTAATGTTATTGAGTGTTGGGGGGGGGGGGGGGGAATGTGTTAAAACATTGATATTTGGCAGTGTGTGGTAAAAGGCGTGAGTGATCATGAATTCGATTTACACTCAACCTTGCATTACTATTGTGGCTCAAAAAGATATTAGTTAAAGTTGTACATGGTGTATTACTTTATCTTGTACGCCAACATATTGTGTCAGTACTCAGTACTATTTAGTGATTAATACACAATGCTGTTTTGCGATTTGCTTTTTGATATTTGCTATGAAAGTAGTGTAGTTATAAACATTACATGAACCATACTATTATAATCGGCAGCCCCGATAATACCTGCTATTGTTGCTTCACGTCTCTATCATTTCAAGGGCTGGGAAATTTTGTGAAATGCCTTCCCGGGTACCCGTCGTTTTTAGAATTGGCTATTCAGGTACCTGTAGGCCTATATTTTAAAATGTTTAGATAATGGGAGGGAAGTTAAATTGAAAACTTAATTTCAAATAGGTTTTCATAATTTTCAAGCATCTTATTACGAAGTGAGATTATAGTTAATAACGTAGGCAGGCACGACTCAAGAACGAGCGCGAGCTCTATTACTAATTAATTATCAAGCCCGTATCGGTACGGTAGTTTACGAATTACATTAGAGGCGTGCAGACAGCCAAACGGGTACCCGAAAGAGTGGATAATTACGCGGATTTTTTTTAACGGGCGGGTACCCGGTCCGGGTACCGTTGACAGGCCTAACTATCGCTATTATGCTATTCGATGAGGGGTGATATATGAAGATGAAGGACAATTCCAATAACCCATGGCTTATACGGGATTCGAACCCACGCTCCTAGGTGGCATATACGCTTAGGACTTGCGCCCCAACCGCCTGGCGGCGTGAGTCCTTGTAGTCAAGAGGCCCGCCCACTAAGTGGTACCAGTTCAATTCCCTGTCGGGGTTGGAGTTTGAAATTTCCGGTTACGTTGAAATTTACGGTTTTCAGTGAAATATGTTTCATCCAAGAAAGTGTTTCCATAATATTCAGTCCCTTCATTATTTGTTACGAATTCATTACATTTGTATTTGCACGTACACGTGGCAAATTAATTCACTGTATCACTACCTGGCAATAATAATCATTAATCACCATAGAACGCACACATTTACGATACAAGGTGGGGTGATTTGTTGCGTTTGTAACAATGTTCGTAAACGTAAACATCAACAGTGACATTCCATAATGTCGCCTGACTTTGAAGCTGTTTGTTTGCTGTTAGGACCGTTTCAAATTTCGGCATTACGCTTGTATACCAATAGTTTATCGCGATATATTTTGATTCTATGTTTAGTTGATTTGTCACACACGAATGACGCCAATTTCTACAGTCACCTCTAATCCGAGTTGACCACACCCTCAGATAATGAATGCACTAACGCGAATCATCTTTTCGCTCGTTGGTGTTGCTAACGGGAAATACTAGTGACACATCATGTAAACAGATTATATTGTTTTTTATGTGTCCCGAATAGTTTGGAAGGACTTCTCGAGGACGATTTGTATGAGTCAGTCCCAACACCTTTTGATTACGTAAAACGTTTGGGCCCCCTCCCGAATTAGAGAATTGATTGTAGGCACATCATAATATGATATGACATGTACTAGCACAGCCACCAATACCGATGTGTGTACATTGTTTATTAGTTACTAATTTAATCCTATTGATGGAATATAATATAAAAAAAATCTTATAAATGTATGAAGTTCGTTATAGTTCGTGTTAGTATAGACAGCTTTGTAAATCGCACGTCATAGGCTGCCCGCTCGAGTTTTAGTTTGAACTGATTATTCGTTTATTTCATTGTGTACTGGTAATAGGTAATATAAAAAAAGGTTACCTTGCAGCACGTGGACACAGTAGGTTTGTTTTTTTGTCCTGCACTTTCCTGCGGTGCAGCTTTACGGTGTAGGCCGGAAATACGCAACAGTGCAAGGCATGCAGGTAGCACTGAAGTAAGACAAAAAAACACGCCGGTGTAGCAACGGCTGATGTGTGAAATAATATTTAAATTTGATAAAGTCTTTCACAATGGTTTGAAATGTATAACATCAGATCTCAACTAAATAATTATTCTAAACGTAAATAGCAGCCGATGTATCTACTTAAAATAACAACCACATGTTAATTCAAGTTGCCGCCAGATTTTCTTACACTGCACTGCCACACCAGCTCGGTAGCCAGTGCTACACCGCTGCACTAGTGCAACGTCCACTGGACAAAATAACGCGAGCAGTGTAACCTGCACGGAGACAAAATAACATGGCGGTGCCGGAAAGCTTGCACCAGTGCAGGCTATGCAGGACAAAAAAACAAACCTAGTAACATTGTAAATTGTACGCACGATTGCAAATATTAAACCCGAGTAAGGAATTGTAGTTTATGGTTCAGAAGTAGTTTTATGATATAATTAATAACTCGGCTATCATGCGTATCCTTAGTAGGAACCGATCGATATCTATTAATTTTGTCGCAATTGTACGTAATTTTATTTCATTCTTCGTATGTAGTTGTAAGTTTGTCATTGTGTGGTCATTATAGCGCCGAATTACCGAATAATTGATGGCCCGCGAGCTCGTAGTACAACAAATCCCCATAAAATAGATATTTTCTAGCGAAGTCGAGGTCGAGTGAGTAGCTACGAGTGTCCCCCGTCTTACCTTAGAAGTGAAAGAGCGACGGTTGTGGGGAGGGGGAGTGAATAGCAACAAATAACCACTAATTTCCCATGTTCTACAGGGGGTCTGATGGGCCCGGGAGGGGGGGGAGAGAAAGTGCTCAAAGAGCTCAACTCTTTGGAAATGACTGAACCCTTAGGAACGTATTTTATTTCTTCTTCTTATTGTTATTATTATTCTCATTTATTATTTATTCCCCTGCATCCACCTAATATGTAAATGGGTAGGGGTGGAGAAGAGCTCAGCTCGCAAAACTAATAATAGGTAGTAAACTAAACACTTAGTAAATAATTAACATAAATCTCTACAATAATACAAGGAGAAGGGTCCAAAAATAACAAAACGTAAGATGGCATTGTAATTTAAAAATACACTAAACATACAACTAATACTTATAATACTATTAACACAGATAAGCTATTAATAATTCGCTCATAGCTGCGCACCTTGTCACAAGCCAGAGACATCTAATTAATGAAGAATTGAGATGGGTCATGAGAATCGGCACATAAGTAATTTGGTAACCCAGCCATATGTGCCGAAAAATGGGAAACGAGCCGACCTGGTACCAAATTAATTTGAATTCGTCTCTTGAGACCTATAACGATGATCAAGTGGCATGGAAACTCAGTTGTCAATTGGAAACCATATTGGCTATGGTTTCATTACGAGAGCTTTACAGTTCGACCTTTTGATTATATACACATGAATGGTGTGATCGAAAGACATAGCAGCATGATATACACAAGTAACTAATTATTCACTTGGCATAGTTATCTATATGTTTATAAGTTTCCGATTATGAGGAGGTGGGAAGGTAGGGGGTTACATGAAGGCCAAACAAGAACTGTTGTCTGGACGCTGATATATCCCTGCGTGCGTGTTAACCCTCACTGAAATTTGTTCGTGCGCGTGCGTGCGTGTGTGTGCGTGTGCATGAGTGTGAATGAATGTGTGCGAGTGTGCGTATGTGTGCGTGAGTATGTGTGTGTGCGTCAGTGTGCATCAGTGTGCGTCAGCGAGCATGAGTGTGAATGAATGTGTGCGAGTGTGCGTATGTGTGCGTGAGTATGTGTGTGTGCGTCAGTGTGCATCAGTGTGCGTCAGCGAGCATGAGTGTGAATGAATGTGTGCGAGTGTGCGTATGTGTGCGTGAGTATGTGTGTGTGCGTCAGTGTGCATCAGTGTGCGTCAGCGAGCATGAGTGTGAATGAATGTGTGCGAGTGTGCGTATGTGTGCGTGAGTATGTGTGTGTGCGTCAGTGTGCATCAGTGTGCGTCAGCGAGCATGAGTGTGAATGAATGTGTGCGAGTGTGCGTATGTGTGCGTGAGTATGTGTGTGTGCGTCAGTGTGCATCAGTGTGCGTCAGCGAGCATGAGTGTGAATGAATGTGTGCGAGTGTGCGTATGTGTGCGTGAGTATGTGTGTGTGCGTCAGTGTGCATCAGTGTGCGTCAGCGAGCATGAGTGTGAATGAATGTGTGCGAGTGTGCGTATGTGTGCGTGAGTATGTGTGTGTGCGTCAGTGTGCATCAGTGTGCGTCAGCGAGCATGAGTGTGAATGAATGTGTGCGAGTGTGCGTATGTGTGCGTGAGTATGTGTGTGTGCGTCAGTGTGCATCAGTGTGCGTCAGCGAGCATGAGTGTGAATGATTAGGTGCGAGTGTGCGTATGTGTGCGTGAGTATGTGTGTGTGCGTCAGTGTGCATCAGTGTGCATGAATGTGCGTGTGTGAGTGTGCGTGAGTGCGTGTGTGTGTATGTACAAGTTGTTTTATTTTTTTTTTTTTTACATTTCTCATGTTACTTATAAGTTAGTCTAGTGTGACTTGTTGCATTGTATTGTATTGTCAGCTGTTTATTATATTGTATTGCACTAGTGGGTCAGACCTGTTGTCAATAAAGATTCAATCAAATCAAATCAAAACACATGAATGCACATATCACCGTACTACGTGTGTTGTATTACTATTATTGTTTTCTGGCCAATCAAAGTGACATTCCAAACATACAATAACAAGTTCACAATTAAAATGGAAATGAAACATATTAAATATAACGTAACCAAAACGTAACGTTTTGTGGCGATATTAAATATAATTTTAGACTCGAGCCCAAATCAGCCACATTATCTGGACTCGACTATCAGCTGTTGTAAACAATAATAATATTATAATTATTAATATTATAATTAATTATATTATAATCTTTGATATTACCAAACTGGATTGGTCTTAAAAATTGAATATTTATAATCACGTATTTAAATTCGATACCTAATATAGGCCTAAGCTTTGCACGGCGTAGTGTACAATATTATCAGTGGTGTAGGTTTTTGTACTGAAATAACACGTTTCCCAAAGTTTTATGTGGTGCATTAGGTACGAGTTGTCATCGTCTAAGAGGGTGTATTTATGACGAGTGCTCGTGCAAGAAGATCGGAATGTGCACCTGCCCTCGCCTGAAAACTACCACGGCAACACTGTAGCCGGTTGGAAGTCGCGTCAGTCGTGCGCCCGAGCAGAAGAGGCCGGCTCACACCGGTGCAAACATTTACCACTAGGAGGCAGTTAATTCGCTCTAAGGCGACGCTAGCGCGGCAATGTGGTCACTTGCAGTACTACAGCCCAGTACGAATAAAACCGCGAACGATATTTAACATGGGCGTTATCTATCTGCCTACAATCCCTTATCTGTGGTGATTGTGATCGTAATCCGGAAATCGTGAAAGAGTTGACCTTTAATGGCGCCGCTCACGACGAAACCGTAACGTCGTAATGGATTGTAATGGTATAAATACTATTTCTGCAATTGCGATCCCGATTACAACTACGGGGGCCTTTATCTATCCTCTTCGCCTCTGTTCCCATCTCGAACCTAAATGGAAACCTCTCATCTAAGAGTGTGGCACTATTGTGGACACTGTTTCGGGCGCGGTTCTACGGAGTCCCAGGAGATAATTCACCGAAAAATCTTTCCTGACCTCTGAAATTTGACTTGACCGAATGAAATCATGTTGAATCCTTAAACATACTCATCGGATCGATTAAAAACTAAGATATTCGTGACCGAACAAAAATTCAGGCCTACTACGAATTAGCCAACTCATATATTGCCGTCATTTCGTAAAAAAAAAAGAAAACAATTTTAGTTACTAAGCAAATTCTCGATCGATGTTTCCGCAAGACTAGTGGCGTTCAGTCCACCTGGAGACTTGTGGATGGTCCACATTTCAACTTGATCGGACTATCGGTAGGCAGTTCCCCGATCCTATACCCATCAAGGCAGTGTAAACTCCTGGCGCCCTCCCAAACCGACCCCACGTTAACTCAAGCAGCTAGCTAGCCTAGGGCGACAGGAGATAAGACATGGCGGACTAGCCCGGAAATATCTCAGTTTTATTAATATAGGCCTATGTATAAATGGATGTTCTTTCCCCAGTCGGGGTTGGTTCTTTAATATCTGCTTTTCTTCATTATATAACATATATACGTATGTTGAAAACCAGAAATTACAAAAAACAACCCCGTCTGGGACCCGAACCCAAGTCTCCCACTTGCGGGGTGGGCCCCTTGACCCCCGGGACTGGCAATTTAATGTCTGGATATTGTGCATTATAACATCTATGTGGCGGTGGACCAACACTTCAACATTTCAATTACACTTGAGTTGACCAGCCACACATATTCTGTCGTAACCTTAACGCCGGCTTGAGCGGGGAGTTTATTTAAATGGATAATTTTTCTAGAAAACCTCTTGTGGGTGGATTTATGAAGACAACCAGTAATTATCAACCAACCCCGACTGGGAACCGCCACATAGACGTTATAATGCACTATATCCAGACATTGAATTGACAGTCCCGATGGTCTAGGGGTCAATGCGCCCACCCGGCAAGTGGGAGACCTGGGTTCGATTCCCAGTCGGGGTTGGTTTTTTATTTGTGGTTTTCTTCATGTCCACCCACAAAAGGTTTTCTTGAAATAATATCTATTTCAATATGTATATAGAAATCCAGAAACTAAAAAACCAACCCCGACTGGGAACCGAACCCAGGTCTCCCACGTGCCAGGTGGAGCAAGAAGAGAGAGAGAGAGAGAGAGAGAGAGAGAGAGAGAGAGAGATTGATTGATTGATTGATTTTGGTCTTTATTATGGGCGGGATTAAGGCCAGTGAGGCCTTTTCTTACATCCAACCGGTAATAATACAATAAATAATAACAATTTGATAATATACATTTGACAATGACATGAATTAATTAAGGAACATGTAAATACACAATACAAATAATAAATGAAATGGACAGACAGAAAGAAGACCCGCTTAACTTTAGAAAATCGGGATTTCACTTTTTCACCTGTTAGAGGACAAACAAAAATGGGAGCTGGAGAAGATTTATCAATGTATTCCAATATAGCAGTTTATTATATTTTTTTCTTTATTTCAATGGTAAACATTTGTTTGTCTATCACTATCTAGAAATGAGACTAGCAGATCTTAGATCTGAAGCATTTCTGCTCAAAACAAACACATAAAATAAAAATATCAAATTATTTCAACTTTCTTAATCTTAAAATTATTATTTAAATGTTTGAAGTACAAAGAATTGGTTTGATCAAAAAAGTATAAACACATTCTATGAATAAGACTCCTACCGTGCAGCTCGCACACTTAGCCTTGCGCTCTCTGCAGGTGCAGCAGACTTTCACTACGTCTAGCTCGCTCGAATTCTAGTTCCTCTTCGGCGTTGATGCGCAAGGCCTCATCGGCCTTAGCCCGGTCTCGAGCCCCCTCGACCCCTAATTCGGCCGCAGTTGCATCAGACGCCTCTTTCTGAGCTCGAGAAGCCTCATATCTTGCGCTTGACTGGGCCGCGTCTAGGGTGACCTTGGCTGCCTCGAGGGTGACCTTGGCCGCCTCTAGGGTGACCTTGGCTAAGGAAGCATTTGACGCCGCCTCAGCCTTGGCCGCCTCTAGAGTGACCTTGGCCGTATCGAGGGTGACGTTCGCGTGTTCCTCTGCCAGCTCCGCAGTCCTAGCCGCAGCCCCGGCCTCTCGAACACGGAGCTCGTACACCTCGTCCCGGGGACAAGAGGCGTTGTAAAGCCCCTTGTACTCCTGGCAGACACGACCCAGCATGCTTGCAGCCGTGCAGGAGGGGTCTAGGGTGGTGCTAGGGTCACGTGTTATATCGAGGGCCGCTCCAGGTGTAGCGCTGCTGACTGCAAGCGGGGTAGTCACACTTACTGCTTCTGAAACCAAAGCAAATGTTTTATGTATGATATTTTTGGGGTAACGTATAGCCTTACGTGGACAAATAATGCTGCAACTTCAGACTACTATTTCTACTGATGTAGAAAGAGAGAAGTCACACAGTTCTTTCACAATTAACAGTTTAGTTTGTAGAAGTCTGATGTTAATTTTCATCATCATCATCATTAGACGTGGCAATTTTAGACTAAGTTCAGAAGGTATTCACCTCTTTTCTACACAATGTAAAGCAATCACATTGATAACGACAATGACTGCACTGTTATCGTTTGTTTATACCCTCTACAGTATTGGTCGATCGGACATCAAGGTAGATTGATAAACTCAAAATGTTGGCATCGAGCTTAGATTAGCCAGGGAACCTGGGAACCTCTTACAGAAAATAATTTGTGCGACGAACTCGACTTAGCATTCATCAATCAACAGAAATAACCAGATAACTACTTCAATGTCATAATCGGTTTCATAAGGTACGAATTATACATCTTCGACGACGCTCATTGGAAAACAGGTGTGAAGTGAGCAGATATCTTTAGTTCGACATAGTTTGAAGCTCTACCCCGTAGTTACGTACCCAAGACCTAAGCATAGCAAACATCACTGATTATAAATACTATAATATGAAATGTGTGTAAATATGATGTGATTGTCGGGTTGTAACAGGGGTAAGCAGTGGATAGAGGGAAGCAGCATCAAACTGAGAAAATATCAGTTCTACACAACATGTATACAAGCATAACTTACAAGTGAATGAGACCGTCTCCGTCGCCTCCAACGGCCGGACCAAGGTCACGTGAGATACAACACACTTTAGGACCTTGCCGTTGTCCTTAGTCTGGCGGGTGAGTGTGAGTCTCTGCATGACAGATCCCTTCATCCAGGGCCACCTCCACGCGTCCTGAGGTTTGCCTAGAAAGTCCACCACTGTATCCTGGCGGATGACGTCATCTCCCAGGATCCAGGATATGTTGGCAACAGGACGAGCCCCCTTCACCTCACAGGTGGCCGTGACGCTGGCCTCCGTGTACACAACACTCAAGGTTGGTGCGCTGGGGGGACCTGAAGCATGACATAGCAACACTGAGACATACAATCATCTAGCCTCGTGCAGCTCACAGGTGGTTGTGTAGACAACACTCAGGGTTGGTGCGCTGGGGGGACCTGAAGCATGACATAGCAACACTGAAACATACAATCATCTAGCCTCGTGCAGCTCACAGGTGGCCGTGTAGACAACACTCACGGTTGATGCGCTGGGAGGACGTGAAGCATGACATAGCAACACTGAGACATACAATCATCTAGCCTCGTGCAGCTCACAGGTGGCCGTGTAGACAACATTCAGGGTTGGTGCGCTGGGGGGACATGAAGCATGACATAGCAACACTGAGACATACAATCATCTAGCCTCGTGCAGCTCACAGGTGGCCGTGTAGACAACACTCACGGTTGATGCGCTGGGGGGACCTGAAGCATGACATAGCAACACTGAGACATACAATCATCTAGCCTCGTGCAGCTCACAGGTGGTTGTGTAGACAACACTCAGGGTTGGTGCGCTGGGGGGACATGAAGCATGACATAGCAACACTGAGACATACAATCATCTAGCCTCGTGCAGCTCACAGGTGGTTGTGTAGACAACACTCAGGGTTGGTGCGCTGGGGGGACATGAAGCATGACATAGCAACACTGAGACATACAATCATCTAGCCTCGTGCAGCTCACAGGTGGCCGTGTAGACAACACTCACGGTTGGTGCGCTGGGAGGACGTGAAGCATGACATAGCAACACTGAGACATACAATCATCTAGCCTCGTGCAGCTCACAGGTGGTTGTGTAGACAACACTCAGGGTTGGTGCGCTGGGGGGACATGAAGCATGACATAGCAACACTGAGACATACAATCATCTAGCCTCGTGCAGCTCACAGGTGGTTGTGTAGACAACACTCAGGGTTGGTGCGCTGGGAGGACGTGAAGCATGACATAGCCACACTGAGACATACAATCATCTAGCCTCGTGCAGCTCACAGGTGGTTGTGTAGACAACACTCAGGGTTGGTGCGCTGGGGGGACATGAAGCATGACATAGCAACACTGAGACATACAATCATCTAGCCTCGTGCAGCTCACAGGTGGTTGTGTAGACAACACTCAGGGTTGGTGCGCTGGGAGGACGTGAAGCATGACATAGCAACACTGAGACATACAATCATCTAGCCTCGTGCAGCTCACAGGTGGTTGTGTAGACAACACTCAGGGTTGGTGCGCTGGGGGGACATGAAGCATGACATAGCAACACTGAGACATACAATCATCTAGCCTCGTGCAGCTCACAGGTGGTTGTGTAGACAACACTCAGGGTTGGTGCGCTGGGAGGACGTGAAGCATGACATAGCAACACTGAGACATACAATCATCTAGCCTCGTGCAGCTCACAGGTGGCCGTGTAGACAACACTCAGGGTTGGTGCGCTGGGAGGACGTGAAGCATGACATAGCAACACTGAGACATACAATCATCTAGCCTCGTGCAGCTCCCAGGTGGTTGTGTAGACAACACTCAGGGTTGGTGCGCTGGGGGGACATGAAGCATGACATAGCAACACTGAGACATACAATCATCTAGCCTCGTGCAGCTCACAGGTGGCCGTGTAGACAACATTCAGGGTTGGTGCGCTGGGGGGACCTGAAGCATGACATAGCAACACTGAGACATACAATCCTCTAGCCTCGTGCACAGTGTTGAATTCAGAGTTTTGTCCCCGGGGGGGCTATTTCAAATCCCGGGGGTGAAGACATCGGCGTGGGGGGGGGGGGGGGGGGGGGATTTTCAAAACCACTGCTGCTTCCACATCACTTTAACTAATAAACTGTCCAAGTGTTCTGATACACAAACACTACTTAAAACACTATTTAAACAAAAATATATGTTCAACCAACCACTTGATGCCCAGTAGAATTTGAGACGGAGTTTAGATAATCCTGGCCCTTCTCTGCTTTTTTATGCTTGTTTTAGCTCTCTTGTCACATACTTTTGTGACACACAGAAAAATGTATTTACTTATTTAACCTTCAAAGCATTATTTCTGAGCCATTTCAAAATTAAGTAATATATATAGAGCTTGTAGCCAATTAATTCCCGGGGGGGGGGGCGAATGACAATTCCCGAGGGGGCCTCGCCCCCCCCCCCCCGGGATCATAGCTGAATTCAACACTGCTCGTGCAGCTCACAGGTGGCCGTGTAGACAACACTCAGGGTTGTTCTACAACTAGTCACAATGTGTGTTAGGCCCAATACAACAAAAGGGCACATATCTCAGTCAGTTATACATATAGGAGGTCGGATATGGTTTCGGTCGATTAAGACGTATAATTACCATTGTAAAAACACCTAACAGTGGGGGTCTAGCTACAACTATTTACATAATACAACATAAGGGCCCATATCTCAGTCACTTTTACAGATAGGAGGTCGGATATGGTTTCGGTCGAATAAGCCGTGTAACTACCATTGTAAAAACACCTCACAGTGGGGGTCTAGCTACAACTAGTCACAATGTGTGTTAGGCCATAATACAACAGAAGGGCCCATATCTCAGTCAGTTTTACATATAGGAAGTCGGATATGGTTTCAGTCGATTAAGACGTATACTAACCATTCTAAAAACAACTCACATTGAGGGTCTAGCTACAATTAGTCACAATGTGTGTTAAGCCCTAATACAACAAAAATGCCCCTAGATCAGTCAGTTTTAGTTATAGGAGATCGGATATGGTTTCAGTCGATTAAGACGTATAATAATCGTTCTAAAAACACCTCACAGTGAAGGTCTACCTACAACTAGTCACAATGTGTGTAAGGCCCTTATACAACAAAAGGGCCCATAGCTCAGTCAGTTATACAGATAGGAAGTCGGATATGGTCTCGGTCGATTAAGACGTACAACTACTATTGTAAAAACACCTCACAGTGGGGGTCTAGCTACAACTAGTCACAATGTGTGTTAGGCTTTAATACAACAAAAGGGCCCCTAGAACAGTCAGTTTTACTGATAGGAGGTCGGATATGGTTTCAGTCGATTAAGACGTATAATAAGCGTTCTAAAAACACCTCACAGCGAGGGTCTAGCTACAACTAGTCACAATGTGTGTTAGGCCCTTATACAACAAAAGGGCCCATATCTCAGTTAGTTTTACACATAGGAGGTCGGATATGGTTTCAATCGATTAAGACGTATAATTACCGTTCTAAAAACACCTCCTATTGGGGGTCTAGCTACAACTAGTCACAATGTGTGTAAGGCCCTTATACAACAAAAGGGCCCATATCTCAGTTAGTTTTACAGATAGGAGGTCGGATATGGTTTCGGTCGATTTAGACGTAAAACTACTATTGTAAAAACACCTCACAGTGGGTGTCTAGCTACAACTAGTCACAATGTGTGTAAGGCCCTTATACAACAAAAGGGCCCATAGCTCAGTCAGTTATACAGATAGTAAGTCGGATATGGTTTCGGTCGATTAAGACGTAAAACTACCATTGTAAAAACACCTCACAGTGGGGGTCTAGCTACAACTAGTCACAATGTGTGTTAGGCTTTAATACAACAAAGGGGCCCCTAGATCAGTCAGTTTTACAGATAGGAGGTCGGATATGGTTTCGGTTGATTTAGACGTATAATTACCGTTCTAAAAACACCTCACATTGGGGGTCTAGCTACAACTAGTCACAATGTGTGTCACGCCCCAATACAATAAAATACCCCATAACATAACGCTCACGTGCATTGAAGATAGATAGGTTCTGTCATTGGAGTTATTATTTGGGTAAATCATATTCAAAATATCACTGAACTGTATTCAAGTTTTATTATTTAATGTTAAACTCTATTCAAGTTTTTATTATTATATTTAAAATTGAATGTGTTATTAATAGAACCATCACAATAAGGGATAGTAGTTCCTAAAACAGATTGTTGTAGCTGCCGTGAGTCTTGACCATTCATTGACTGAACCGTGACAATATGGTCTTGTTTGTAAACCTACTTGCTACAATGAGAGTCATAAATCTGTAATCAGTCTTGTCCTCGGACGCGTAGATCCAACACCTGACCGGCCCGTTGTCCTCCTCGCTGACGTTGCTCACAGCCAGACCGCACTCGCCGCTCTGCAGTCCAGCCCCCAGGTAGCGATACCGGCCGGCGTTGCTGGCAGACTCGGATCCCTGGTCGAAGTCAAGATGCTTCTTGTCTGGCGTGTGGAAGCGGCACACGCTCACCGGTCCCTGCGCCTTCAACGCGAACCTCGCCTCCCCGCCCTGGAGAACGACGGCCTCCCTCGGTGTCAGGGTGTGAGAGATGGTGCCATATTCTGTAACCAGGGAGCAGATGTACAACACTCCTATAGTGATGTTTGTGTTATAGTCTATACCAACTCAGTTACAATAAATTACCATCTTATTTTCATTTTATTTTCTTGTACTTTTGGTATTTTAATTTTTATGTTATTATTTTTGAAAGTTTATTTTGGGGGCAACGACGAACTCTACAACTAGTTCATACGTTGTAGAGATGGTTTTCCGTAGGATACATTTATAATGTTATTTTGGTCAATCCTTGCTTTGTCAGTTACAAGACCCGGTTCCGCCTAGACAGGTATAATTAATCTAGGGAAATTCGATTAAACCCAAATGAAATTGAACAGTATGTTTCATAGTAGTAGTTAGTAGGTATCATAGTCATCAGAAAATTGAAATCCATAACATATCCATAATCCGCTTATATCAGCATGGGCTATTTTTTATTAAAATTAGCTTTCAAGGGGACATCATATAATAGAAAATTGAAAATTTAACAAATGTGAACATATCAACATGAAATTGTGGACACATGTACATCAACACCTTAATGTTACATGTGAATTGTTTTAAAAGTTTGCGACCATATTTGATCACATACTGTCGTTTTATACATTTTACCGTTCTCCAAAGGGGCTCAAGTACAATATTTAGAAAGCAAACAATACAAAAATAAAACCATGTATGGTAATTAAAAGCTAATTGCACTGAATGCGTGTCCATTTAGTGTGTTGTTAAAATTGCACTTACATTTTCAATTATAAACAATCAATACCTCAGCTTTGAAACTTGGTGTTTTGAACACCTCCAAAAATAAGAAGAGAAGTGTTTAGAAATGAATGATTTCTCTTTCAATGAATCTTACTCATATATCTTAAAAAGTGTTAATTATAATTCATTGGGAAATTTACATTGAAGTTTTCCATTAAAAATAACTTGATGCACAACTGGAATTCGTTGGTTACGTTTGTATGGTATTTTGCAAATGAAGCCGTCAGCTATATATTAAGGACACTCTTTCAACTCAATCTTCTTTTCTTGCCTTAACACTTTTTAAGATAGGAGCGAGGAGAACACATTCATTTCTCAACAGTGCTTAATTTGTAATGGAGCGCGGGTATACGCAGTATACCCACCTATTTTCGTGGGTATACGCAGTATACCCACCTTTTTTTCATGAACTATTCGGTACGCAACAGTCAAATTTTGGCTAACATAAAAACAAAAATAATTTGTATTGGGTATTTTACTCTCACATGCTCATATTTCAAATTTACTTGAATATATCTATAACTCTAAATAAAACTCTTATCTCTTAGTTTTACGTTTTTCCCAAACCAACCTCCGTACTTTATAAATAGAATCATCTCCTATTGTTATTGGCTGCAGGTTCCTCGTCAACCAGCCAGTAAGGGTTAGCAACGCGAAGGCGGTACAGTCGCTCTCGCTGCTGTGAGGGCAATGGCCCGATCCGTAAAATTTGATTTACATGTTTGATACAGCATTTCTCTGTTTGTGGATATACGTTCGATTCCTCTTTTATCCCTGCTGAAAAATCTGCCTAGTTCTGCTTAGCAATTTCAACGTCCTAGTGGAAGTAGATATAGTCAGA
>CAMDTW010000042.1:0-21324 GCA_945910005.1 Isoperla grammatica | reverse complement strand
TTAAAAAACAAGAATAAAATGCATACAAACATCACAGTACAACAGTAAAGAATGTTGAACAGGTATGGTAGACAGTGTAATCAACTGTTTGAATTAGAGCCTAATACATGCAGGACGGCTAGTACAACTTCGCCGTACGAGTCATTATACTGCTTCACAGCGCATGCAACCAATACTACCCGACTAGCTAATATTGCGCTGAACGCGGTAGACAAACAGATGAGGCTATATTATGTTACTACATTATCCTCATGCGTCTTCGGCTTCTATTGTGTCTGTTCATTGTATGATTGCGTCATCTTGTTCACTGGTTATGCACAATACCGTTGTAAGCTACAAGGGCTGACTGGGCTCACTGGAGCTTTGTTCGTCTGTCCTACACTCTACACTAGTGAGGGTAAGTCAAGTCTCAGTATACTTAATCGTTCTTTTATACCCGTATGACAGTTGAAATATTTGTATGGCGTTCGAATATAATGAAAACTTGCACTGGTGTAGTTAGTGTAGGAGATTTTTACTATGGCTATTTATGTCTTGTAATACCTAGTGTAAGACAGGCGAACGAAGCTCGGGAGATAAAATTTGTCAAGTTTCTCACTATTACCCATCCATGAGTACTCTGAACTCAGGGATTTTTATGTCCACTATGCTCTAGTTAGAATGCAATACTACTGGAAGCGATAACTGAAGTCCTTAAGCCAACAAATCAATTTATTACAATTAACACTCTTGTTTAAACAATATAAATAGTTATTAAAATACATAGAATGTAACAGTCGATGTTCTGCGTGGGGTCCAGCGTGGTTTCAGAATTTACGCTGAAGGTGGTGGTGCATGCAAGTAAGATGAAGTTGAAGCTATAACCTCAGAATAGTGGTGACAAATCTCTCACTCAAAAACTGACCTTGTAACCCAACAACAACACAATACCATGTTTTGTATTTGTTGTTTAGTACAACTGTTTCATGCGTCGTCTGTAGAACAGAACCAAGATCATGCATGTAGTGTATATATTTTTTCGATGCTATCATAAACGCTAGAAAGACGTATGTAGTTGAATATAACAACTTAGACCCGTTCCAAATTGTGAAATGAAGAGTAATATAGTCCTTACATTCCTACTATCTCTCCCGTTTCGTTTCTTCCGGAGCCCGATGCGGAGATCCGGCTCCCGTATCCTGTAGGAATATTTACAATCCTGGAACTATGCTAGTTTTTATTTCACACTAAGCAAAGCATTTGTCTGGGTTGGAAACGTTGCGATAAATTATGACCCGTAGACAATCTAAATGCGCCAGTCAGATTACACAAGTCTTCTATTTCTACGTCTGTGTATATCTAGGACGGGGATAGAGGGAGAGTCTACGGCGGCAGCCATTACATCTCCGCAATCACCTAGACATGATTGAGGTAGGGCATTAAATCATATCTTGTAAGAGAAGACACACAGTTATTCCACTTCGAAGGCACCAGGTGAAAACCACAAATTCGCCTGTATTTTCATTAAACTTGTATAACAAATCTTGAGAACGGATTCTCCGTAAAAAAAACTTCTGCCAATGAGATGCGTTGTTACAGCGTTGTGACGTCATCAGTTTACGATATTCTTCACAGAAGGGTTTATAAAACAAAATTTTCGTTAATTTTTTCTATGAGTGTTTCGACCGTCGAATAAACAAATATCATACTTTTTTAAGTGGGCGTAACTATAAATTTTATTGCGACTTTGATGTTCTAATATACTTTGTACAATTTTTTTCACGGTTATGTCTTTAGTCGATTGTGAATTCTGAGTTGAGTTTCGAGATTTTTTTGAATACGCAAATAAAGTGCAACATTAAATTTCACAACTTTCTTTTATAGAATTGAAAAGTAATTGATTGATAGACGTGTTTCCAGAAATTAATATGCAACATAAATAAGTGATCATCATGTTTAACGAAACAAATTGCTTGAAGAAAAAGGTTGTAGCTTAATCAATAAACGATCAATGAAATAGTTTTTAAGTTAAGACAATAAAGTGGATTTTTTCTTCATTTCAAATAACAGAAAAAATCATGACTACGTACAAATATTAATCTATTGTAAATAAAAATAACTACCGCAAACCCTATGTTAGTTAAGTCTGAGAAACATGAAGATCATATTTATTATTTAGTTATTTAGTTGTTTCCAACATATGGACCTTATTACAACGATCTTTTATAAACATCATTTTTGACGATATTCCATGACTAAAACCAATATGGAATATTCTTAAGTACAAACACGATATGTATCAACTTGAAGTACTGATACACAATACATTTGATGTTTAAACGTACCTAGATCATATTTAATGAATGATGGAAATTACGGTTAAATTTATTTTATTTTTAACTTCCGTTTTAGCTATATGGATGTTCTCATAGACAACTTGAGCTTAACTAGAAAATTTAAATGGTGCCCTCATTCTGAGAAAACTAATAGTTTAAGGATACTAACATAGAACTCAGTAGATATATTTAATTTTTAAATGTAACTTCCTACTCCCTTTTAATAACTAATGGAATATAGAGTTTACTATAAGAGAAATAAGTCAATATACACTTCGTATGTCATTGAAATGACCTATTTTACAGTATTTTATAGTTTTAATACTTTTATTTTATACTTAAAAGAGCTTTCAAACAAAAAGTTGCTTTCGGAGTCTTCATTGCATTTGCTTCTTTATTCACTTGTACATCGTACCCTAAAACGATATTATGAATAATGTAAAAACAAATGCAAAGATACATTAATTTTGTTGTGAGAACCGGCTCTTCTTTGTATCCTTTGTATGTCTCCGTTTCATGCTGCTCTACTTAACTCGAGACAAAACGCAATATAAACTGCGCAATGTGATAACATAAGTAATGCGCACATTTCTTGGAAACCCGACCTCTAATCAAATAATAGGCGTCCACACAACAACAAAAACGATAACAATTGATTACTTTTTGACAGTTCCGATCCAAAAATTTCAAGAAAACTGCGGTTGCACTCGGGCTGTACAAACAACTTATAATAAATGCAGTGAATGAAAAAAATGCCCTGCGGCGTTCTCAGCTTTGCCACGGACAAAGTTTAGGCTGAACGTAGGTGTGTCAATGAATCTGTGCGACACAAGAGTGACAGCCCTGCAAAGCACTGGGCTAACATCGACTAATACTGTACTTTAGATTACTGTTAATACAACCAGCTGCAAACACGGAGGTTGATATTGGGATCAATCGTGGATCCGACGACAGAAATTAACGCTGTTCGTACTAATCACAATCCCTCGTATATCTGCTGGTTTTGACTTCAGGTTACAGTTCATGTAATACGTTGTTATTAACTAATTGAGTCCAATAGCATTAGTTGCAATTATAGGGGCTTGGACTTAACACTCTTATTGAGGTCGGACAAACAATCAGTCAATTCCATTGTTGTATCAACAGTTTGCACGGGGGGTTGATTTGGAGATCAATCAAGGATGCAAAGATATAAATACTACAACATTGATGGCTGCTGCAATAATCGTAAACGACTCTATCCTGATGATATATTCACTGAGTTCATGTATACTGCCTTGCTACAGATAATAATAATAATTTTTCGTAGGAATACCCGTTTCAGGGTGCTCACGTGCTTTAGCTGATGTTCTCCTCTTCAGGTGACTAACTACGTTATTAGGGTGTTTGTATAGCTGGGGAAGAATATCCTAGGGCTATAAGTAGGACTCGATCCCAGAATTCGCCTTTACGACTGAAGAAAACCTCGGTAAAAACCTTCAGTCAGGACTGCTGGTGGACGGAATCGAACACTGACTTCCCGAATTAGAGTCTCGTGTCATACCACTGAGCCACCTATATCGTGCTTGTTACAGTTACCAAAACGTAGGTAGTACGAAATATCCGAGCCCATTACAATACCAACTTAATTTTATAATTCTCTAGTTCTTACATTGTTCTTGCAACAGGTCAGTCAGGGATTGCCTTGCGTTGCATACCTGAAAAAAGATGATTTTCAGAATTGATCTAGATGGCCGTGATTAGCTATATCTAAGGTCCGAATTCACCAAACTTTTTAATCGGCCGATTTACTAATCTCGGATTGGTTACTATGGTTTCAACAAACATTACATACAAAATGCATGGTGGCTTCAACCGGGCGCCATTTTTGATCTCCGATTTACAGAAAATCGCCGGAATACAGTTTGGTGAAACTGCCCCTAAGAGTCCTTTTCACTGTTGTGCATTGCAATCATTGTAGATCAAGAGGGCCGTGACTAGCTCTACCTAAGGGGCATGGATAAATTCTGAAAAGGTATATTCCTAACACAGTGGTTCTAAATAATGAGGTTTATGCACTCTACTAAGCAATAAGACTGCCTTTACGAATCGGTGAAAGAACGCCAAAAATATGTCCATTTTTGTTGAAAGAGCGTGCATCAAATGGCCACTAGCTAAGAATCTGAGGTTGGTACGAGATTAGGGACTAATTGAACGCAATTCATAGATATCTCAATCGACCATATCAAGCTCTTTGGACTTGGAGTCTCCTAGTTCACCCGTATAACTGCAAGCAAACTAGAATTAAGTTACCAAACACTTGGGTTTGATGGTAAAACTAAATATTCCACAGGTTTCTCCAGACAAACTCCCGTTGACGAGTCAGGGCACGTTTGTTTTGCTTGGTTAATCAGGTTTGTATCGCATCCAGTTCGCTTCGTTCACCTAGCCCGCACGTGAACAAGCACATCAACCCGGCACGAGACAAAGCGATTCGTGCGTTATTCACTTCACTTGGGACAACATAATACTGGGGATGTTTCTTAAAACATCACTTCAGGTTAGACAACATCATACTGGGGATGTTTCTTAAAACATCATTTCAGTTGGGACAACATAATACTGGGGATGTTTCTCAAAACATCACTTCAGTTGGGATAACATCATACTGGGGATGTTTCTTATAACATCACTTCACTTGGGACAACATCATGCTGGGGATGTTTCTTAGAACATCACTTCACTTGGGACAACATCATGCTGGGGATGTTTCTTAGAACATCACTTCACTTGGGACAACATCATACTGGGGATGTTTCTTAGAACATCACTTCACTTGGGACAACATCATACTGGGGATGTTTCTTAGAACATCACTTCACTTGGGACAACATCATGCTGGGGATGTTTCTTAAAACATCACTTCAGTTGGGACAACATCATGCTGGGGATGTTTCTTAAAACATCACTTCAGTTGGGACAACATCATGCTGGGGATGTTTCTTAGAACATCACTTCAATTGGGACAACATCATACTGGGGATGTGGCTTGAAACATCATTTCAGTTGGGACAACATCATACTGGGGATGTTTCTTAAAACTTCACTTCACTTGGGACAACATCATGCTGGGGATGTTTCTTAAAACATCACTTCAGTTGGGACAACATAATACCGGGGATGTTTCTTAAAACATCACTTTAGTTGGGACAATATCATACTGGGGATGTTTCTTAAAACATCACTTCAGTTGGGACAATATCATACTGTGGATGTTTCTTAGAACATCACTTTAGTCGGGACAGCATCATACTGGGGATGTTTCTTAGAACATCACTTCAGTTGGGACAGCATCATACTGGGGATGTTTCTTAGAACATCACTTCAGTTGGGACAGCATCATACTGGGGATGTTTCTTAGAACATCACTTCAGTTGGGACAGCATCATACTGGGGATGTTTCTTAGAACATCACTTCACTTGGGACAACATCATACTGGGGATGTTTCTTAAAACATCATTTCACTTGGGAGTTGGGACACAGTTGGGACAACATCATACTGGGGATGTTTCTCAAAACATAACTTCAGTTGGAACAACATCATACTGGGGATGTTTCTTAAAACATCACGACAGTTGGAACAACATCATACTGGGGATGTTTCTTAAAACATCATTTCACTTGGGAGTTGGGACACAGTTGGGACAACATCATACTGGGGATGTTTCTCAAAACATAACTTCAGTTGGAACAACATCATACTGGGGATGTTTCTTAAAACATCACGACAGTTGGAACAACATCATACTGGGGATGTTTCTTAAAACATCACGACAGTTGGAACAACATCATACTGGGGATGTTTCTTAAAACATAACTTCAGTTGGGACAGCATCATACTGGGGATGTTTCTTAAAACATCACGACAGTTGGGACAGCATCATACTTGGGATGTTTCTTAAAACATCACGACAGTTGGAACAACATCATACTGGGGATGTTTCTTAAAACATCATTTCACTTGGGAGTTGGGACACAGTTGGGACAACATCATACTGGGGATGTTTCTTAAAACATAACTTCAGTTGGGACAGCATCATACTGGGGATGTTTCTTAAAACATCACGACAGTTGGAACAACATCATACTGGGGATGTTTCTTAAAACATCACGACAGTTGGAACAACATCATACTGGGGATGTTTCTTAAAACATAACTTCAGTTGGGACAGCATCATACTGGGGATGTTTCTTAAAACATCACGACAGTTGGGACAGCATCATACTGGGGATGTTTCTTAAAACATCACGACAGTTGGAACAACATCATACTGGGGATGTTTCTTAAAACATCATTTCAGTTGGGACAACATCATACTGGGGATGTTTCTTAAAACATCATTTCACTTGGGAGTTGGGACAACATCATACTGGGCATGTTTCTCAAAACATAACTTCAGTTGGGACAACATCATACTGGGGATGTTTCTTAAAACATCACGACAGTTGGAACAACATCATACTGGGGATGTTTCTTAAAACATCATTTCACTTGGGAGTTGGGACACAGTTGGGACAACATCATACTGGGGATGTTTCTTAAAACATAACTTCAGTTATGGGACAACTACATACTGGGGATGATTGTCAACCATTCACTGCGCGGGTTCAAAGCATTGTACCATACTGCGCTTTATCACTGTGGGTACTTAAAAAATTGTATGCATGTATATTATCCCATTTATTTGCAAGCACATTACATTGAAACTACGGAAATATAATTTCTAATATAACTCCCGACATATATATAATACACATTTTAATTAACGTATATTAACACATTTAAACAAATGCATAATATTTAAACCAGAAATATAACAACTAAAACTATTGAACGCAATTCATATTGGGTTAGTGCTATTTTAACCAAGCTAAGAAATCTACACGGCAACAATCCATGCCCAGCCGTCTTGCCCTCGAGTATGCCTTTGTTATCATGCCCTGTCAGCTTGCTTTTGTTAGTGTGCCCAACAATCCATGCCCAGTCGTCATGCCCACTGTCTTTGTTATCATGCCCTGTCAGCATGCTCTTGTTAGTTTGCCCAACAGTCCATTCCCAGTCTATGCCCTGTAGCATGCCCACCCCCCATGCTCTGTAGCATGTCGTGTTGCCCGGGCACCGCAGCCCATACGAATTCCACCACCATGCCCTTGTTAGCATGGCCATGTTAGCATGCCCTTGTTATCATGTCCAGCCTATGCCCTATAGCATGCCCACCCCCCATAGCTTTGTTATCATGCCCAGCCTATGCCCTTGTTATCATGGTAGTGTTGCCCGGGCACCGCAGCCCATAAGAATTCCACCACCATGCCCTTGTTTGAATGGCCATGTTAGCATGCCCTTGTTATCATGCCCAGTCTAATGCCCTGTAGCATGGCCACCCCCCGTACCCTTGTATGCAGTGTTGCCCGGGCACCGCAGCCCATAAGAATTCCACCACCATGCCCTTGTTATCATGTCCAGCCTATGTCCTTGTTAACATGCCCAGTCTAATGCCCTGTAGCATGCAGTGTTGTCCGGGCACCGCAGCCCATAAGAATTCCACCACCTTGCCCTTGTTAGCATGCCCTTGTTATCATGTCCAACCTATGCCCTATAGCATGCCCACCCCCCATAGCTTTGTTATCATGCCCAGCCTATGCCCTTGTTAACATGCCCAGTCTAATGCCCTTTACCATGCCCACCCCCCATACCCTTGTATGCAGTGTTATGTTGCCCGGGCACCGCAGCCCATAAGAATTCCACCACCAGCCGAACCAAACAAACAAATCACGTCAGATCCCGATAAGGGAAATCTACGAAAACATTGTTTGGGAAGTTCGAGGAGTTGGAAAGTAAAACACAAAGTGATGACGCGTGCTCTGCTGACTGTGCGGTATTTGCTGAAGCGGCCAGATACAACAACACTGGCTTGTTTTCGCAGCTCTTGCTAGCTACGTAGCTTTATATGTGTGGCTACCCTGCAGACAATATTTCTGATCTAAATTGGTAATGTGTGAGACCAAAACGTTGGCACTCGAACTGGCCTCCTCCGCTATTGTACTTGTCCGTTATCTGTGCTGGTAACGGTTTTAGGGACGGATTCCGTTCATACTTTTGGGGTTTGATTTTTATTGTAATAATTTTTTGAAGGTTGAATTATAATACGAAATTACATTCAAACTTGTGCTTATTAAAGCAGTTTTCTCAGCCATAAAAGTAAATGTGATCCCACACATAAGTAAATAATTACATATATTTATAAACGTAAAAAATAACTAGTCCACGAATCTTGGCTTGGCAACCTTATAAGTTTATCATCTGTAGAAGTGGTATATTTATAAGTATTGCTGTTTTAGAAATTAAAACTTGTAAACACTGAAGACAAACCGCACAACGACAAGACAACAAATAACAAGAACACAAATGTAAATTACAATTCAGACTAGATGTAAGTAGTGTAGTACACGTTTCTATAATAATGTTATTGCCAGCGTAGTTGGCCACTGTTTGTTGGCCGTTGTACTAATAAACCGCGGTCCCTGCGATCTAGGTTCAAATCAAGGTACGTCATCATGTTTCATTTTTCCATGTTCATAATCACCCATTCGTCTCGATTAGTACCCAAGCCAAACGTGGGAGAATTTGATCCAAAAGTATTCATAAAAACTGTTAATAACAATAAACGAACCAAAATTAATTAAGAGAAAATGAAGTAATCTTGGATTAAATGTTATTTCGTTCAAAGGCCGTACAAATATCCTGCAGAGTTTTGACCTTCATTGCAACATAACATACAATAACAACATCATTTATACTTATTTAAATTCTACTCAGTTATTAAACTGATTTCCAAAGAATGTCAATCAATAAAACTATACTATTGATAAAACAATAGGAACAACACTGAACACCAAACAAAACAAACTATTTTCGAAAATAGGGCAAGAACAATACAAATTGAATGTAGAAAAAAATTCTTTTCATATTTAAAATGATAAAAGAACATTACAAAGTTAAATGAACAAATGCATACAAAAGTGGCTGCATTTAAAAATATAAATGAACAATACAAATTTAAATGAACAAATGTATACAAAAGTGGCTACTTTTTACGAAACGTGTTTGTTTCAGCTGTTTGAAAATGTGTCCGAAGTGTGTTAGATAACATCATGTGACATGACGCCCCCGTTGTAGTTGTCAGTTAGGGTGATTGACGCCACTTCCACTAACTGGGTCAAACACTGAACCAGCACCTCTCTACACTCTAGCTCACACCATTCATTCAGTCTCGGAATCTTTTAGTGAAATTAATGGAAGTAGCCGTGGAGAATATAAGAAGAAACACTGCTGCCCTGTCTGAATAAGCTACAACAGAGCTGGAGGAAATATACGGCTGTAAATAAATAAATACATTTGTATTTATAGTCTACCTACTCAGTTACAAGAACTGATTTTCAGTGGGCATTTATGCCATTTATGTTGTGCTTTGTTGGTATGACTACGGGTTACTGAAAAATAGTATAATATGTATCTGGAAGAAAATAAGTTGTAACTGAAAGAAATAATAACTATACTGCTGGAGAAACTATACGCCTGTAAATAAATACATTTTTATTTATAGTCTAGTCTACTCAGTTACAAGAACTAATTTTCAGTATTGAACATTTATACCATTTTTATGTGCTTTGTTGGTATGACTAAGCGTTATTGCAATATAGTATAATATTTATCTGGGAGAAAATAAGTTGTAAATCAAAGAAATATTCACATGTATTTTATTATTTTGCAATTATGTAGTATATATATAATAATAATAATAATAATAATAATAATAATAATAATAATTATAATAATAATGATTGTGTACGAATTATTTCAGTTATCAAAGAAAAATGTGTACAAGGTAGTAATAGTATTGATAATGTTTTTGTCTGAAATAAAATTAATGTAAATATTTACAATTTAGGTCATATTCCCGTAACAGCTCACTCACACTGGTCAATCAGTCGTTTTTATCAGTAACAACGAAGAAAAAAAATCGAGTGTAAATAACACTGTTCTTCAATTTGCACAGTTAAAGAGATGTAAGAGGCTGTCTTGAGATTCATTTTTACTGATTTTTATTTATTTATTTACTCAATATTTCACATACAGCGTATTCTTCCATTATATTTACAAAAAATTACAAAAAAATATTTACAAAAAAAGTGAGATCCCACTAGATCAAAATTTAATATATGTTGGTAGAAGACCGAAGCTATCAAACTCTCCAATTTTATACAACTAACCCTGAACAAAATTCTGTACCACATCAAGTTGAAACCTTCTTCACGGGCTAACCACCCCCCCCCCCACCCCCCTCCCCCAGTTATACATTGTCCTTACGGCGGATCAGGGTGCGAACTGGTAAGTTGATGTGGTATGAATAATAGTGTCTCGAAGGAAAATGATCTCCATCTCTCCTCCTGACCTATATATAGCTAATTGACCGCGGCTATCGACCGGTATAATTCTAATTCATAACAATCCTGTACTTGTATTTACATTTAATTACTTCCCACACAAATAAACGACAGTCACAGACTGTGATGGTGGACGTGATAAAAGCTGCAAACACGGACAATACAGAACAAACACACAGCCCTCAAAGCTCCGCTTCTAGTTTGTAAACTTAAAACTGTGCACGGCGCCACTCGGTACATTCATATCTGTGGTTGACACTCATCTCTTGTAACGTAAACTTGACCTGTATGAACACCATCGAATACGAAATATTGAATAGCTTGGTACTGAACGACATGGACTTAAAAATTAAGGCATTTCTTGATATTTGAAGAAAACTTTTATGCGAAAAATAAGAGTCTTTGAATTTGAAAAACAAAAAATATGATTTTTTCAAAGTTAAATAAGTTTTTGTTAAGTAAACAAAATTAAGTGTTTTCTTCTTCATATTTTTGACTTACAGTTCAAAAATATTAAATGTTTTTGACCCTATATCTCACCAAGCATGCTTTTGAAGCGATGAACAAAATAATTTTGAAATTTAAATGAAAATTATAAATATTGTTCAGTTTTATGAGGCGCGGATTTTGCCTAAATGGACTCTCGTTTCCCTAGCGGAACCCGTGCGGGCTGTGTTGTGGTTTGCTTTATACCCGCACTTCGTCCGCACTTACATAAGTTTTCCCGCACGGGACCCATAATCTCATGTTTGTTGGGATAGTTTCCTCCATGGCCGCGTGGACCGCTGACCACCCGTCTCCCATGTCTTACCACAAGTCCAGAGCAAACCCTGCACCTTACACGTCATGTGTTGGGGCTATGGTAGATATATATATATATATATGTACCTGTTGCAACTTATTGGGGATTGTTGCCGCGAATAATGTTCTAAAGAAGGAGGCACTGACTTACCCTTCCCTTTCTGACGTTTCGGGAAAGTCACATCTCCCATCTTCAGAGGCCCTCACTCGACGATGTGCATCTCGAGCTTCGAAGCCGCGAACTGACTGGTTCAGTCGTTGTCATTCCTCTCGCGTGTATGTCTGCGTCATGGTTCTTATCTCGTAGTGAAACCAGGTTGGATCGACTACGCGTCAGGGGTCCACGTTCAGGGGTAGTGACGTACTCCACGCCCCTAGGGCTGGGGCCTTGTGTAGGCGTCACGACGTTAACACTGTCAGAACGTTGCACACGGGCTTCTTGTTGGTGTTGAAGGAGAACTGGTTTCCAGGAAGCAGGCAAACGTTGTCCGTCATCCCGTATGTTAAGGCTTCCCGGTCTCTTCTCTATCTCAATAGCCTCTCGAATGATACGTACTTGAAATTCATTGACCGAAGCTAACGTTCTGGTGTTTTCAAAGCTTATAGAGTGGCCGGTTTTTTTGACGTGTTGGGCCTGGCCTGATGTCTCTTTGCCACTGTTGACTGCTAATCGGTGTTCATCCCGTCTCACCGATATACGTCGGTTGGTCTGACCAACATACACTTCCCCGCACGACCCACACGGGACTTCATAAACCCCATGGGCTTCAAGTGGTATGTTGTCTTTAGCGTTGCGTAACATAGTGCTTATCTTTCTGTAAGGGCGATACGTAGTTTTTATGTTATGTTCTTTAAGCAACTTGCCTATTTTTTCCGATGTTCCCCTTAAGTACGGAAGGTGCACGAAACCTGCAGGCTTATCGTCAGACTTAGGTTCCCCTAGTTTGGGAGAACCGGTGTTTCTCTGTAAACGTTATGACAGTCTGACAGTTTCGTGGAACGGAAAGCGAGTGAATTGACTACAGCATTGAGTTGGGCAGGGTGATGAAGTGAACGGGCGTTGAGATATCTGCCAGTGTTGGTGGGTTTCCTGTACACCGTGTGGCCTAATTTTCCATTACTTCTTTTGTAAACACACACGTCCAGAAACGGAAGTCGTCCATTCTCTTCTATCTCCATGGTACAGTTAATGTTTTTGTGCAGGCTGTTAATGAGCAATAAAAACTCATTAAGTTTACTTATTCCATAAGGCCAAATGAGAAAGAAATCATCCACGTAGCGTAGAAGTAATTTTGGTTTGTGTGGAGCAAGTTCCAGAGCACGGTCTTCAAAATGTTGCATAAATATATTAGCCACTGCTGGTGATAACGGCGAACCCATGGGGGCACCTTTGACCTGTTTATATCTCTGTCCTTCATACATAAAATAGGTGTTGGCTAAACAGTGTTTTATTAAAATCAACATGTCTTCAGGTATGTGTAACCCACGCATGATTTCCAACGTTTCGTCAATGGGAACATTAGTAAAAAGTGACTCCACGTCAAGGCTCACCAACAGATCGGTTTCAGACACATTGTATTCAAGTAAGATCTCCAGAAAGTGATAAGCATTTTTTACATAAGATTTTGCATCCTCAACATATGGTTGCAGGTATTCGGCCAGGTGTTTAGCTAGAGGCTGAAGAGGGGAGTCAAATGAACTCACAATTGGCCTTAGAGGTATCCCAGGTTTGTGAATCTTAGGTAAACCGTACAATTTGGGGCATCTAGAAGACTTCTCCCTGGGTATTAAGTACTTATGTTTTTTAGGGCCACCGGCCACTCTATAAGCTTTGAAAACACCAGAACGTTAGCTTCGGTCAATGAATTTCAAGTACGTATCATTCGAGAGGCTATTGAGATAGAGAAGAGACCGGGAAGCCTTAACAAACGGGATGACGGACAACGTTTGCCTGCTTCCTGGAAACCAGTTCTCCTTCAACACCAACAAGAAGCCCGTGTGCAACGTTCTGACAGTGTTAACGTCGTGACGCCTACACAAGGCCCCAGCCCTAGGGGCGTGGAGTACGTCACTACCCCTGAACGTGGACCCCTGACGCGTAGTCGATCCAACCTGGTTTCACTACGAGATAAGAACCATGACGCAGACATACACGCGAGAGGAATGACAACGACTGAACCAGTCAGTTCGCGGCTTCGAAGCTCGAGATGCACATCGTCGAGTGAGGGCCTCTGAAGATGGGAGATGTGACTTTCCCGAAACGTCAGGAAGGGAAGGGTAAGTCAGTGCCTCCTTCTTTAGAACATTATTCGCGGCAACAATCCCCAATAAGTTGCAACAGGTACACATATGTCCGCGAAAACCTGAAAACTAATATATATATGTGAAAATCCAGAAATTAAAAAACCAACCCCGTCTGGGAATCGAACCCAGGTCTCCCATTGCCGGGTGGGCGCCATAACCCCTAGACCACCGGGACCGGTAATTCAATGACTGGATGTAGTGCACTAAGATAGTATGTGGCGGTGGAACAACACTGCAACGCTTTGGTTACACTTAGTTGACCAGCCACACATATTTTTAATGCGTAGCGTGACGTAAGCTTGATCGATGAGATATCTATATGGATATTTTTCAAGAACACTCTTGTCGTTGTTGTTATGTGAAAATCCAGAAATTGGTTATGGCGCCCACCCGGCAAGTGGGAGACCTGGGTTCGATTCCCAGTCGGGGTTGGTTTTTTAATTTCTGGATTTTCACATAACAACAACGACAAGAGTGTTCTTGAAAAATATCCATATAGATATCTCATCGATCAAGCTTACGTCACGCTACGTATTAAAAATATGTGTGGCTGGTCAACTAAGTGTAACCAAAGCGTTGCAGTGTTGTTCCACCGCCACATACTATCTTAGTGCACTACATCCAGTCATTGAATTACCGGTCCCGGTGGTCTAGGGGTTATGGCGCCCACCCGGCAAGTGGGAGACCTGGGTTCGATTCCCAGTCGGGGTTGGTTTTTTAATTTCTGGATTTTCACATAACAACAACGACAAGAGTGTTCTTGAAAAATATCCATATAGATATATATATATATATATATATATAGCATATAATAATAATTTTTCAAAGGAATACCCGTTATAGGGTGCACACCAGCTTTACCTGATGTGCCCCTCTTCAGGTGACTAACTAGGTTATTAAGGTGTTTGGATAGCTGGGAAGGAATGTCCGAGGGCTGTTACTAGGACTCAATACCAGCATAGTGTGTATAGTTTTTCACGTATAGTCTAAACTAGAATATCCATATTTTCCTTAGTCTGTGGTCCAGTTATATGCAATACTCTCGTTATTTGCGTTATTCTGCTCCAGGTTATAAAAATAGTCTCGTTGTTTACATTAGTCTGGTCCATAAAGTATAGCATTGACTATTGATATTCTCGGTTTTTTCGTTATTTTGGTCCAATAATAACAATAATCTCGTACACTACGTTATTCTGGTCAAGTAATTGTTTTCTCATTCTTTGAGCCAGTCTGCTCCACAGGTAATAGAAAAAGTCTCGTTTTTTACGTTAGTCTGGTCCGGTAATAGCGAAAGTCTCGTTCTTTCCGTTAGTTTGGTCGACGGTAGCGAGACCCACAGGGGATTCAAGAGCGATCGAGTCTTCGCGTCTTCAGAGCAGAGCGTTTATCTTGTGGTCTACGTTACGACACATTAACTATAGAACTGACGACACTCTAAATCGCAAGAGACATATCTTATATATAGGTACATTGGACTAAAACACCAGCCGACAACGGTCTACATCCTTCTATTATGTCTCCAACATCTTATATAGGTACATTGGACTAACACACCAGCCAACAACGGCATATATCCTTCTATTATGTCCCCAGCTGCTATTAGGGCAGAAACGTAAGACGTAGTAAACGTAAGTTGTAGGGACTGGTTCGCAAAGAGGGCTCTTGTACAATGTACATGTTTTTCACCCTATTTTTCATTCATCATGATCTTGCTCACTTTTCCCATATTGTTAGTTTTTGTCTTCCTACGCATTCTCATTCATATAGATCCTCTTTGTGACCTATTTACCAACAACCCCTCTTCACCGTTATCACACCCCTAAACCTCCATCAAGGTTCCCCTTAGATAAGATAAGATCGACTTGTACGTAATACATGTAATGGTACTGTCAGAATTTCAGTTACTAATTCTAGGTATAAATATGCATACAATATAAGATACAATACACAATGCATACAGTAGGCACATACTGTAAAATATGGTACAGTTAGAATGGAAAAAATTGCAGTAAGTGGAAATAAAAAGTTAAAAACAATTGAATTATGGCGACCCGGGCTATTTCTGATGGATCTGATTTGGTCGAGGTCATACGACATAGTTGTCGAGTACGTCATAAAACAGCAAATAATAAGTAAGCTCTAAAAATCTGTGCACAATTGCCTTTTGTGCTATATGGGTCAAAGCAAACTTTTAACAAGGCGGTGGTTTTCGGAAGTGGTACTGATAAACCCCAAAGAGAGACTTGATAACTAGCATAACTGCATCTTGAACACAATTATCTCAGACATTAAAAACTATGCTATTTAAAAGTTTGTCCAGTTCACAGTTTTGTTTTAATGGCCCAACTTGATGTCTTTCCCATCCTGAGAAATTATACAGCCGGTGTTTAGAGCGAAACTCCAATCTACTTGTTAAGCGAAATTTTCATGTTCAGGAAAAACGATGGCTTATGTTATTTTGTCTCCATCTCAAAACATTTAAGAGTTGTTATTTACCCCGATTACCCGGATCCCGATTGGAGTGACGCTGTAACAGAGAGTTGTGAGATAATGCGAGCGTTTATCAAGCGAGAAATGTCTCCCTCGTTCACGTCATTACGTCATTAACGTGTCGTTATTAAGCGTGTGACGTTACTAAAGTAATATGTCAATCTTCTTCTCCATCTGAACCGATCTCTCTGTTTTGGGGCGTTCATTAATTAATAATTAGTGAAGCGTGTTAGTTGGACGAGACTAAAGCGGATAATTAATCGATCATGATGAACAATCAACGAGGTCTCTAAACCGCTGACAAAAGTCAGTTGTTAATACTTGTAAAAGAATGTGATCGGCAAGAACGTAGTTGAATCTAGTAAACCTTGGTTTCTGAGTTTCAGGTTTGATTCTCTACTTGGGTATGGTTCTGATATTGTGACGGGTTTTTCTTCTTCATAATCACCAATATATCGAGTCTTCGCGACGTGAAGCCCATGAGCGTAACCGTCTAAAATGGCTGAGGACGTGTATTGTAGCTTGTGGAGTAGTTATGTCACAGAATGGTCCAGGCTGCAAGAAGTTTGTTTGATAAATATTGGCCTAACACATAACAAAAAAAAAACAGATGTTGTAACTGAAATACTAATTATAGAGACACAGATTGATTTGATTATTTGGTGTTTACTGACGTACTCCACAACTTAGGTCACATGACCTTCCGTATCAGATTCATCATATATCGCGGTAGTCGTCATAAGGGGAGTCCAGCAAGGGAGGGCAGGGCCAAGTGGGGGGGGGGGGGCAGGGTCCCCTTTGGTCGCATTTTACGATTGGCAGTGCCACCCTAAACCCGGGCCCAAACGCTATAGAAACAAAGAAAGTTTATAAAAGTTCTCAGGGAAGTACCTGATCTATTGTTGTTGTTATGCTCAAAATTAATAATTTATCAAACATCCTATCCATACTGATGTTACTTTTCCTCGTACAAATCTTCTACATACAAGAGTATTTTAAAGCGTTTTACTATGTACTGGCTTCGTTATGTGCGGTGTGTGGGCAGTTTCTCTAATAAGTAATTTGTCTATAGAAATATGAAATAATATCGTCTTATAGAATGTCGGCGAACTGTAAAACACAACAGATTGCAGTATGTGTACTCAAAAGACGTTGATGCTTTTGAAAGACAACGGGAACCTGCGAGACATCGAAACATTCACCTCAGGGGGTCCCCTCAGTTACACAGGATCTTGTTCTTGATATGTTCAGTCAACAATCTACATCACTCATACACACAAAGTTCAATTTACTCTCCTAGACGCTACTTTGCTGAATCAACTGGAGATGAAACTGTAGCGTTACGATAATCCCTTCACGACCTTGTGTTCTGTTTTAGTAATACTTCAGCAGAGAAGACACATCCATACATTTAATATTACTTACTTCCTATTACTAAAGTTAACTTAACTCAAAAGTAGGATGCAGTGTCGTGTTAAGTTTGTGGTTTGTTTATTGTTGCTATGGAGTTTGTTCTTCTTATGGAAAATAGCATGTAATAAAACAATTCCATAGCAACAAATACTGTTTTAGCTTGTCTCTTGACTGTGCATACGGCCCTTAGTTTACTAAACTAGTTTATGATATTTGATGTTGAGTGATTATGTTTTGTTTTCAAAGTTATCATTTATTGTTAAAAAGATGTTACATTGTTACTTAACAGTAGCATTAGTCGTTAACGCAAACCTTTCACAACCATGTGTTCTGTCAAAACGTCTAACTCAACTCAAAACTAGACGGTCAGTTTAAAAAGATAGTTTCTGATATTTATGTTGAGCGATTATGTTTTGTTTTCAATGCTATTATTAATTGTCAAGAAGATATTACTTTGTTGCAAATACAGGTAACACTAGCATAATCCTTTCACGACCATGTGTTCTGACAAAACGTCTAACTCAACTCAAAAGTAGACGGTAAGTTTAGTAAGATAGCTTATATGCTATTTTATGTTTAGCGATTATGTTTTGTTTTCAATGTTATCATTAATTGTCAAGAAGATGCTTCATTGTTGCAAATACAGGTAACACTAGCATAATCCTTTCACAACCATGTGTTCTGACAAAACGTTTAACTCAACTCAAAACTAAACGGTCAGTTTAGTAAGATACTTTCTGTTATTTTATGGTGAGCGATTATGTTTTGTTTTCAATGTTATCATTAATTGTCAAGAAGATGTTACATTGTTGCAAATACAGGTAACACCAACGTTAGTAGTTAACATAATCCATTCACAACCATGTGTTCTGACAAAACGTCTAACTCAACTCAAAACTAGACGGTAGTTTATGTTGAGTGATTTAACAAGCTTATTCATGTTTTGTTCTCAATGCTCTCATTTGTCAAGAAGAGTAACGTAGAGTCTTACACTGACACTACTGTGAGGATGATACCTACACTCGCTGATATGTGTAAATCAAAAGTAGACACCAAAACCACTTCGGTTAGTTTGGATAGTTGGTGAGAGTGTGATAGTTTTGTCATCGTATTGCCTACCTGAAACTTTGAAACACCTATTCCTTGGTTTAGATGTAGAAGATATTAAAAAATATTACATGAAAAAAATATATTTTTTTTAAAACAACGCTTATATTTAAATGCACTAAAAAGTAAAAAATAAATTTTCGCCCGACAAATGTTTGCCTCACTCGGAAAATAAAAGCGTTGGGCGCTTTCCCTGCATAAACAGCAGAATACTGCAATCTATGTCAATACCGAAAGCGCCCAACGCTTTTATTTTCCGAGTGAGGCAAACATTTGTCGGGCGAAAATTTATTTTTTACTTTTTAGTGCATTTAAAATATATAAGCGTTGTTTTTAAAAAAATGTATTTTTTTCATGTAATATTATTTTATACCTTTTAGTCTTAAAGAATCTTGCAATCGAATATATATCGAATATAGATAATTTGATTATGATGGTTTAATTGATTATTTAGTAAATATATGACAATTGATTCATGTATTGTCATTATAATAATACGTCTGTGTGCAAACTTTCAGCTCAATTCGACGTTCGAGAGTGAGTGTTTTATCAATCCCCATATAAAACATCAATTAATTAATTATGATGGCTTAATTGATTATTTAGTAAATATGACAATAGATTCATGTATTGTCATTAAGAAAACGTTTGTGTGAAAACTTTCAACTCGATTCGACGTTGGGAAGTGGGTGAAACATCGATTTCCATATAAAACATTAATTAATTAATTGTGATGAATTAATTGACTATTTTTAGTAAATATGACAATTGATTCATGTATTTTTATTAGAAATACGTCTGTGTGAAAACTTTCAGCTTGATCGGACATTTATAAGTAGGTGGAATATCGATTCAAACATTCATCAATTTTCATGTAAAACATTAATTAATTATGATGAATTTATTGACAATTTAGTAAATATGACAGTTGATTCATGTATTGTCATCAGGAATTTGTCTGTGTAAAAAATGTCAGCTTGATCGGACATCTAGAAGTAGGTGGAATATCGATTCAAAGATTCCGTCCAGACAAACAAGGCAAGTTAATATAAGCGTTGTAATAATGAGTTTGGTACCTGCATTTTGCTTCCGCTAAACGCGCTTGAATTTTAGCATCAGCTTATTTCAAGTATGGTACTTAAAAATAGTGTGTAATACTTATACTTTGAAATAGGCCAAACCAGAAACTCTCCAACTACCCAAAGAGATGTTGATGAAGAAGACAAAAACATGTTAGCGATAGTTAACATCTATAGCCTCTCTTTTACCCTGTATTGCCTCATAGGTTCCGTAGACCCAGCGTTTAACATGTATATTTTCACAACTACGCGTACGCAAGACGAAAATGTTTATCCATATTATACTTTTTCCAGTGCTTATCTTCCAGATAATAACGAGCTACAACTGTATATTCAACTAACAATAATTACAGTTTAATTGGAGTTGTCGGTAATAGCGCCGTCGCAAACATAGCTGGCGCGCACAATGGGAGTCGGCTACGTGCCCACGGGGGAACGCAACAATGAGAGGGTTGCCGTGGTTACGTAATGAGGAAACTTATACGAGCTAATTGAACAGATATCGTGTGACGACGTTCATTGGTCGACTGCCTGGTGACGTCACAAGTGGGCGTAGTTGGTGAGAGTCCCCTGCCCACACACTGTTGTTGTTTGTTGTTGTTATTTCTTGTTTTGTTCTGTGGTCGTTGTATGTTTTGATTAAGATCTCAGAGAAGACCTAAATATTAATATTAATATATTTTATGAAAGATCAGAGTATGGGAAGGCGTAACAAGTGCACAGAGAGCGTTGTGAGCGATCCAGCCAACAGTCACTGAATATTTGATACACACAAGTCACAACTTTCAACAATAAGAATTTCCAAATCATTGAAAAATTATTTGACTTCTTTGAAATCCATGTATATTTTTCCCTGTCTTCTAGAGGGGTTTTCGGTTTATTCTAGCAGGCAATGCTCAGTGGCCAGAACGCTCGAAGTACTGCAGTGTAGTCGTTTGTTGTACGCCACCCCATAGCTCAATTATTTTTACATATAACCTTAGACTTCGTTTATATTATAATATTGCTCACATTATCCAAGTCCCAAGTGAGTATTCACAAAAGAGGTTTTTTTTTAGTTTTTAAAGAGCGTAAATGGACCTAGGTATAAGCTAGTTGCTGCATATATATATATCCCAACGTAACTATGGTCTCATATCTATGACTAAACTCACTTCTCAGACACTTCTCGCCTGTCAAGTAAGTTATAGCACAGCTGAGGTTATAGTTTAGAACTGGAGCCGTGCTTGCCGCATGGACTGTACGTCGTGGGGTGAAGAGGGTGTTTAAGTTACCACAGTGAGAACCGCGTGCGTCCGAACTGACCAATTACGAAATAGTGGTGTAGGCC
>CAMDTW010000041.1:25000-94995 GCA_945910005.1 Isoperla grammatica | reverse complement strand
GTGTAGTCGGTTCGTACAGTCAATGTTTGCATGTTGGTTAGTAGCAGAATGGAATCGCATGCACGCGAATCACTGATCTGTACTATCGTAGGCTGTCATCGTCCACGCACTAGCGTTCTGCTACTAACCGTCTAGACTATGTTGTGCGGTACGAACCGACTATAGTTTCATATACTATGTTGTGTTGTGCGAAGCAGTAGTAGATTGAGACAACCGTAACCGATGAATCTTCGCCCTACAATAAACACACTAAACGGCTTAACTTCGTGTGTTATTAAAAATATAGGACTATCCACTGTTCCTTGTCAGTTAAAATTGTAATTGACAACTTAGTAGAACAGGTACATATGTGTTATTAAAAATATAGGACTATCCAGTGTTCCTTGTCAATTGAAATTGTAATTGACAAGTTAGTGGAACAGATACATATGTGTAATTACAAATATAGGACTATCCACTGTTCCTTGTCAATTAAAATTTTAATTGACAAGGAACAGTGGATAGCTAGTCCTATATTTTTAATTACACATATGTACCTTTTCTACTAAGTTTCCGTTTTTAGTAATTGTTCGCGCCATTATTTCGTCGCTGGTAATATGTATTTATCGGTGTTGGTATACCTGCCTATTATTTCATATGTTTCGAGTTTCGGCCAATCACGTTATCTCTTACAGTTTCCCGTTTAGAGCTCGTTTGCCTTATCTAATCTAGTCAGTATCGTTCGAGCTTCGAACTCGTAAAGTCAGTAGTGTTTCACGTCTCGACCTCGTCCAGTCAAGTGTATTTCTCTCTCGTTATTCTCTCGAGCGCCAAGACTGCTTCCTCGCTGCTGCATGTCCTGGGTTCGATCGCCTTCCAGGCATTTTCATCTTTCCTTCTTTTCTCTTCTAAACTCGAGTTTCTTTCTTCTATCTCTTTCTCTCGACGGCCACTTTTCACCCGTCGCTATTATCTACACTTCGTCATCCTTGAACATCATTGGGGTAAGTTTCAATCAACAAAAATATATACAGTCCACTAACAAACTACTCGGAGTGAGCACCTCGGCTCAAACATATGGTCCTCACGGAGCCGAATTGTCCGGCATTTTTCTGCATTTTTCTCAAAGATTTTCTCTATCAAGGTCACTCCATAGTTGGTCGCACAATACACACGTCATTGAGTGTTGTGTGTTTCCGCTCTCGTATTCAATTGATTGTGCTATTCAGTGTGTGGCTCTTACGCACGTCGTACATCCCTTGTGTTTCTAACATTGTCTTTTGCATTTCCGATCATAATGGTCGATATTACGGCAGAACTAAACAAGTTAGTTGCTCGACGCGAGTTTATATTCGCGTCCGCCCAACGAACGTACACTGCGTTCGAAAAAATAAAACCTGAACAAGTTGAGTCACATAGGCCTCGGTTCGATGAATTATCTGTTTTGAAATCGGATTTTCAAGAAATTCAATTGTCCATTGCCGATCTCAACACTCAAGTAGTTCTTCCTGCCAAGCCGATCGAAATAGACAAAGTTCAGGACAGTTTTGAAACGTTGTTTTATGCTGCCAAATCTCGGTTTCTCACGGCTGATAAATTAAATCAGCGTCCTGCTGTGACTCAACCTGGGTCTCTACCCGCTTCAGTCAAACCATCCATTGCATTGCCTGTCATAGATCTTCCCAAGTTCAAAGGTGACATTTGTAAATGGCCCGAGTTCTATGCTCTATTCAAGTCTCTTATTGATGATAACAAGTCATTAAGTAATGTTCAGAAATTACACTATTTAAAAACTTCGTTGTCTGAAATACCGTTGGCACTCATCTCAGAGTTTCAAATAATTGAGGAAAATTATCCCCTCGCTTTGCAAACGCTCGTCTCTCGTTATCAAAACCAGCGATTACTAGGGAGCTTATATGTTCACAAGATTTTAGATTTTGTTCCTCTGAAAACGTCATCTTATGACGGTCTTCAAGCATTTCTCAAAGTACATCGCAATTCTGTCGACTCTTTGAAAGCCCTGAATATTCCTGACCTGGGCGATTTCCTTCTACTGTGTTTGGCATTAGCTAACCTCGATACGTCATCTCGCAAGGCTTTTGAAACCAAACAATCCTCTAATTCGACTCCCGAATATAAATCGCTTATTGATTTTGTCGAAGACCAATCTAAAGTAATGGAGTTATGTGCTGTCGGTAAAAACTCAGTCACTTCTGTCAAAAGTTCTCCCCCTGTGAAGAAAGTCAACACGTTGATGGTGTCATCTGATGTCTCGAACTTGAGTTCAAAACCATCTCACAATGACTCATCTCGCAATCACGCTCATACTAACGTGTCCACTTGTCCGTTATGTAAGGCTTCGCATTCATTCTATCAATGTAATGCTTTCCGTGGTTTAACCGTAGACCAACGTTACGACACTCTGCGACAATTAAAACGCTGTTTTCATTGTATGGGTGCACATCTACGAACCCAATGCAGTTCGACAAAGTCTTGTTCCGTGTGTCATAGTACCAGACATCACTCTATGTTGCATGTAGACTCCACTCAGTCTTCTGCGGTCGATACTCCTGTCTCCGATCAAGGCCATCAGGTGCCACAGACTCTGTCGTGTCAAGTCCGGGGTTCGAACCCCACTCATCAAACTGTCATATTGGGCACCGTTCGCGCACTCATAAGTGATGCCCACGGGATATTGCACCCATTTCGTGCGGTTATTGACTCCGGGTCGCAAATCTCTGCCATCACTAATTCGTTAGTGCAACGTTTGGGCTTAAAGGTCAAACCAGCCACCGCCCAACTGTCAGGTGTTGGTCAAATTCATGCTCGTGTGCATGGTATCGTTCAATACAGTATAGTTTCTCGACGTTCTAAGCAACCCGCTTTGCATATCAACGCGCACGTTCTCTCAACTATCGCCGGCAATTTGCCTACTTCCTCCGTGTCCACTGAGGTCATAAAGCGCTATCATGACCTTGACCTCGCTGACGATCACTTCAATGTTCCCGGACCCATTGATTTTCTCATTGGTGCCGATCTCTACTCTGACATTCTCTGTAAAACTGGAAACACAATCGTAGGCAGCAAACCTGCTGCACTCAACACGGTTTTCGGTTGGGTGATTTTGGGTCCAGTCAACTCTTCTGAACCTGCACCTGAGTCATCCTACTCATTTCTCGCCGTGGCCAATACTCCTTTGGAACACACTCTTCGTCTCTTCTGGGAAACAGAAGAAGTTAGTCGACCCCCCTCTCTAGACCCATTGGATTCGCTCGCTGAAGAGCATTTCATTAAAACCCACTCTCGCGACCCATGCGGTCGCTACTCGGTCGCTCTACCTTTCAAGCCTGACTGCATCATGCCAGGCTATAATCGTGACGTCGCGCTCAAGAACTTTGTCAGTTTGGAGCGTCGTCTAAAGCGTGATCCTCCACTTCATGACACCTATCACGAGTTCATGAGTGAATACGCTCGTTCACTGCACATGCAGCCTGCTTCTCAACCTTCAGAGTACATTATCCCGCACCATTGTGTACACAAGGTCACAAGCTCTACCACTAAATTGCGAGTGGTATTCAACGCCTCCTCCCCTGATAAACGTGGAGTTGCTCTCAACCACGTCTTGCTCAGTGGTCCCAAACTTCAGAGTGACCTTCCGCGGGTTCTCACCACCTTTCGTGTCTATCCCGTAGCCCTGTGCGCGGACGTGAGACAGATGTACCGTCAAATCCTTGTACACCAGGACGACCGTGTCTATCAGCACATATTTTGGCGCCCTGAACCTTCCTCCCCTGTTATTGAGTACGAGCTCAACACAGTGACTTACGGTCTCACGCCCTCTGCTTTCCAGGCCCAAAGAGTGTTGCAGCAACTTGTCAAGGACGAGGGCGCGCAGTTTCCTCTCGCTTCACGCGCCCTCACTTCAAACATCTACATCGATGACATAGTATCCGGTGCCAGTGACCTTGACGAAGCTCTCGCGCTTCGCGCTGAGTTGCAATCAATCACTCAGTGCGCCGGGGTCGAACTTCGCAAATGGGCTAGCAACTCTCCCGACGCTCTTAGCGCTCTTCCCCAGGACCACCTGGAGACTCCCCTGGTATTCTCTAACGATGAGCAGACTCTGAAAATTCTTGGATTGTTGTGGGACCCCCGCTCTGATTGCTTCAGTTTTCACACTCTACCTTTCGAAGGTTGTGTCACCAAACGTTCCATACTCTCCTACATTGCGCGCATATTCGACCCTCTTGGGTTTCTCACCCCTTTCCTCTCCTGGATGAAGGTGTTCATGCAGAATCTCTGGCTCTTGCGCGTGGAGTGGGACGAATCACTTCCGGAGTCGCTTTCTCAGACTTGGATCACTGCCATCGAAAGCGTGTCCAAGTTGAGTGATGTCAGTGTTCCGCGCCTCCTTGTTTTGAGTGACGCCACCTACCGGCTTGTGGGGTTTTGTGACGCCTCCGAGAAGGCCTATGCTGCTACTCTCTATTTGCACGTTGAGACGTGCTCGCAATCTCATGTCAGACTGTTGAGAGGCAGGAGCAAGATCGCGCCCGTCAAGCTTCTCACTGTCCCTAAACTGGAGCTCAGTGGCGCATTGTTATTGTCTCGGGTGTTGAAAGATGCCCTGCCCGCTCTCGAGTCCTTGCACATAGAAACAGTGTTGCTCTATACCGATTCCACGATCGTACTTGCCTGGCTCTCTACCCCTCCGCACCAGCTTAAGACTTTCGTCGCCAATCGAGTGGTTGAAATTCTCGAGACCACTTCTCCTCTGAACTGGCCTCACGTTCGTTCCGAAGAGAACCCTGCCGACTGTGCCTCTCGGGGACTTCTCCCCCAGGACTTGTTGAACCATCCCATATGGTTCTCTGGTCCCCCGTTCATGCGTTCGCCCCCCTTTACGTGGCCTCGCTCGGTCCCCTCGCGTGAACCTAGCCACGAGGTGCCTGAGCTGAAAGCGTCTCCCAGAGTTCTGATCAGTCTTGATCCCGTTGTTGACCCTCTACTAGTTAAGCTGCAAAGCTTCTCCTCGCTCGTCAAAGCCAAGCGCGTGTTTGGTCACGTGGTACGCTTTTCCCGCATTTTGCTTGCTCGCCGAAGTCAGCTTGCTTCCCCCACTGGTCCCCTGCTCCCGTCCGAACTTGAGGACGCGATGCGTTTGTTCGTACGCATCACTCAACGACATTATTTCGCCAATGAGTTCAAGCAATTGGAGAAACACTCGCCCGTCTCTCACCGCATCGCCCCCCTCAAACCCTTCATTGACTCCCGTGGGTTTCTCAGGGTGGGCGGCAGACTTCACTACTCTTCACTTCCCGAAGACGCACGTCATCCGCTCTTGCTTCCCAAAGAAGCTCATCTGTCCGCACTCTTGTGTGATGCTTTTCATCTCACGTCATTGCACTCTGGCCCTCGCACTGTGCAAGCTCTCATTCAGCAGATGTATTGGATCGTTGCTCTACGCGGTTTATTGCGGCAACGCATTCGACGTTGCTTAACCTGTTTCAAATTCCGCGCCAAGCCTGTTCAGCCAATCATGGCTGAGCTGCCTGAACCTCGCGCTAAGCCTTCACGCGCTTTCCTCAACGTAGGCACTGACTACGCTGGCCCTTTCTCCGTGAAGACGAGTTCCCGCCGTAACGCCCCCATCGTCAAGGGTTACTTGTGCCTGTTCATCTGCATGGCCACTAAGGCTATTCACCTAGAGTTGGTCTCGGACTTATCCACTGAAGCCTTCTTGGCCTGTCTTGATCGGTTTCTCGCTCGTCGTGGCCTCCCCGCTCATATTTATTCCGACTGTGGTCGTAATTACGTAGGTGCTGCCCGTACGCTCCGCGAGATACACGATTTTCTCACCTCAGCTGAAACTACTATCGCTGACAAGCTCGCTCTACGTAATGTTCAGTGGCATTTCAACCCCCCTTACGCCCCTAATTTCGGTGGCCTATGGGAAGCTGGAGTGAAGTCCGCCAAACTACTTCTACACAGATTAATTAAGGATTCCTCCCTTAATTTCGAGGAGTATTCTACCCTGTTTGCACGTATTGAAGCCGTGTTGAACAGTCGACCTCTTTGTGCCACTTCGTTCGACCCCCTGGAAGGCCCTGATTACCTTTCCCCCGCCCACTTGTTGATTGGCACCTCACTTCTCGCACCTCCTGAAACCGCTATCGCCGAGTCTACTTCTCACCTTTCTCGTTGGCATCAAGTGCGTCAGCTGCATCAATCCTTCTGGACACGTTGGTCCAGAGAGTATCTGCATACGCAAATGCAGCGTGGGAAGTGGGTGCGCGCGTGTCCTAATCTCAAGGTCGGTGACGTCGTCTTCGTGTTGGAACCCGCCACTACCCCTTTATCTTGGCCTATTGGCAGGGTGGTTCAGGTGTGCCCTGGTCACGACAACGTCGTCCGAGTCGCGTCCGTTCGCACGTCTAAAGGAGTGTTCACCCGACCGGTGAACAAGTTAGTTACCCTCCCCTCTCTTTAGTCGTTCGTTTCGGAGTGTTGTTAGATTTAGGTTTTGTAGTTCATAGTTTGTTATTTCTCATTGTCCTATCTAAAATTGGTCTATTTTAGGTGGGCGGTATGTTCGCGCCGTTTATTCGTCGCTAGTGATATGTATTTTTCGGTGTTGGTATATCTGTATATTTATTTCATATGTTTCGATTTCGGCCAATCACATCTCTTACAGTTTTCCGTGCAAATGCACTATCTCCAATCTCGTCAGTATTGCTCGAGCTTCGATCTCGTGAAGTTCAATTTTCCTAGTGTTCCAGTCTCCGACCTCGTCGGTCACGTTCAGTTTTCTCTCTCGGTTTACTCTCGTGCGTTCCCGGACCACAACGACGACTTCTACGCTGCTGTCCTGGGTTCGATCGCCTTCCAGGCATTTTCATCTTTCCTTCTTTTCTCTTCTAAACTCGAGTTTCTTTCTTCTATCTCTTTCTCACGACGGCCACTTTCCGCCCGTCGCTGTCATCTACGTTTCGTCACCTTTCAAACATCATTGGGGTAAGTTTCTACATCAAAATATACAGTCCACTAAAAAACTCCTCGGAGTGAGCACCTCGGCTCTTACATATGGTCCTCCGGGCCGGAAGGTGCGAGAGGAGGTGCGAGAAGTGAGGTGCCAATCAACAAGTGGGCGGGGGAAAGGTAATCAGGGCCTTCCAGTGGGTCGACCTCTTTGTGCCACTTCGTTCGACCCACTGGAAGGCCCTGATTACCTTTCCCCCGCCCACTTGTTGATTGGCACCTCACTTCTCGCACCTCCTGAAACAACTGTCGCCGAGTCTACTTCTCACCTTTCTCGTTGGCATCAAGTGCGTCAGCTGCATCAATCCTTCTGGACGCGTTGGTCCAGAGAGTACCTGCATACGCAAATGCAGCTTGGGAAGTGGGTGCGCGCGTGTCCAAATCTCAAGGTCGGTGACGTCGTCTTCGTGTTGGAACCCACCACTACCCCTTTATCTTGGCCTATTGGCAGGGTGGTTCAAGTGTGCCCTGGTAACGACAACGTCGTCCGAGTCGCGTCCGTTCGCACGTCTAAAGGAGTGTTCACCCGACCGGTGAACAAGTTAGTTACCCTCCCCTCTCTTTAGTCGTTCGTTTCGGAGTGTTGTTAGATTTAGTTTTGTAGTTCATAGTTTGTTATTTCTCATTGTCTTATCTAAAATTGGTCTATTTTAGGTGGGCGGTATGTTCGCGCCATTATTTCGTCGCTGGTAATATGTATTTATCGGTGTTGGTATACCTGCCTATTATTTCATATGTTTCGAGTTTCGGCCAATCACGTTATCTCTTACAGTTTCCCGTTTAGAGCTCGTTTGCCTTATCTAATCTAGTCAGTATCGTTCGAGCTTCGAACTCGTAAAGTCAGTAGTGTTTCACGTCTCGACCTCGTCCAGTCAAGTGTATTTCTCTCTCGTTATTCTCTCGAGCGCCAAGACTGCTTCCTCGCTGCTGCATGTCCTGGGTTCGATCGCCTTCCAGGCATTTTCATCTTTCCTTCTTTTCTCTTCTAAACTCGAGTTTCTTTCTTCTATCTCTTTCTCTCGACGGCCACTTTTCACCCGTCGCTATTATCTACACTTCGTCATCCTTGAACATCATTGGGGTAAGTTTCAATCAACAAAAATATATACAGTCCACTAACAAACTACTCGGAGTGAGCACCTCGGCTCAAACAGTAATGGTTTAACTTCGTACCCCGCCATGATTAAAATTCCGATATCAAAATGTACTATATATAATGATGGAATTAATTTGTGTTATTGATTGCAGCCCTGCATTGCTTTGTGGTGGGTTTAAACTAACTTTCTAAGTATACGGTCAGTTGTGTGTGCGTCCCCGCTCTAAATCATTTCACTTAATCGTGAGCGCGTTGTATGAGAGAAGTCTATTGTGTTCTCGTTATTCATCTCAGCTCCTCCTACAGTTGAACCTGAATCTTCACATCTTGTACGTTGAGTTCAGCTGCATTTTATTCAAGCTCTTTGATTGCTGGTCTTAAACCCGAGAAAAAGAACAGTGAAGTGAAAGAACAGAAGAAAAAAAGAAGAAGAACAGAAGAACAGTGAAGAACAATACTTCATTATATTCTGAAAAATAAACAGTTTGCGTTTTAAGGAGGGACAGAATGTTTGAACAGCCTAACATTGACATTTCAGGGCTTCCTTCTCGTGTTCCTTATTTCTAATTCACATTGTATACATGAATTGTATTTAATTTATGAGCAGAAATGTGCTAGGGGAAACACATAGATTGTTTTACAATGGTGATTACGGTAGTAAAATGTGGTGTATACGAATACGATGTGGTGGTACAACGCCTCGTTAGGTGTAGGAATGATTAGCACTAATGTATTTCCTTCTCTTTGAGTTACAACTTGATAAACATCGTCATCGTGGTAGAGTAGTATTTCGAAACTAGATTGAAGGGTATTATTTGTCGGAAGGGAATTACTAGTCTTTCCCACACCGGTGCAATCATAAGTTTAATAAGTTTGCAAACTCTTCTTATCCCATTGTAACTTTATATCATGATCGCTGCTCCCATATTAAAACTGCCTCTGCTTTCTCTTATTACAGGGGGGGGGGATTCTGCTCACGTACAAACTTCTTATACTTGTAATTCAATCCTCGTCCCGATCCTAACTTTCGTCTAGAACGTCTCGCTCTGTGTAATTATTAGTACCAAGTTTAATTACGATAATGGATAACTTTATAGCATTGAATGTATTTATATACAGTCGTACAACCGTTCTACTGAGATTGAAGAAATACTCACTCACAGACTATAAAACGAGGTTAACCCTTATCTTTTTCTATCAGTTTGTGTGTATATTTTTCTTTTTGTATTTGTATGGTTTGCGACTTCTTTCACCCAGTTTTATCAACAGAAATATCTTTACGTTATTCAAAACTTTTTCGGCGAGATTGCGCCGCGGAAAGTTCAACTCTCTCGTCGTCTCAAGTCAAGTTTGTTGCCGCGTAAACTTTCTTTTGACGTTTGTATTTGTTTCTCTCACTCTCCGTCTTCCGTCATCTCTGTAGTGACTGAATACTACTACCATTGAGTTTATTAGTGTGGGGTTAGAGACCCAGCGGTCATTGGCGGCTATCTACCAATAAATTTCCCGTGGACTCTAGTAGTACGAGCGCGTACCGCTAGAAAGCGCTACACGTACCCACTGATGTCAGCGTTCCTGTGGAAAGAAAGGGATACTACGTAGTACGCGCAGATGCGAAGTCGGTTAGGTAGTAGTATCCAGATGGCGGTGGATATTGTTATTAAAGCATTATCATCTGTTCTGATAAACATGTCAAACGGGCACGAAGTTAACAATAAGTAAGCTAATACTTTATTACAACACATTATATAAGGTTTTATACATTATATAGGCTAGGCTGTAGTACTACGTTACTAATGTAGGCATATTAATGTAGGCCTAGGCTTATTGTAGCCTAGTAATGGCCTAGACTAAAAGAGTTGGGCCTAGACCTAGGCTAGACCTAAGCCACGTGATCGTACTACGTAGTATCCCTTCTTTCCACAGGAACGCTGACATCAGTGGGTACGTGTAGCGCTTTCTAGCGGTACGCGCTCGTACTACTAGAGTCCACGGGAAATTTATTGGTAGATAGCCGCCAATGGCCGCTGGGTCTCTAACCCCACACTAATAAACTCAATGCTACTACGTTCGTGTTTCACGGTCGATGATGAAACTCTAGGACTGCCGAGGTCGTGTTATTGTTAAGAGGTTTCTTAGTTCGTTCAGCGCTAATTAATTATGTGTTTCCTAAGTGCTCCGGCCATTAGATAGACGAGGCTTGAAAATTTCGGCTAATGGAGTGATTGGGTTCTTTCGTAATGAAGCTGTCTGTTTTGCGTGAGTGTTTTATATATTGTTTACACTACGGCCACTAACAGCAGTTAGGCTAACTGTAGTTAAGTGAAATTCTAATCTTATAGAAATAGGAAGGCAGTGTTAAATTGATCTCTGTTAGCTGTTAACTACCTTCACACAACATTATTAACAGCAGTTAGTAGTCTTACTTCTGTTAGTGACCGTATTGTGAACAAGGCATAAGGGGAATTGTTAGATTTACATTGTGAGTTGTATCCACGAAAATTTATAACGACAGAGTTGGCTCACCAATAAAAGTCTAAAACAATTGTACATTTTTCCAAGTAACATTGGATTATGTGTGGCTTTTCGATTATTTGACGAACGATTGTTACTTTTTAATTATTGACGTTTTTGTCTGGATAAAAATGTAAAAGTTTTAACTCAATTCAGCATTGCGGTTATAACTAGGCCTACTACTGTGATAGAAATATGGCAACGTTTTCCGTTGTGGCAAGCACACATCTGTAATAATACTTCACTATTGTTATAGTGGGATTTTAATCGTACCGTATATTCATATGTTGCGAGTGGAAATATGAGAAATAGTTATCGTTCACAGTGTTTGTGTAACTTTATACTTATGTTTCAAGCCCTCGAATAGGTAAATCGTACAATACCGCTATAAAAGGATCTAGAATGGTGACAGTACTGGGATTTTGTACCCACAGTGTCGTGGTGTAGGGTAGTTTTTAACATGCACTCGTATAGCCAGAATACAGACAGAGCAGGTGGCTGTGATTTAAGCTGCTTACGTTGTTTGTGTTACTGGTTTACCGTACTGCTTTGCAATCGCACCTCTACATTGAAATTTCACTATTATATAGTTGCAGTGTGTTTGAATACAAGTGAGATGCCTGATCCAACGATATCTTTCCGTTTATAACCAGGTCTTATAGAACATTAGTGTTATATCTGTTAACAATTAATTTAAATGTTTGAACGATTAAAATTGATTTTTAAGCTGATTCAAATCCAAATATCGCTTAAAATTCACTTTTTAAATACTTTGAGGCGTTCTCAAATTTTCAATTAAATACTGTTACATTTTCGTGGTTTCACAGCAAGAACATACCCAGTAAGTCACCTGAAGAGGGCAACGTTAGGTTAAACTGGTGTTGTTGGGACAGACTTCCAGGTATATTTTTTCGTGACAATGAAAACACTTTTTTGACCTAGCTACTTTGAGTTATTATTCTATTCTTGTTATTGTTAAAAAGGCAGTTCACGCAAATACGCTCGCTTTTACTAACCAGTGGCATTTCATGTTAAGGTATTACTTACTTTAGTTTATTCCACAGTCGCCCGTACGTTGGTTTAGGACGAGAATACAAGGAGATAAGGTGCAGATGAATATTATCATAGCACAGAAGCGTAAAACATGTACGGCGAGCTCGACTTCGGGGATTTCCATTGTGTTTCGTTTTTAGTGAAAACGTAGCTCAAAAACAACAATGGCAGTCTAGCCGGATCTTTATCTACTGGTTATTTACTTTTACGACATTATCAACAAGAAAAAGATTTCAAATGAATGTTTGCGTTGGTAGGAGCAATTATGAGTTGAGTCGTTTCTTAATAATCTTGTTTCGTTTTTTAGAAAAATATACACGCTTAGAACAAAAAAAGTACCTACACGGCTTTTTATTTTTGAACTACAAGTCGCCAGTTTACGTTTATAAAATGCTTTACTTGTCGTTTTCTGTTATGAAATATATGCATAGTTTTTTATCAGTGAAACTCAATTTAATCACCAACACTTTAATTTGAAATAAATTAAAAACCAAATGGAATTACGTAGTTTATTCTCTAACACGTTTTATAGTGGTGAGGAGAGCCGACTCATAAATTTATAAGCTAGTGTAGAAACATTATTAGTTTCACCTAAAACTTCAACATGTATAACATGTATAAAGTTATTGTAATAAATACACACATTCTTATTTATGGAGTCTACCCGCTCAGTGGACTTTAGGTGGGGGACTTTAATTGAATGCGATTTAACGAAGCTCTCACTCACTATAGCAACTTAAAGGACGGTTGCCTGGTTCACAGATCTTTTGAGGAACAAGTATCCCAATCCTTTCCTAGGTGTTAATTAAGAGAGACCTGCGCTGGTCGAAAACAAGTAACACGCAACGGGTTCGTAACCGCTGCGTTCAAACTCGACCCACATCCGCAATCCGCTTTTTAGTATCTTAATCCGCACCCGCAACCGCATCCAACCCGTCACGTTTTCTTTATTTCCCCTCGTTATAAGGTGTAAATATTGACTTCGGAGATTTCAACAAGGCGACGTGCTTGAATTTAAACATAACGTTTACTCCTAACTAAACGCCGGTGTAGGTAGAAAACTTTCCCATAAATCATATTACTATTTACGATTCTGACTTTTAAAATATTTAAATACCGTTCAATCCACTCTCATTTGTCCAAACCCGCATCTAGCCAGTAATTAAAACATTTTACCCGCGATCCTCTCATTTTATAGCGGATGTGCGGATCTCGAGGTGTTATATACAGTGGCGATTTATCATCAACATACGCTCATCGATTAGTCTTTGTCCCATATATAGACCTTACACCCCAATACCAATTAATTCATGTTCACGTTCTAGAAATGAAAAGTGATGGCACATTTATATACTAATCACAACATATTTCATCTGTAATATCTCGCTATATTGTGCATTAGTGGGTTATGAGTTTCATATCGCGTCGTTACAAAAGCTACTACCGTATATACGAGGTACTACAAGAGGCTTAAAGATATTGCAAACGAGTTAATAGGTTGTTCTAGAGATTACGAACGTTAGGGTTGGTCGCCCAATCTAACAGAAGGATAATGTTACAGAGGGGGGTGTATATTTTTAATTATAATCGATCTTTGGGGGTGAGATAAGTTATATGTACAGTTCCACGTATACCCGTATAGCTATTTCATACAATAGGTCCAGGTTATAAATCATTGACCTTATAACAGTAAAGGGTGTGTTTTAGATAAACTTAGGGGTAGCGTCCTTCCTGTTTTATGAATTGTGATCATTTATACGAAAAGTTATCATAAAATTGAGTAAAAGCGTATCAGCAGAACGCATGCCAACAGACGCGCTGAAATATACATAGAATATACCGGATGCGGAGAGCGAGATGCATCTACGAGATCTATGTATTATTAAAACTTGGCTGTCGGGTTTTGCCGCGTTCATTGATAAAAAATTCTGAAAAGTCTTTAGTCTTTGATTACCTAGATCTAAAACTTATCGCAGACTGTCGCGGCCGGAGTCATTCTAGATCTATGTATTATTATAACACTTGGCTGTCGGGTTTTGCCGCGTTCATTGATAAAAAATTCTGAAAAGTCTTTAGTCTTTGATTACCTAGATCTAAAACTTATCGCAGACTGTCGCGGCCGGAGTCATTCTAGATCTATGTATTATTATAACACTTGGCTGTCGGGTTTCGCCGCGTTCATTGATCAAAAATTCTTTAAAGTCTTAAGTCTTTGAAGACTTTTTTATCAATGGACGTGGCGAAACCCGACAGACAAGTTTTAATAATACATAGATCTAGAATGACTCCGGCCGCGACAGTCTGCGATAAGTTTTAGATCTAGGTAATTTTGGTTGTGTTGGTAAGTGTAGTGTTGGTAGTGTTGGTAAGTTGGTAATTTGTCATACGATTCCATGAGGAAACCACCTTACAAGATACGTTGAATAACCATAGATTATTGTTATATATACGACATAATTGCATTTAAGTTGATATGATGAGAATGCAATATCACGGTCATTGCCAACCAGTCGATTGATTCATGAAGTAATGGTGGAGGTGCCGAGTACATTTGAAAATACAGTGTTTTTGTTGGCTCACACTTTAATTTATCCATTCTCTTCCGTTCCGTTCTTAGGCTTTAGTTTACAGTATATACATATCCGTGTGTAGGTCCGACATATCACAGTAAACAAAAAATTAAATGAACTGCTCAATATTGCCTGTCTACTATCCTCCCACGCCTACACTTATCTGTAGTCACTTGAAGAGGGAAAAATTGCTCCTGGACTGGTTTTCTACGAAACTTTATTACCTTTGTGATTGGGTGTGAATGCTGCTGATGTTCGGAGCCTATTGGATTGGTTTAATCGCTTTAAATTAAAGTCCCCCACTGAAAATCAGTCTTGTTACTGAGTGGGTATAGACTCTTAATATAAATTTCTTTATTTTTATTACCATTAATTAATCTAACCAATTCTTCGGTAATATAACTTTGTTGTGATTGATATATTTACAGAGAGGCTTTAAAATAGTTCCAAATGGTGGTATTTGTAAAAGGTATGCTCAAGTTTTGATTTTATCATTGTTACTGATTCTGGTTACAAACCAAATATACACACAAAACATTTAAGTTGCTTGATTTGAATATTGTTATAAACTTGTACACAAGACGGTTGTCATATACAATGAAGTGAGACTGTTGTCACTGAATATTAATCAGTTCTCAAGTGACAAAAGTATAATTTATGTCTACTCGTCTCCAAAACAAGATAAACCCGCTCATTTTGTTGTTTATACAAAGTTTTTCTTAGATGAGTAACTTGGCTATACCGTATATGGCGCGACGCCTGCACCCACTAATTGATGCAGTAAACGGTAAATTTAATGCTGCAGTGCAGGAGTTAGTAATTTGACTAATTGCTTCTCCCCCGCAGTGGTGCGAAGTTAGGTGTGAACGTTTAGAGTAGTTACGGGCTGAGGTGTACATCGTTAGAATATTCTGTAGCATTAAGAACATCATAGCACAGTGTTCAGAACTTTCCGTGTTGATGCAGGTAGACGCTGTCTGCACGCCGCTTTATATACTTGATATTTATACGACAATTACGATCTTATCGTAGTTAAGGGGAGTAATGGAGACTCATCACGCTGAATTAATGTTTTTAATTGTTGTTAATATAAATTGATTTAAAAATGATAAAAATAAATTATTTTAAAAAAAATGTATTGATAAGAACAGGATAAGATATTGAAAAAAAGATTCATACTCAAGATTGGTTTTGTATTAGCTATAGTATAGATAAAACATTTTATAACTTTCAAATATTTTATTTGTTATGATTGAACTTCAATTGTTAATTTATTATAAACTATTTAATTAATTAATTAATTAATTAATTAATTAATTAAGGAAATAACAATCGTTACAATTACAATATTTAAAAATTTAAAAATTCATTGTGTAGCTGACAGACAACCGAATCTTGGATATGAATCACTTTTTTCAGTATCTTGTAGCATTATCGAGTTATGGATAAAATGCCGCTAATTTTGTGCGGTTAAGAACGGACTTCCCGGCCGGCTCAACTCCTTCGCGAAGGAAGCCGGTAAGGAGTCTGCCTGTTCTAGTGCATGGTGGGCGGAGTCGAGATGTTGGCCTTGACGGGTCCTCGGAGTTGCTCGCCTAACTTCGGCTGACTCCACCGCTGTAGGGGAAATGAGGGGAAGTATGCATGTACGACAATGATAACAACTCGCAGGCTTCATTACTATCTTTGTGTAAACACTAATCGCGCGCTGTGCACTCAACATAATTCACACATCCCATTAGAATTAGTCAACTTTTGGAAGATACGCGTGTATGAACCCAAACTATCACTGCAAAATATGTAAACATCAAGTATGCGTAATAAATGATACGTCACAGCCAGGTGGCTAAGATTAGCTGCAATGATGAATGAACTTGTTTACAATATGCATCATTACTATACTATGTAGTAGTTTCACATAAAACACTATTTTAGCACCGATAGAGGTGGCTCAGCGTTGACACACGAGGCTCTAATTCGGGAGGTTCCGGTTCGATTACAATCATCTGCAATCCTGTCTGAAGTTTTTTTCCGAGGGTTTCCTCAGTCGTAAAGGCGAATGCGGATGGGATTGTGTCCAAGAAACATCACCGGACATTCCTTCCCAACTATTCAAACACGTTTTTCTCGGAAGAGTGGTATATGGTCAAGCTTGTGTGCAGTGTGCACTCGGGGATTCCTATAAAAATTATTGTACTAGCTGTTGTATTTTATGTTTTATTGTACTGTTTTATGTACTAGCTATTGTATTAGCTGTTGCATTGTTGTAGGCATCAGGTACCAGATTATTAGTGATTTATGTTGTGGCTTCTTTTGCTGCTGCTTTCTTATGTTTGTTCTTTTTGTCCTCGAAGTGTCTAATGGCTTCGACAATTCTTCTTGGATCTCTAATATCCCATTTGACCAATCGTTTGGAATACTGCGGGTTCACTTTCTCCGGCAGTAAACATTCCATATAAAACCTGGGAAAAACGATTTCACGTAGTAACATTTTTGTAAATCAACGTAAATGAACATTATAGCCTACTAAAGATCATGATTTTTAAGATATTTACGTACGTCTGCAGTTGAGTTGCCATGTTACGTCTCCAGAATTCATCGTCACGTTTAATTACCTCGTACACCATCCAGTTTCTGGCATAGACGACGAAGTAACAGGCCTTTCGTTTTGTTACGTGCAACTGACCCTGCACTTGATAAAAGTATGAGTGGTTTTGCTTCAGCGTCAGCTTGCCGTCAACCACGTCACAGTAGGGTATCTGGAATTTTCATGAATATATCAATTTATCAATAGTTAATAATAATAATCATAATAATAATAATTATAATAATAATAATAATAATAATAATAATAATAATAATAATAATAATAATAATAATAATAATAATTTTTGAACTAAGAAGAATGAAGACTTCAAGACGTTATCCATCCCGATGGTTTTCGTGGTTTCCACCGTACAAAGAGCGAATGCTGGGATGAGTACAAATCGGCCACGACCGTACATAGCATCCATAGTTCGGTTTGGAAAAAATAATGTGGACAATGATATATTAAGTAGTTCTAAGTAGATTTTAATAAGGTAAACACATGGAAATACTTGACATTTGTGTCCGTACAACATGTTTATGCCGGTCTTGACCGAGTTTGTATGTATTGCAACAATAAAATAATAATAATAATAATAATAATAATAATAATAATAATAATAATAATAATAATAATAATACTAATAATAATAATAATAATAATAATAAGAATAATAATAATAATAATAATAATAATAATAATAATAATAATAATTATAATAATAATAATAATAATAATAATAGTAATAATAATAATAATGATGATGTGAACATTGTTTACCTTTTTATTTTGGATGGCTTCAAAGGGGGTTAGGAAGTCTTCCGCAGATATTGGGCATTTGACTTCCATGATATGGTCGTCGCCAACTAGACCATCTGAAATATATTTGCACATAGTTATTTCTATCTGACAGAGAGTGGTGAACGGTGAACCATTGCGTTGAATACCATGTATGCAAGTTTTCAATTTTCAATCCACAGTTGTCATAATTTAAATAATATTTGGTATTTTTATCTACTGCTATACTTTTCATTTTATACGACAATACATATCATAGTTTGTGCTAGATATAAGATTTGTATTTACCTACTTAATGAATTAACGTTTTACGGTACTTATTTTGCATTATTCTTTCAAAATGACTCCTTACTATTACGATGAAATGATCATAAAAATATATTTTCCAACTCCAGCTCTTCCCCAAACGCCATTTCTGTAAACTATGATACGTGGCTAGTATTCTGAGATAGCGACTGATTGATGAATCCTCTTACTGTAGGGACAAACTCCCACTTTTTGACGTTCCTACGCGTCTGCATATGAACGGCAGCATATTATATAATCATGAATCAAGGCAGAAACATTAACCATTATTTAGTGTGACGTCGGCTTCTTAGTTGCCAGCACAAACTGGAGAAGAAAAAAATATAGTGGTCAACAAGGCCGTACGCAGAAAATAATTTGGGGAGGGGGGGGGGGGGGGGGATTACAATTTAAAAATCTAAAAATTGGATTTGTTGCGGTACCCTACAGTACTTAGTGTACAGTACCCTACTGGTGGGAGGGGGCGCGGAAGGGCCGACAATACTCCGTTTTCTAGTTTCGTTATATTAGTTATTACAAGTGTTTCACTCACATGTAGAGTATGGTGTTTTTGTTTTTTGTTAGAGTAGTGTTATTATAAAACGGAATACGACAGGGCATAGGCATATATTGAAATATGTTATTCTCGTCTTCTTGGCAGAAGAGTAATTTCGGGGGGGGGGGGGGGAGGTAGAACCCCCAAAACCCCCCCTGCGTACGGCCGTGGTAACTCGGCAAACCGTATGGTACGGGTGACAATCGTGATACGGAGCCGTAACCGTGCCGTATGTGGCAAAAAACCGTGATGTGTGAAAACGGCTCAAAATATAAATTACGAGTATGCTTTATCATACAAACCCTTACCACAGATTATCTGTCGGTATTCTGTAGACTATATACGTCACAATAATAGATTATCTTTACTTGATTTGGAGCCAATCTATTTTAAGAAATAAACTTATTGCCTTTTGGATCGCAATACGCACGTGCCGAGAAAGGGTTCGAAACTCTCTCATTTGAAAGACAACCATTATCGAGTAATCGACCCGTTCTTATCATAACAGTGGAACAGTCCTCGGAGACCAGATGTAATTCTTTGGCAAGAGCTTCTGCGTATCTACAAATAACCCATTATCACAACCCGCCTAATGTACAGTCAGTGCGTTATCTTTGCTATAACACCACATTATGTGTAGGGGGCCTTTTAGGATATGGACCCGGACCCGGCACACCATATCAAATTATTTATACAGTGGCTAACTAAAAATGTAAGAAACATAAAGAAAAAACAACATTGTTGACAGATATTGTGGCATAAAGTTGCCCACGCACCCAAAACATCATAGACATTCGGTCGGTCGGGAACCAATTGTTGCACTCTGGTTACGTCGGCGCGCTATGCGGTATAAGTTGTACCCATCGGGTCGATCGGGACATGGGCAGACTTTAGTAATAATATATTTTTTGTATATTCGACCATGTGGTTTTTGTTTCGTAAACTGATCCCGAGATCAAACTTGACTAGGACTTACTTGCAGGCGGTAGTTGAAACCACAAATGTAAAATTTGCCTACTTTATACCTAGGCCTACCTTTGTTGAAGAACGTCGCATACTTCAAAATCACCAGAAGCGGATCACATTGCGTTTTACATTTTTATATTGATTTTAAGCACAGAACTAAGTGGATTTATAATCAATGTAATAGTCAACAAATTGAGTACTTACTTTCGTTGCTGGTATATTCTGAAAGGATTGTTTTTGCCACTGCAGCGTTTCCTATGCGCACTTAGATAAATAAATAAATAAAAATAAATTCACATTTAGAGTCTACCCACTCAGTAATTAAACTGATTTGCAGTGGGGGACTTTAATTTAAAGTGACTAAACCAACCCTGTAGGCTTCGAACACCATCGACGAGTGAGCGATAACCAATCAAAGATCGATATTTCAAATACGAAACATATGAATCAGTGATTGGACAGTGCGAACACCTGCGGACAAATGCCAGAATCAACAAGGCCGATTCAGAACAACTTTGAATTTATTGAGTGCTTCGTTGCTAGGACGGCTCCAAAGTCACCGTTTACTTATTCCTAAGCCTGTTTTTTCCTTACTGGTTTTCTTGCCACTTCCATCGTTACGCATAGACACACACTTCACTTCACACTTCACTCAACACTTCACAGTTCACAATAATTATAATAGATTAATTTTTCACTTTTCCGTAACGCAATCGATTATACATCGCGGGCAATATGTCACTCGCACGTTCCACGCTCGCGTGTTCCCCCCACCACTCTCGAAGGCACAGTCTCTAGCTCCGCCCCGCCAAGCTTCGTTCACCGCTCGGACAGGCAGCTGCTAGGTCGAGAGACTAGCCGGTAGCCGAACTCGACTAACTCGACAGAAAATACGCCAAATATGACTGCGAATAGCCGTACATCTCAAACGATTACAGGCGATGTTTAGCGTGTATCTTCACCAAACTTTATATTTGAATACACGAAGATTACATCGGCACAGTTATGCTCACCGATTTTTATTTGGAATTATATATTTTACTATAAATGACTGCATGTTTGGAGTAATCTTATTCCAATGGGGAGTGATATATAAAAAATGTAAAACCTTATCTGACTAAAGGCAATCTTCTTCTAAATAATGCAAAAACATTCAAGTTGATAGCTCTTAATCATTAATAAGTTATGGTTCTAAACGTGGACGACTGCAAATACAGCCGGGGAGTGCGCTCTTAAGTATTGCGAGCGTTCTATTGCCGTTGTTTTTTACGAGAAACAAGAACACATGTTGTTTTCTTTTGAGCAATTGAGTAATTGTATTAATTAATACTGCCCCCCCCCCTTAAATGACCTTCCTTGAAAACGTTGTTAAAATCGCATTTTTATTTTAAAATAGATTTGTTTGTAAAAATGTGTTTTTATTATTGATGTTTTTCCAATGTGTCAAAGCGTCCCATATAAAAACAATTCTAGATGTTGAGAATTTTGGCAAAACGTCTAAAATGAAAAAAACGCGGGATCTTACTTTATGTCTTGCCTTATCATTAGTATTAATATCAATATTTTTAAAAGACAACTACTTAAAAATGTTCAACTGAAAATGCTCTAGATGCGTCACTACACAATATGCTCCATACCGTACAACATTACGTTTAACTTATCCGCTGTAAGCTATACTAAAATAGTTTTTCATTCCATCTTTCATGAATACAAGAGTATGCTCATGAATATTTCACTGTTACGGGGAGAACACGCTTGTCTTATGTTTTGTTTTATATGTTTTAACCGTAGCGCAAGGAATTTATTGTGTTGCATCTTTGAAGATACGGTTCAGATAAATATAAGAAAATGCCGTTGTATGACGTAGAGTCTTCGCCTTGTTTTTTGTTTGTTTTTTGTTTAGACATATAGGAGGTTGTATTACGTTCGAGACAGTGACATGACTGATGAGCTCTTTCTTAAATTACGAATTTGAGGTCCAAATACATTATCAACCGTTAAGTTAAGTATAGGTTTTGTTGCTATGGAATTGTTTTATTACATGCCGTTTTTCATAAGTACAAAAAACTCCATAGCAACCATAAACAAATGCTATACTTAGCTCTACTGTGAAGTGTGCATCTCACCCTGAAGCTCTAATATTTTTAGTAAAATTGATTTTTAAATTGTTAGTTTTATAATTATTTACTTATGATTAACGGGCAGCGTCGCGCAAAAGGTTCTCGGTTTTATACCTGCTACCGCGAGGTATTGTGTTCAGTCTGAGATTGGACGTGGAAGGCGAAGCTACGTCCGTTTCTTTCACGCTCTCTCGGCTTGTTCCTGGTGACATTTCATACTGCCGCAGGGTGGGTTTGAGTCAGCCGAGTTGAGAGAGGCCATGGCATTCTAATGGCTTTACCACCCCGCCAGACACTGTGACGAACCGTTTCTTGGAACTAGCCACTTGCGAATACAATACGAAACATGATGTTTACAACGCTTTCTGTTGCATGCTCTCTCTCAACTCAGGAAGAGAACAGCTGTACTGACTGGTAGAGCCCTGCGCAGGATCCGGCTTGGGCACTGATAATATTATTTTGGCGGGTTCGTGCCTACGATTATAGACTATAATCAAATCGGGCATTTTCGGGCTTTTCTAATATGTTGTCTATTTTGTCTTGTTGGCAGTTGAGCGGGCTAATATTGGCAGGTGACCGGGCTGATACGGGTCAATTTACCTTCACCCGGGCTCGAGCCATGCCCGGTTTTTGCTTAGATTACTCACTAAGGGCCCCGGTCAGGCAGGGCTCGCCATTATGCCGGGGCCGGGGCTTTAGAAGTAGGTCCGTGCAGGCCTCCACAGCATCGGTTCTGGCTTGGCTTTTAGTCCAAGCAACGAACAGTTGGACCCGGAACTAATTGGTATAGAATTTTTTTTTGATCAGAAGTTGTTACTTATGTGTACCTACATGCGCATAAGAAACTTAACTGCTGTTTGATACCCTTAATTAGCATAATTAATTAAAATGTTAAAACTAATTAATGCTCATGGTATGGTTATGTTTGAAGATTTTTGAGAAGTTATATTTTCACCACATCAAACAATCTATTTTGAAATTTAAAAAAATTACTTATAACAATTTAAGTATTCCCGTAGTCATTAATGAATTACTATTAATTATAATAGCAATTTCAATTAAATGCTTCCCGTGTAAAGTTGGTGCGATTGAATATAGTTTTGTCAGTTTTAAATATAAGAATAATAACATACAAAACTAGTGTAGTAACTGTACTGCAATCAAAATATTATTTGTATGGTAAATCAGCATAATTAATAATTATTTCATTAAAACTGACATAGTTACATATTTGAACATAGACAAAAATGGGTATGAAAAGAAAGCTGTTGATACGCTGATTTTAAAATCGGTACTCTCAGAGTCATTCAAACACATTTCCCAAGTTTTTTTGGGGGGTAAAAAGAAGGAGGGGGAGGGGGGATAAATAAGGAATATCGTCAAACGTATCAAAATCAAACGAAAGCTAAATACGTTTTGTATTGCTAGTACAAATATTTTTAGAGTGATAAAAAACAATCTACCCTAGTGTTTGGCTAAAGGGGGGGGGGGGGGGTTAAAGAGCGTCCTCCAAAAGTCAATTTTGGGTCGGATTTGACACTCATTGAGTCTTTGAGGTTAATAAGATTAACGCAATTGTTTTGTGATTGATAGATAGGATTTACTGCATCGTATATATTGGCTTAGACTCGATAGTCTAGCTTCTAAAACCTTTGTGTAATATATAATAATGTAAAGGACATCAGATGCAAATATCATAAGACCAAGCATTTGATAGCTACGATAGAGAGCAATCACCAAAAGACGTCACATATTTGAAACGGAATGGTGGTAACAGATAGAATACAATCAAGTATACGAGTAAAATATGTCATTGTTAGTCAATATAAAACATAGAACAACTCTCAATAGAATGATAAAAAAAAATGAAGATTCACTAAGCTTTTTACATCACAGTACTTTAAGCTGAAGATAACGCCGATGTGTTAATTGTAATTACAATAGTAAAGTAAACTAACCATGAAAACAGCACCCTCACTAGTGATGATTCAGATTTGCTAGTAATTGTATGTATTTCTTCAATCACGAAAATCCTGTTTATGATCTTATCTTGAAATCGGAGTTGAAAGCTGGGTGCCACCAAACAGAAAATATGGAATATGCGTTACATTAAAAACCAAGCTGGGTTAATAATTCATTCGCGTAATAAGTGGAAGTGACACTACTTCAAGAATGTGTAGAATGGATTAAGCTTTGCTATTCAAGACATTTGCATAAGATTTGTTTTAAATTCACATATTTCCAATCATCCCACATCTCCTAACACATTCTTGAAAGCAGTGAAAAAGCAATTGGCCTGTTGGTAAATGGTAAGCCATGACAGAAGTTTACACATAAATTAATAACTGCTAAAACAGTATTCAGCGTGAGACTCGACCACTTATATCATTAGCGTCTCTTTATCACATTGTGAGTGTATTATTATTAAACTTTTGGCTTGTTGAAGTTTAGATGTGCTCTGCTCTATCAAAAAACAATTTTTCCTGTACCAACTGACAAGCCACCAGACCCACTACATATTTGTTCAAATTCTACGATGTAATTGTAAAGTGGTCTGCTCTAAATTACGATGCAACTTCAAGAAGCTGCATCCGTTCTAAACGCCTGTTCGTTGGTGTTTGAAAATTATTAATATGTCGTTAGTTGATGACCCATTGTCGTAGCCATCAAATACTACAGTAATTGTATTATGATATTTGCTTTTCATGCACTTCACATACTATAACCCTTCATAAGATATGTCTCTGGACCAAGGTATGCGATGCGTCTAAATCATCCTCTGATGACTCTCGAAGGACACTCAAGAGTTGTTGGAAAAGCAACAAATGATCAACTTCGATTGTATCTCCATCAACGTTCGCGGCTTTAATTTTTGTACGTGGTTGACAAGAAGTGAAACGTACCAATCTCGTTTACATAAGAATTAAGTTGAGTTAATATTCCGTTGTAATAATATATGCAATCACTGTATTCGTCAAATAGTCATCAACTAAAACTTCGTTTGGTTACACTGGCACAATCTTTGCATTATACTGTTTTGCTAAGGTACTTAGTTAAAAAAAAACTACGTGGTAATGACAGTACCCATTTTGTTAAATTCTGATATTTGAGCCTGAAGTTTTGTATCAGAGTAATCGGACCCCATCTCTAAACAGTGAAATCAGTGTAAAAAAATCAGACGTAAAATTGGGAAATGAGAACACTGTTTACCACCCCCCCCCCCCTCCCCCACCCCCCTCCTTCTATTAGCCCAACACTAGGGTAGGCTATATCGTATTTCATCACTCTAAAAGTATTACTACTAATAACCACGTAATAGCTTTCGTTTGATACGTTTGAAGATATTCTTCATTTATCCCCCCCCCCTCCCATTCTTTCTGCCCCCCTATAAAAACTTTGGAAATGTGTTCGAATGACCCTGAGAGTACCAATATTAAAATCGACGTATCAGAAGCTTTCTTTTGATACCATATTGCGTAACACATTGCATATTTTCAAATTTGTACAAATGTCAGTTATTAACGTGATAATTAATTATTATTTATGCTGATTTATCATATAAATAATATTTTGATTGCAGTAAAGTTTCTACACATGTTTTGTATGTTATTATTCTTATATTTAATACTGTCAAAACAATATTCAATAGTACCAATTTTACACGGGAAGCATTTAATTGAAATTGTTATTATAATTATTGATAATTAATTAATGATTACCGGAGTACTTATATTGATGTAAGTTATTTTTTAAATAACAAAATTAATTGCTTGATGTGGTAAAAATATAAATAACCAATAATCTTCAAAAATAATCAATATGAGCATTAATTTTTACATTTTAATTAATTACGCTAATCAGGGGTGTCGGACAGCGGTAGAGTTTCTAATGTGCGTGTAGATATACATAAGTAACAACTTCTGATCAAAAAAATTATGTACCAATTAGTTCCGTGTCAAGCCTATTTATACGGTTCGTATCTTGGTCTGTCTGCAAAACAACTATGGGTTGACCAGGAAGTCTGTCTGTTGTTATTGTGCGGTATGACAAAACATCCTCGCACAGACTAGTCTATGCCTCGAGGACACACCTTCCTACCCCTACGTCTGGCATGCCATTCCACCACCTGCCAGTGATGCCTCTCGCTCGAATCTTGTCTCCCGCTCCGCTCGCGGAGTTGAGCTTCATGAAACTGCCACCGCGCGGAGACACTCTCCACACCGTTACGCACAGTTACGCACAAACAGTTGCCACTCGTTTTAAAAAAGACTAAATAAGTTATCAACATAGAAAACATGTTATAGCGCGAAGAATTCACTCGCCTACATTTGTTATGTTTTGCAACTCTGTACATTCAAAAATATTAAACCTGTTGTCAACAAACTAAAATGGACCGAACACACCGTACAATTTAACTGACGACACGTTAAACATGGATTTTTGTAACGAAAAACTATAATATCCATAAGAAAGGGCATTAAAATCTCTGAAGAATGATCATATCGTCGGCCACATACCATTTCTTTGGAGCACAAAAAAAAATGGTAAACACGAAGTTGTGTTGGCGCATCGCTGGTCTCCGCGCGCGACTCGCACAGCCTTAACTAGTTTGCATCACTTTCGAGGGAATGACTAGTCAAGATGATTTTTTTTAGTGAAGAATATTGTGAGTAAAATTGACTTAAAATTATTTACTTGTTTCTACTTTCCTTCATGCTGATCGGGCCGAAACAGCCACAACTCAACATGTGTTTAGCGCGCTCCGCTTCTACTGATGATCTACACTGTTGTAGATTCAACTGTATGCGCGACATGGAACTGGCATTATGCCAAGCCCTACATCAATTCACCAATTATAATTCGCTTGCTTCAATAATTCCAGCAAGTCGAAGCTTGAAACCGTTTGATGTCATTTCGTGTGTCGCCGGTTTATCCTCCCCTTGTGTATACGATACTATTTAACTGTTGGGGTTTCAAATATATCTATGTATATACCTCGAGCTCTTGATGTCCATTCGTACTACGCTTTGTAGCTAACTGAAACTCAACGTGAAATTGGACGTTAATTGAGCTCATCAATGTGCTTGGGCAACAAGAATCTTGTAAACCCTTCAGGCAATGTCAAGTTTCACATTTACCCATGACAGTCATCATTAACAATGGGCCATTTAATACAATTATTGTTGTGAATAGCATTAAGATGGAACATTTAGAGAATAATTAACCTACAAATGGTGGAGACGCCATTAAAATGTTCAAGAGACATAGCGCTTTATCTGCGGCATTCTAATAGTTTCTAAATAATCGCGTTAACTTTACTGTAGTTAGTTTTTTGACCACCATTATCAGAATAATTACATTCCTTGTTAAATACTGTGAGCCTATATTTGTTGTGAAAGTTTCATGAAAATTACCGTCAGTGGACATTTTGTATGTTTTAGGAAACGTTGTTTCTCTATATTAGACACAAATGTATCATAGCGATATACATGTTGTAGGTTTACCTGATGTGACCCTGTTGATGTTACAGGTTGAGAACACTTGTTCGCGTTTTTTTTTTTTTTTACAGTGACCTTGATCTCATATGCGATTTATCGCTAAGGAAAACCCTCGAAAAAACGTCAGACAGGAATTTCGACTTTGGGAATCTAGCCCGCGAACTCTTGGTAGAGAAACTCGGTAAAAGAAAATTAAGTTAAAGACGATATCCAAATTACATGTTGCTTCCTACAATCTCACATAGGTAGCAATTTACCTATTTGGGAATTCAGAATAACGTTCACTGACATTTAAAAATAGTAAATTACGTCTAGCTTTACATCATCTCCATGATTGTTTATAACAAGAAAAGAAAGAACACACCCTGCAGTTATCTGTAGTCAGTCCTCAAACGAACGATCTGCAAAAGGCCTATTCAACACTTTTGACACCCCTTAACCGGTTTACCGAATTGGGTATGTATACACGTTGCACTTCATTTTTTTCATCATATTTGAATGGCGTATTATTCAGTATAATAATTGATAACGTGTCAAACTCATATTAAATTTTAATATGCAGTTATGCAAACATAATATTAAGGGTAATTTAGTATTCAGTGTTCAGTTTGATGTTTTAGGGAATTATTCTACCTCTATATTGTAATTTTGAAAGCTAATACAGCATTGTTTCCAATTTGGTGTTAGTATCCATCAAGGGCAACTAAAGTGTTATTGCGGTGAAGCCTCCATTGCTATAAAGTTAATTAATTAGATTCTGTTAAGAGATATGTACACACACACGCACGCTTACTTGTTATGACTGCTGCCCAAAACTATAATATTCTAATCCGTTATGAGTTGAGCACAGCTATCGAATCGTCTCAATATAATCTAGTCTACGCATAAATAATTTAACTACGATGGCTGTAATCATAGTGCTTCATCAACAAACAAAAACATAACAAAAACAAAACGAAGGAAAGGAGAAGAAAATAGTTTGTTTAATGAAATACTCCGGTTACACCATGCTTATATGTATAATTTTCTGTTTTTGTTTTTCATTTCGAGAGTCTTAGTAGGCCTAATATAATATTAATAGAGTCTTATAGCATAGCCTACGGTCTTGTGATGTTGCAGTTTAACAAGAAACAAAGCAGTCTCGAAACATGTCTAATTTTAAAGATCATTAATGTTGTACAGATACAAAGCAACACGTCCGATTGTGATCTATTTTAATTATTAATTTCTTTTGACTTTGTTTACACTTTGTTCTGTACGTAGACTCGCCCTTTGCTTGTTCATTATCACACTGTTGTTTAAGTAACGGCTTTGCGCGGCGCATCTCCTTGTGTATTCACACAGGAAGCACCGTAAATTAACTCGTGGTTTTAGCTCACTCACCCCGGTAGCAAGTTGGTAAACCTGGCGCACTAGAAACACTAAAACCGCTAACATTGACCATGTACTATGTTCCTACCGTGGCGGTGACCGATAACAACACTTTGTGTGGGTGCATACTTAACTTGTTTACTGTCTCGTCTGCACCGCTTCTATGACGGCGAACTGAGATCGTGGATGCTCCGAGAGTTTACGGCAAAGCCTGCTATACAAATTATGAGAACAGTATTTTTCGGACGCCCCGTTTTGTTTTGTTTCTTTTTTTTTTTTTTTTTTGCAATGGAAATAATCTCCCAATTAAAAATGTGTGTTTGTAGAAGTATGAGTTATCTTGGTGTGTAGGAGTCGACCATTTGTTTTGTTGATGTAGTGAAAAGCTGGGAAAGTGATACAAATACTGTGAGATTTAAAAAATGTAGATGTTAATAAAATTAAACACTATCGCGTTATTCCGGTACGTTGGTCACACAGTTTTTTGGGGTGAGTACGACCGACGTGGCGGAATAATCCGGTATATGAGTTTCATTGTATTAACATCTCCCCGGACACCAACGCCTACGTATTTTAATATTGAATACATTTTTGCGATGAAAATATTATATTTGTTTACAGAACATATTTTGTACATTTTATCGCTTTTATACACTACATCATTTATAAAAATATGGACTCGTACAATCCTATAGCTTTAACTTATAACGGAAATTTAGAATTAACCACTGTACCCAGGAAACATTAACACAAATTTTATATATGATAGAATGTTAATATCAATTTCAATTAAAACTAATTACGTTCTTGTCCAATGTGTTCACAATGTAAATTTTAAAGATAACAAAATCTCTACATTGTAAATTTTCACACGGAAAATACAAAATGTATTTCTGAGAAAGACAATAGCGAAGGTATATGGGCGTAAACACGTCTCGAGCTCTATAGGGAGGAAATGTTTTTGTAACTTGGCTAGACTCTCTTGAGAGATTGGTGTTACATCTTACAATAAGGGTATATCTTAAGAAACTGAATATGAATATTGAAGCATTGGGGTCTGTTTCACCATGATATACTGTCTCTGAATATTATTTGTTCCTTCTGGTCACATTGTTCCCCAGTTGCCTTGGGCTTAGTACTCGTTTTAATTTTGGTGAAGAAACAATCAATCTCACGAAATATTCGAACAGTAACTGGTCGTTATATACTCGCTAGCATATTATGCTAACATTAACAATGATAACAATCTGGACTATTATCACCCGAAAAACTAAATCAAAATGCTAATCTTCAATAAGATGATATTGTTTCCCAAATATTGCCACGATATCTAATTTTGTCCACCGTTTACCGAGAAAAGTAGAATATCATTTTCCATTTAATGAGTATCTTATTTCTATACATTTAAGCCTGGCAAAACCGCGCGACTAAACTCATAAACTTGCAGATTAAATCCCCCCTCGAGATTATCCCTATACGATCCATCATAAATGATAGAAAGTATCATTTAGTTCAACGTCTCTTCTGTAGAATAATTTTGGTTTGATGAATTCGTTAGACCGCCGTGTATCGGTTTATGTGGAACTGCTCTTTATGTCTACTACCAGAAGTAAGCGATGGTCGTTAGTCATACAACTTGTGTACTTCCAACTCAAACATGACATTAATTTATATTCCAACTGCGTGCTAGAAAGTGATAATTCACAAGCTACCCTAGATCAATGTCTGATGCAAATGTCTGGACTTACCTATAGAAGTGAGTGACGACTCCTCCACTACAGCCAGAGTGCTGTTATGAATAGTCAGGTGACGAATATCCAGGCCGAGGAATATGAAGCCTTGCAGCTTCGGTAGGTTATTGTGTCGCAGTTTGAGATAGAAAATGATTAGCGAGTTCGGTTTGCCCTTGAGTACTCCCATCGCTTTGTTTATATGCTGGACGTCCGTGTTCTCGCATAGGATATCGAGGCCGTTCTTCTTGACGTTGCAAACACAGGGGGATATCTCCGAGTGGGAGGGGCACGTCTGCATGGGTTGACTCGCGGCCTCCACCCAGAACCAGACGGCCCACAGGGCTACGAGGGCGACGCAACGGACAGCCATTGGTGCGAGGTGCAAGTCACTAGGCCATCATCACTCTCGCACGACTGGCAGGGCGCTTCCGACTCCTGTACACACACAACAACACACACACATTACATTACCACCCAGAACCAGACGGCCCACAGGGCTACGAGGGCGACGCAACGGACAGCCATTGGTGCGAGGTGCAAGTCACTAGGCCATCATCACTCTCGCACGACTGGCAGGGCGCTTCCGACTCCTGTACACACACAACAACACACACACATTACATTACCACCCAGAACCAGACGGCCCACAGGGCTACGAGGGCGACGCAACGGACAGCCATTGGTGCGAGGTGCAAGTCACTAGGCCATCATCACTCTCGCACGACTGGCAGGGCGCTTCCGACTCCTGCACACACAACAACACACACACATTACATTACCACCCAGAACCAGACGGCCCACAGGGCTACGAGGGCGACGCAACGGACAGCCATTGGTGCGAGGTGCAAGTCACTAGGCCATCATCACTCTCGCACGACTGGCAGGGCGCTTCCGACTCCTGTACACACAACAACACAACACATTACATTACCACCCAGAACCAGACGGCCCACAGGGCTACGAGGGCGACGCAACGGACAGCCATTGGTGCGAGGTGCAAGTCACTAGGCCATCATCACTCTCGCACGACTGGCAGGGCGCTTCCGACTCCTGCACACACACACAACAACACACACATTACATTACATTACATTACATTACAATACATTACATTACATTACATTACATTACATTACATTACATTACATTACATTACATTACATTACATTACATTACATTACATTACATTACATTACATCAAATCGTAGCGTATCGTCGTGTAGCATAGAAATCATTAAATATCAGGTCAATTGTGGTTAAACACAACTATTTGAAAACAGACAGAGGCCATAGATATATTTTCAATCAGAAATATGTCAAATGTGTAGTTATGGTGAATTATCTTTTTTGTGTTATCTTCGTTACTCAAATACCTTCCTCAGACTATAGCCAACTAGAGCTCTTGAGATTTCTCATAGGCCATAATCAAGCAGTGTCAATCTTTGTTATTCGTTACTAATGTTGAGGAACACTCCAGTTACTCCATGAACGGCTCTGATTGTCACTTCATGTCACCCCTGTCACATTCATCTGCATCGTTGCATGTCTACTTCGTTAACTGTATTCATGTATACTCTACGTATCATCAATGTGCTGTGCGGCTGATCTCGCTATTCCGCCGTAACAAGGGTATAAAAATCACCTAGGTATCATTGGGAAAAGTATAATGGAGGGTCTGGGGAAGGCCCTCCACATCCAGCCAATGCGGGTCTGGGGCTCACAGCCCCGGAAAATTGGTTGATATTTACAGTGTGATTAGAGTGTTTAACGAGTTTTAGGCATGTTTTTTTATAACATTTGTTACTGGTGGTTGATGTGTGATATTAACGGTGGCATTAGCAAGTCAAAATGGTCTACTCCAGATTTTTTACCCAGGTTACCAACCCCTAGTTACGTCCCTGTCGCTACTAAATTACTCCCCCGCCTCTGTAAATAAGTTACTTCAACGATAAACCAGACGGCGACATTAATGGTAGTTAACCGATGTATCATTATATGATAATCGAATTGAAAGCTGCGATTATGGAGTTTTATTACTTGAAGTGACCGACGGCCATGACATTGTTTTTTATTTGTTTTACTGTTTAATTGGATTAGATTAGAGCCGGAACTGTTACACAGCGACTCATTATACATGATAATTATAAATGTTGTTGTTGTGCATGGTTGTTACATGCTGAGTGTGTTTCTATTAGTATGTTCTGTTGACAGAACACATTAGCTATTCTACCGGAAAACTGTGATATGTTCGTGGGGAACAGATGACATTACAGAGAGCAGTTTTGTAGATGTTACATTCAATTTCACAGAGAAACGAAGAAACCTTCTAATGAAAAATGAAATGAAAAACGTGAAAAAAATAGAAAAAATGAAATCTAATGAAAACATCTAGTTATACCTGTGGTTATACAATCTTGTAAACCCCTAGCTTTCAATAGTACTTTTACGTAAAAGAGTCTGGGAGACCGGAGTTGTGTGTGTTTTCTATCGAATTGGAAAAGCGCGAACATAAGTTTAGGTTCTAAATTTCTAATTGGGTACCTATATACATTAAAATAATTCTCTAGAAATTGAAAACATATGGATGTTTTGAATTATGATTTAAGGGTAAATTTAAGATATCATACATAAGTTTAAAGTTTCGTTTTATCTCGATCATGCTCTTTTTGAAGACTGTCTGCAAACCTTGATAATATTTAGTTCCGTACAAATTCATCAGTTTGTGAACATATTGTATTTAAATTAAAGATACGAACACTTATTTCAAATTATCATAACTTTGTTATTTGTCTCATAAACATATACGATACTCATGCTATGAATTTCAGCGAATTTTCAAAGGTTGTTACTCTTTACATTTCAGAGGGGTGTATCGCTTTGCAAGATGGGAATAGATAAATCAGGATAATGTGCGTTTTAATGGATAATATGAATATAACGAATTTTCTGGTCGGTTAATTCCAATTTACTTCAGTACCTATATAACGAGATCGAGCTGAAGTAAGCTCGAGCTTACGGGCTTATGACACAAATTGAGACCGCATTACGTTTAGCTCGCACTCACTCCTGTTTCAGCTCAAACGTATACTCAGGAAAATCACGTTTATTATAAATTTAGTATTTCGTTGGATTTATCGCAGGTTTTCCGAGCGTAATAATCGCGGAAATGCGATTTCTCCTTTTTTGTTGTAATTTGCAACATGGTTCTGAAACTTGTTGACGTCCTGGTAACATCACTAAATAATGCTCACGGCTGCAGGGTCGTCCATTTTCCGGCAAGCGCTCTGAAAGCCGGCTGGAGGCAACAACTCCACGGTGGAAATAACCCACAGTTCAATTTTCTCTCAGGTAATCTATTAATCCCACCAACCTGCCTCCAGCTACGCTTTAGACGGAGCTTATCATGGCTCTCATGACTACAACGATTCCGTTTCACTTTATTTATACTTTTAAATTATTTTCGAAACAATTTTATGGCCAATCATTTTTCTATTAATTTTTATAAGGGCGAGTTCAATAGAGGTGGATCAGTTTCGATTCTTTTTGATCTTTAAATAATTTTCTGTGCAGTTTTTGTGGCAATCATTTTCCATTATTTTTTATAAAGGTACAGCCAATCGTTGGAGTTTAGTTTTTAGTCCTCTATACTTTCAAACGATGTTTGGTATAATTTTTACTGGCAGCAGTTTGCCATTAATGTTAATATTCGATAAATAGTGGTATAATATTCACTATGCCCCTTTTCCTAACTGGTACATAAGAAACACGCTTCCTTGCACGTGCTTATACATTCACATATTTAACATGCAGATAGCAATAGTTTTAGTTTGTAAATTGTTGTATATTTGTTTTCAACTTGCCACCAATGAGTAGAGTATTATATGCTGAATCACATAAATCAATGTCTCATATACGCGATTAAAACAAAACAATGTCCCTTTATGTCATATAACTTGGCACAAACTTATTTGCTTCCGAGGACGCGGCCGGGTTTGCTGCAGACACAACTTTCTTGACTCTCCAGGTGTTAATACAATATCTTGTGGCATATCGCCCATGGGTAACCATCGATAAGTCATGCTCACAAGTGGGAAAGTTGGTAGAGATGATTGTTAAAATGTATTGTACGATCAGTGTACACTTATTATGTAAGTTTGCAATCGAGCTGTTTTTTGTAACGCAAATTAGCTCGTATTTTCATTAGTGCTTGACATTTTAATTATTAACATTTTTTTTGCATTAAGATAATTCGTTTGTCTTTTACAATTTTTATAGTTTAAACTACATATTTCTACCTAGGTCAGTCCGTGTTTTTGGAAAAAAATATTTCGTTTTATTCGTCTGCTTAGCCCATACACCTAGCCCATACTAGACAAATGTGCATATATTTAGTTATAATTGCTGTATAACGTTACATGCTTGTTTGTTATTTTGTAATAAGTATACTATTTATGTTACAAAATAAAAATAATAAAATGGTTCCGAAAATCGAAACTGTAATTGAGTGAACATGCGTTTCGAGAATGTTGCTTCAAATATAATTCTCCATCAATCTTAAAAATCATTTTAGCTCACCGTGCTGTCGTAACTCCGTAATACAGAAGTACTTGTGTGGTGATGTGACCTTCGAGTAATGTGTGCAAGCTTTACAAGAACGAAGTATACGCAGGCGAACAGCTGATGTTATTCTATTTTATTTTTTTTTCTCCTTGTGTAATTAAAGCAACATGTGTTCTAATTAATTATGCGAGTACGAATTAAAGAGCCTGGTTATTGCATGAACTGCAGTAACGAGTATTTAATTACCATTCAAGGATGACGAATTACTATTGTGACGATAATTAATGGTGTTTTCCAGAAGCTTTCAAGATAAATTTTAAATGTCAACAACTTTTGTCAGACTTTATAAAAATTACATTTAATTTCACCAAAGTAAGAGAACAAGGCCTGGATTCACAAAGATGCCTAACTCTAAGTTGTCCTAGGTTAGCCAAATCCTAGCTAGATAAATGAAGATTTAAACATCTTTGAGTATTACTACACATTCACAAATAAAAAATTATTAGTAAAATTGTTGATATTTTATCTTTATGACATTGCAGAACGACATATGCATGATTCATATCACTAAGATTTGCCGAAACTAGGACGACTTAGCACTTAGGCACCTTTGTTAATCTGGGTCCAGAAGAACATAATGGCTGTGTTTGTCTGGAATGACGGGATAAAACTAACCGAGCTTAGAGTTGACCTGAAGGAGTCACCCGAAGAGAAGTGAAGTTGTAGGCGAAGTCGCTTCTTTGTCCACTTGAGCCGCGCGACACCGATAACGGAGCAGGGTTCTTCTTTTACCTCACGCTCGTCACAGCTACTCACTTACCCTCTTGCGATGTCGAGGGGGTTGATTTCGATCACATTCCACATTCCACAAAACACTCACTTTATATACTCAAAGCTATCGTCGCTTGTACAGAACTCCGCGGGACATTTGCTCACTCTAGGTCGGTATATAACTTTGTCGGCACTGATGAAAACACTAATATCGGACAACAAGGTCAGATTTTAATAAAATCACTCACTCTACAGGTCATTATCTCCGAATGAAGCGTCTCTATGACCTTCGGCCCCGCTAAGATTGCTCGCTGCTGCTACTTAGCGTGTTGTGAGACGGCTGAATGGGTCACTAATAGAGAGCTTCCTGTAGCGGCTCGCGGTGTAGGGCTAGCTAGGGTGCTGCTATCATGCGGTGATGGATGATACACTATATACTCTATACGAAAGCCGCGGTCCCGGTGTAATAATGTTGCGTATGGGGGCACACCAGCTTTACCTGCATGGGCCCTCATTCCAGTACGTAGGGGTGCGCGCACAAAGATAGCTGGTTCAACCAGCGCTGAACTACCATGAATGTTACCACATGCTTTCAAGTACAGCTTTCCGTTTTCCTCAATGAAATTAACCTGTTTTCCCGCGCCGGTTACCAGTAGCATACTCGGGTAAGCTGCTTTCTTTGTACGCGCACCTTTACCTCCCTCTTTAGGTGGCTGACTTTAGGGTGTTTGGATAGTTGGGAAGGATTGCCCGAGAGCTGTTAGTTGGATTCAATCCCAGCACTCGCCTTGACGACTGAGAAAAACCTCGGAAAATACCTTCAGTCAGGACTGCCGGTGGCCAGAATCGAACCGGCGACCTCCCGAATTAGAGTCTACCGCTGAGCCACCTCTATCGGTAATCTTGCGTAGGGTTACACCAGCTTTACCAGCGCTGAATAGGTCATGAATGTTACAATGCTTTCAAGTGCAGCTATGCACGCACAATCCCAGCGTTCCGTTTTTCTCTATGAAATTAAGCCGTTTTCCCGCGCCAGTTACCAGTAATCGGGTATCCTGCTTTCCTTGTGCGCGCGCACCTTTACCTTCTTCTTCAGGTGACTGGCTAGGTGTGCATAGCAACCGAAACATATATCACATTTGAATTCTTAGGTCCAGTCTTACAATGTTCCAATAACTACTTATTCGTCGAATAGTTTATTTTCTCCGTAACAACCACCAATCAAAACCCTTGAAATCCTCCTAATAGCTTGATTACTATAAATAACTGTCTTATTAGGAGATTGTAAGACCGGCCCCTAGTCAGCGTGAATTACTTGACTGCGCAACATCTTTGCGGTCCATACGTACGCTGTCCGTGCGTTACAGACTCGAATCCAGACTTGGCCATAGATGCCATGGGTTTGTTTTTCATCTTCATACTCTTCCACTATAATCGTCTCGATAAGCATTGTTGCCAAAATATGAGACGTAATGCCCAAATATCATCACCATCATCAGTATTATTACGAAACCTCATCTGTGAAATTTATCTTAATAAATAAAATTAACAAATACATCGAAATAAATTGGAATTTATATAGTCCACCCACTCAGTTACAATAACGAACATTGATGCCATTTATTTGTGAGCTTCGTTGCTATGATGGCTCCAAAGTCACCGTTTCATATTCACTATAGTATCGTGTACATTTCAGTGAAGTTCCCAAGTTAAAAAACCCCAGCCCGTACCGGGAATCGAAACCTTGACCCTCTGCATTGGAAGCATGAATTCGCCCCTAGACCAACGAGTCACACAATCTAAAAAAATTTATTTTTCAATGTTATTTAGCCTTTTTTAAGATATTGTTGAGAAAGTTTTTTTTTTAGAGTGGTTTCCAATTTTAATATCGAGAGTATTCCTCCGACTTTGATGATGGACGCTCCCTTCTGTCTCGTCATACGCGAGATGTCTGAGAGACTTCAAGAAGATGCTCATAACCTTCCCTTCTGTCTCGTCATACGCGAGATGTCTCAGCGATCTCAAGAAGATGCTCATAACCTTCCCTTCTGTCTCGTCATACGCGAGATGTATGTCTCAGCGACCCGAGGAAGATGCTCGGAACCAATTTCCCGGGATTACTGAATGCACCCACCCACCCATGCGGTATCGCGGCCACCGGGGAAGTAAAGGATGACGCAACCGAACCCTACTGGAGCCTGGAAATTGTATAATTGATTCGTAATCTTGTTCCCGATATCAGAGCAACTCTCGTTTTATACATCGGTTCATGGAGACAAACGCAGTGACGCGATTCTAATGCGAAGGGTCGTACAAATAATTATAATAATAATAATACGTTTTGCTAGGAATCCCTTCTGTGGAAGGAGGAACTATAAGAGATGGCTCAGCGGTAAGACGCGAGACTAAATCGGGAGGTTGCCGATTCGATTCCGGCCACCGGCAGTCCTGACTGAAGGTTTTTTCGAGGTTTTCCTCAGTCGTAAATGCGAATGCTTGGATTGAGTCCTATACTAACAGCCCTCGGACATTCCTTCCCAGCTATCCAAACACCGTAACATACCTAGTTGAAGAGGGGCACATCAGGTCATGCTGGTATGCACCCTATAACGGGTATTCCTACGAAAAATTATTAATAATTATAACCAATTACGCTAATGATAAAGTGATAAAGCCACAATTAAAAAGAATCCAGACTCAAAGAGTCGCAAATGGTCATTAAACCTTTCTGTTGCTTTGAAATTTTGAATTATTGTTGGGAAACTGTCTTGTATATCTGTGGCTCTAAAATTTGAAACCCCCAACTCGAACTAGCACACCTTACAGTTGTGCTATGTTATTCTTCGGCTGTATTATTCGTATTCGTGACTTGCGTGTAGCGTGACTATGTACTGGGATGGAAGCTACTTCTAGCAATTGAAGAACAAACCGCACTGGTTCGTGTGTAACATGGCTAAGCTTATTCTAAACAAGGAATAGAGACGCGCGCCAATAACGCTAAGTAATGCACTGCTACAGGTGTGTTCCTGCTTGCATCTAGTAGTGCAGACGAAGACTTGTAGAATGTGGGAAATACGATTTATGAATTATTAATATCTAATATCTAGGCTATACTATAGTCCGGAGTCGGACAGAAATGTGTAATACATTATATTATATATGTATGTTTCAGATTGCGTTTGGTGACAGTTCAACTTCCCGATTACTAGTGAAAAGCAAACTTACTACACTTTTTTTCTGTGGTTTAAATTCATAAACTTCGGCAGCGGATTTATATTCGTGTTATAAGTATTGACGCTCCCATATTTTGTGGTAAGAATATTTGTATTATTTTAACAATTCAAATGGAAACACTAGTTTTGAATAGTTTGGCTGTTGTATGACTTCACTTGATCAGGTCAAGATTGAGGACTGATCAACGTTTTTGTTTAACAACAGTTTTGACTTGACTGTTTAGCAAATACTATTTCACAACGTGGAGCTCGAGCAGTTAGCGCAAGATAAAGGAAACATGGAAATCGCTTTTCAATAATGAATGATCAATCTAATTTAATAGATTGAAATTTGTGTAAACATTAAAGTTATCGGGAAAATTGGACGTGCAATTTTGACGACTTCAAACTAAACATAATATGCATGATTGAATTGAATTTAAGCCACCATACTCGAATATTAACACTGAACACAAAATTGTATGAATCAATAGTTCAGTGTTGGCTTTCTCTTCGATCATAGTACGTCAACTTGGTTGAATATTTTACTGTACATAATTCATCCCCATGCTTTGTCGGTATATCTGTTTACATTTTCTGAGAAATCTGGTCGCCTTAGAGATGAGTTCGATGTTTAACCTGCATTTGGAAGTCTTCACATGGGAGAAACGCGATCCTGTCATGACTTGTTGAGCTTCGGTGTGTTTATAACCAGTGTTGTAATATCCATGCAGACTGTCTCGCCATCAGCCACCTCAGTGGATATTGATAGTCCATGTGACGTCACAGCGACCATACTGGTGTCATTAACCATTAAAGAAGATGAGCGGGTATGATTTTTTAATTACATAAAAGCAATGTTTATAATTTTAAAAATTTCATATGAAATCACGATAAAAATCACAAATTCACAAATACACCATTTTTTTAAACCAGTAATAATTTCCTAATTAAATTAGTTTTTGGTTTCTACTATAATTGGCCTACTCGAACATAGCAGCAGTATGGCCGCCAAGCCAAGCACATTGTTGTAATAGGTTTCTGCAAACCATCAATAGGTAATAGGAGTCAGGATGATAAGGGTTTGATTTTTAATTGCATAAAATCAATGTTTATAATTAAAAATGCATATGAAATTATGACAAAAATCACTAATTCACAAATAAATCTTTTTTAAACCCAGTAATAATCCTACTTAAATAAGTTTTTGGTTTCTACTACAATTGGCATACTCAAACATAGCACCAGTATATGGCCGCCGAGCACATTGTCGTAAGGTTCCTGCAAACCATCAATATTGGCAACGAGGTTCGGTCAGGATTATAAAGTATCGGCTGTCGCTGTCAATGTGTGAGAAAAGAGACGAGTCTCGTAAACTGCACGAGTGACACAAAAAGGCCGAGTTCTTATATTGATCGACGCACCTTCTTCCTTGTGTTGTGTCCCATTCACATCCACGTGACGTTTGTTAAATCACTTGTGATCCTAACTGAAGCGCTCTGGCTAGATCGAGCAGCACAATGCCTTTAGAAATACGATGAATCACGTTATTACAACATCGTTCTGTTTAGATGTTTACGTGCTCCGTATATAAAGTATCTGGAAGTTTATTTGCGTCGTTATATTTTTTCATACTTTCTATAATTTGCTACATTATTATACTTTTATCTATGAAGAAATTGCGTTTTTGTTGTACTGTTTTTCAATCATGTTTTATATTATTTTAGTTAGTGTTGTATACTTGATTTTGTTAAAAAGAGTGAAGATTTGTATGTCCATGTCTTGATTGGAATTTACACACTTAGGCCCAGTATTACAACGCCCGGCTAAATATTCAGACCACCACTAACTTGTTTTCTCCATGGCAACCGCCAATCAGAAGCGTGGTTTCAAAGGAGAAAACAAGTTAGCGGTGGTATAAAACATTTAGCCGAGCGTTGTAATACCGGGCCTAAGGGGCCTGCCAGTCGTTCGTGGAAACAAAATGAGGTACTCTCCCTTTCTCCTACACCACCAGCTGGGTCCCGTTTTAATTCATTTCTCCTACTTGTCACGTGCCTTCTCCCCGTCTGGCCCCATGATAGAATAAGCCCACGGTAGCACTGCCCGTCGTTCGAGGCGGCAAAAGGGCCAACGTTATAACTATGACCTTATGGTTGAGTACATCGTTAAAAAAAAATCAATTTTAAAGCTTTCAAAATTGTGTGTATTTCTGTTTCATGATTTGTAATTATGTACGTACTTCCTATGAGAACTATACAACATGTATCAATTAACTAAAAACATATCTGCTAACTGGTTGAAGTTAGATAAGTTAATTAACAGTTTCTATTGCTGAAGGCGATTACATCCATAGAGATGATAGCATTCGACTCTATCGACGTTCCAATAATACATTTCAATCAAAGGGCACGCTCTTCTCATAATTACTTGCAAAGCATGGCTAATTGAATTATCAAACAATTGTTATGTGGGCGTTTTTGATCTCGGATATGGACTTGGTTTCGCAAGTTCCAAAAGTAGACATGGTCTTACAGTTAAGACCAGAAACAGACTTGTAAATCCAGACCCGAGTTGAATTCCAGTAGGGATTGTTTTTTGTAACGTCCATGGTTTCTACTGAAGATACTTCTGTTTAATTCCTGCGGGATTTCTATAGTACATCATCTAATTTTCTCAGTTAATTCAATGTGTGTCCGTGTTCGGGGACTACTCTGGTTTCCAAGTTGTGTGTATGTGAGTATACTCTCTCTTGTTCTCTGCAGAGAAAACTCTCGAGTGATGCATCAATAGTACAAGACTCAATTCCCAAAATAGCCTTGTTGTCGTGTTTTGTTTCGGACATATATTGAACATGCACCAATGAAAGAAAGATACAACAATGCAACAATGCAGTTGCCTAGCAACACATTGTTTGTCCGCCTGTGATGTCACAACCCCCTCAATTGAGTCTTGTGCTATTCGTAAGCAATCATGTCTCGTTACACCGCCTTCTCGATATGTACTTTTCACTCGAGTCCTCTCATCCACCGCCCTCGAACCAACACACGTGACCATCGTCTTGAAACGTCTCCCTCTCCTTCTCCCCCCCACACCCTCACTCTCTCTCGCTCTCGCTCTCTTACACGAATAAATCAGAATTTTCACTGATCATTAACTGTTTCTTTATTTTCTATTTCTGTTTCTCTCTTCATTCTTCATCTCCGTTATATGTTTCTGTCTTCCTTCTTGTTCCTGTCGTTCTTTTTTGTTTGTAGTGATCTTTTTGTATTTTCACACTCCTTTGTTTTTCTGTTATAATATGGTTTTCTCACTTTAGTTTACTAAATTTAAATTGGTATAACAATTCGTTTTCATTTTTCTTGTGCACTTTTAGGTCGGTCTAGTTTTTTGTGTTGTTTTGTTTTGTTATTCTTGTTATTTTGTGATTCTTACATTATTAATTGTTTAGTTTTGACTCCTTTGTACATCAGATTTATAACTGAATTATCTTCTTTCCTTCGGCTGTGCTAAAGATGTCAATAATGTGTTTTGGTTTGCATGTGCGAAGTAGATGGACGACAAAATATATTTAGTTGACATACTGTGCGCATATAAGGCTCGCTCTCTTAATGACAAAATACCTTACGCATATTAACATCTTGTAACGCAACCTTTTCTTGGTTGACATTTTAAGAGTAATTGATTTGTATCTGTCAACGTTCTGCGTAGTAGATTCGACCTTTGTTGATTAATATTTTGTATAGCTCTCTCTATCTCTCTCTCTCTCTCTCTCTCTCTCTCTTCACTTGATACTTAGAGGGATAGTCAGGGAAAAAGTAAAAGAAAAGTGTACACAAAATAATATCACAACTAAAATAAAGCATACTTGAAAATAAAGCTTATACAAATCTGAACATAATGCATAGTGCATAATGCATAGTGCTTGTTATATGTTATGTTATAGTGAGTATATATATATATAGTGCTTCTATGTAGCACCGAGCAGATTTGCTTTCTTCTGGCCAATTATTATTTGCTATACACGGTCAAGATTGAAGCTTACAACAAAGCTTAATTATCATACACCAAAAATCTAATTAAATTAGCGTTGTTCCTTCCTCATAAATATGTATGAGGGTACGAAAGAGAACACACATAAACAGCTTTAAACTAGATGTTTAGTGACTGAAGAACATGGTTATGTTTGCAAGTCTTTCGTGGTCACTTTCGAAGCTCTCTCGCTCAAACCGTTTCCTCTCTTACGAGTACTTTTAACTCGCCATGCTACGCGGAGGGACGGGTGTGGGCTTGAGCGGTCGGCTTTTCGGCTGGTTTCTCGACTTATGTTCTATGTTCAAGAAAAACTCAAAAGTCTTTTCTAAAGTTATATATCATAATATCAGGTAGTATTATCAACGTTTTGTTTCTCATTTCATCAGTGAGATTTACATTTTTTTTTACAGAAGGTATCTTGTCTCTCAAAGACAACTGTGAATTTTTTAGTTGTTTGCGTGAATACGAGGTAGTCTTGATAAAATACTACAACGTCTGTAGATCCCGTGATGGAGACTTATGAGAGTCTGTGACTGACTTTGAGATTTACCGAACATCCGCCAGGGAATTGACGGGCCTTGCCATAAATCCTACGTCATCTTATATCTCCCGTCTTGTCGTAATAACGAGACCATATACTACAATGCATCATGTTTAAGGCTTCATTGGTTCTTACAACCGGAATCGTTACGAATGAACGGGCATTATTTCAGTCATTTAACCATCCGTTAGGTTGCCGGAACTGATGGTTCAAGTTTCAGACCCGGGGGGTGAGATCGGCTCGCTTCGCCGCTCTTCGGCCAAGGTTGACCGATTCTGAGGTGCGGAGGTGAGATTAAAGTCGTTCCATTGATCAAACTACCAGTTTCAAGCAATGATTTTAATATTTGTTTAAAATCACAAATAATTATTTCTTTGAAAATTATTATGTTAAATTACTATAAAATGTAAAATATATTCAGTAATCAAGTAAGAATACTATTTTAAAATCCAGTATTTACACGAAAATGCAGTTATTTATAATGGCATGATTCTAGACACTAGTTTGACTGCAGAATAGCCAATCCCTAAAAACGAAATTAGTTCATCAAAACTCCAAATAGTAGTCAACTTCTTATCTCGCTTTTGGCTTTAATTACACCACAACACATTCACAAATTATAGACTTTATAATGGATACAAATCTCAATTGATTTACAAAGCCAAGGAAACAAAAAACTCGTTTTTAATATTCACTGATAAAGTATTGCCAACCTCCAATATACTTGGCAACGCTGCAAAGACATTGTTATTGTCAGATCGTGAAAATGGCGTCGAAAAAATACGGAATACGAAGCGGAGGACGTTTTATTACGATAAAAGAAAATGATAGGATTGTATATTTTGTATCGTATCATGTTGTTTGTGCAATTGTTTACCTGACGAAGTGATCTCAAGTAACTTAAGTCCATCTAGGACATGTGAAGGCATGCAATGGATGTAAATTATTTCAAATGCGTGTAGGGGGGCTACATAAATGGTAGGCCTAGGCCTTGCACATGTCAAATGATCACAAAACGTCCTTGAGTGGCCTTAGGGCTTGGCATATTTTCTATTATATTATACAGATGCCTCCTGGCATACTATACTTAGCATATCTACATTGGGGAAAATGTTTGCGTTTACGGACGTACAATACATGAATTTCATTTCGGATCAGGCAATATAGGCCTAGGCCAAGTCTAAATAAAGGTGGCCTAGGCTAGGCCTCACGTACCGTATTCAGATATATTCCCGTTTCTAACTGTGCCTTCAATGTGAATTGAGTGCATTATTTGTATGACGCAAAATGTTAATTGGAAATAAGCGACAATAAATGTAAATAAGAAAAAGTCCAGTCACGTCGCATCGTGGAAATGTGACAGCCAGCTCATGTTTTGACGTGAGGCGGACGCGGGCTCAAAGAGAAATAACGTCATCGCACGCAGTGTTGCCATAGTTTCACGGCTCGCCCGATTTCCCATCAAATGTTCTTGTAGTGAAGCCAATATTGACCGAAAACGAGTCGAGAGATTGTATTCATACATACATATTTAGAATTGTCGTTCAATTATCTTCAAATTGAGTATAAAATAAAGAAAATGACAAATGTTTAGTATCTACTTAGTCGATGCTTTATATTCGAAAGTGTATGATTTTTGACAGTTTCAATGGTAGGGGATAGGGAAATCGACGGATTTCAAATATTTATATTAAAAAAAGTAGTCATTGAAACTACTTTATTTTTCGCTAATATTTAACATGATATTTAAGTGTATATTCAACATGATTTGTAGCACAATGACAAATAGTTGGGTATACAGTGGATCGACTTTAATGGGTTCACGTCTTATCATCCCAACTTGGTCGTTAACTAGTCCACATTATTGTGTAATTACAAGTAGACTAGAGGGAGTTATCGTCTTACACTTACACCAGCTTCACATTATGTCTAGTGTTTAGTGGAGGGGTACTAGAGGGACATCCTACGCTCCTACGTCACAAAAGTGAGGGGAAAGCATGAAATATGAATGATCGACACACGAAATTCGTTCGCCTGTCTTACACTGGGTCTTGGCAGTGTAGCAAACCGTCTTACACTAGCTAAGTATCCAGTGTGTCTCCTGCACTGGCTATACTCTAGTGTAAGTTTCAATTACAAGCGAACACCCTACAAATATGTACACTGACACGGGTACAAAAGAACGACAAAGTACTTACACTGACTTACACTAGTGTATAACGTGTAGGACAGGCAAACGAATGCGCACTACGGTCAGACGTTATATAGAAGCATTGGTTCATGTCATGTGACAGTACCGCTGATGTGTGTATTGTAGGGTAGAGACCCATCTCAGCGGTTGACTGTCTACCTCTCACCACAGTCAACATACACCAGATGGCTAGTAACAGAATGTAAACGCATGCACGAAACACTGATCCCGTCTATAGTGCGCTGTCATCGTCGACGCACTTGCTTTCTGCTACTAGCCGACTAGATAATATTGAGCGGTGCGAAGCAGTGGACACACACACGTCACCGCTGGATGTCTACAGTGGGTCCGTGGCTTAGTTGAAAACAAGAAAATCAGTCGATCTTTGGCATTTCACAAATGATGTACAGCCCCACTACCTGACTAGCACAGACATGAGACGAAATCCCAGAATTCATTACCGGAAGCCATAACAGAAGTTCAGCCATGCGCACATTTCTTGGAAACCCAACATCTAGTCAAACAATAGGCGTCCACACAACAAACAAACGGTTACATTTGATTACTTTTTGACAGTTCGGACCCAACAATTTCAAGGAAACTGCGGTCGCAGTAGGGCTGTACAAACAACTTATTATATGCAGTGAAAATAACGCCCTGCGGCGTTCTCAGCTTTGCCACGGACAAAGTTTACCTTACAGGTTACAATACACATTCAAATACAGTACTGACTAATACCTGTGAAATACACTCTCATTAAGGCAAACTTATCTCTCTGTTCAGAGAAGCCAACGATCCAGACACGTTATTCGTGTGGTAGCGTCTCTTGAAATTAAAAGTGTGTTTATTAATATCGGAAAAACGATACACAGCATTGAAACTGTGTTATTTGACTACAATCTGTTTTCGCATAAATGAAGTTTTCATATATTTTCAATAAAATATTTTGTGTTTTGTTATTATCTTCCTAAATCATAACAGAAGTTATAAGTATAATAAACTAAAATACCGTAAGATATGACCAAAGAACGCAAATTTCGCACGGCATTTATACCAAAGGGTATATTCCTTCCTCTTAAGCAGGTCATATAGCTGAAGACGTAAACACCATGCCGTGTTGGTGATCGTTAAACCAGAGAAACGGCGTAAAACACACGTTTTTACGCGAGTCGTGCGCGCAGTGCTTATATGATACGGGGTTCATAGGTCTCTCTGCGCCCTGCATACTATAATAGCTCACCAACCCTTCACGGCACGGTGCCCTGTTAATATTCGTGACGACACATGGTTGTTATCAGTGCTTTATAGTCTCTCTGCACATACTTCGTACTCGTATTAAACATGAGTACCTACCGAGTTGTGCTTAATTGTTTGTGCTTATACTTTTATGGTCGTCGAACCATGTTGAAAAACGTGACGACGTTGCCTGTTGAGAAGCGGTTTTCATACTTTGAATGCGTTCTGAACTTCGACACGAAAGATTTTAATTGGGGCTGCAAGAAAATTGGGTAATTAAATGAATAATGATATAACATTAAAATAATGGATATTAGGTCATTAAATAAATAATTATAAAGCATATTGAAACGTATATTCCAAGATGATTGATTGATAGATATTTGGGCTTAACGTCTCATATAATATTCCAAGATGTTTTGTGTTAAACTCAGTTATATTTTTATAAAGACGTGGAACAGTCTATTCTTTCTAAACTAGGGAGAGTCAAGACATCTTATGTTTTTGGTTGTTTGACTCCGTAACGAATAGATAAATAATTATAAATCTGTGAGTCATTCGATCTTCTGTAGCTGTGGAGGGGAATTGAGAGGGGTAGGGTGAATGATATTTGGACGCGAAAAGCGTAAATATTAATTAATTTGTACAGTTAAAAAAGTTTAAAGGCAGCTGACGAGTTCCAGTAGTGGATGGCGTGATTTTTCTCCTTGGTGTTCGAAATTGTAAAACGTTGTTTCTGTGTATGTTCCGTTTCTCACATCCTACGTGCACGGGAGTCAAGTTCCTCCAACCCCACCCCAAAGTAGTAACACCCCAAAGTAGAAACCCCAAAGTAGTCTCAAAATAGCTGAGTCCACCCTTAATTTTTATACTGCTCTAGTCCCTTGAAACTAATACTAAATCGACCATTGTGTTCTTATACATTATTTATTTATATTTATTGAATTAAAGAAATGTGGATGGTCATTCAATTAAAATTCTTAATAATTTCTCTTCTAACGTCCGCACTGTTTTCTATTTCATTTTAAAATGTAACGTAATTTTTATTTTTAACATTCAAGGTCTATTGCGTCGTGTTTGTCTTTTATATTGCGTAATCATATTTTTTCCTCGTCTGTGAACTGCTGTAAACGAGCACACTGTATACATTATAAGTAACCAAAGAAGCGAAATGAGGCTGTCACAACAACGAAACTCAACAGCGCCAAAAGCACTGCATGTGGAATGAATAGAAACAGAAAAAAACCCGCAACGTGTTCTGAAAGTAAAACAAACACCAAATAAATGCGATTTGCCTAGGGTGAACGGTGGTCGCGGGTTCCCTCGAAACGTTGACGCTGGAAATCAATTCTCGTATGCTAATTGCGTACGCGCTGTCGGTCGCTGTGTTTGTGCTACAAGCCACGTACACACAGGGTGCCACGAGCTACCTGCTGTGAAACGCACTGGGACACAAAACGTCAAGTGCATGCGTGATTTATTCACAAGAGTCGAGATGTGCCCAGGTGAACAGTAGTAGTAGTAGTAGTAGTAGTATTTATTTTGCCATGTAATACACATTTTTACATAGTATGGGATACAGTTGCAGAGAACTTCCAATAGAAGTAGAGTATACTTGTGCATTGGAAGCTCTCTACATAAATGCAGCAAATAAAAATAAATAAGTATATATTAGGTGAGAATGTACAAGAATAATAATAATACATTAAACATTGTTTAAATCTAACCTACAAAGGGAACGTGAAAAGAAAGTGAAGAATAACATAATTATTTCCTGTAACCTATAACCTAACAAAGCAGTAACCTAACCTAACAGAGCAGTAATTTATGTTCTTGGGTAGTAGAAAATATGGTTTTAGGAATTTCAAGAATTCTATGTGTATTCTAGTTATTGTAAGGTATTGTGTACTTTATGTCAGAGGGCTTTTGTTTTTCTTACAGAAATTAGCATGCAGGCCTAATAATAATATTTTTTTATCAACAAGTACGGAAGCTACTTTGGGGTGTCTGCTGTTGTGTTTGTGCTAGAACACAAAACGTCAAGACTCAAGAGCATGATTTATTCAGAAGAATCGAGATGTGCCCGGGTGCTCAGTCGAGTATGTGTAAGATATTATGTACTTTATTGTTAGGGCTTTTGTTTTTCTTACAGAAATTAGCATGCAGGTCTTATAATAATATTTGTTTATCAACAAGTACGGAAGCTACTGTGGGGTGCAGATTTCCCAACCGAATGTAAGTTGTAAAAGTGTGTAAGTTGTGTGTGTGTTGTTGTATAAGGTGTAGCCTACTATCTGCCAATACTACTCTATGGGATAGTGATACGGAGTTTGGGGGAGAGATATTCCAGAAAAATGCAAGTGGCAAAAATGAAATTTGTAAGAAGTGTAGCTTGTAGATCAAAGCTTGACAAAATTAGAAATAATGAAATAAGAAAGGAAGTTGGAGTCGAAAAGCTTTTGTTCAAAGTTCGGTGAGAAAAACAAAGATGTTACCGAATTTTGCATATATTCTGTTTCGTTGTATATAGACCTTGACAATATCTAGCTCAGCTATCTTCCCACAATTTCGATTCTAAAAGTTATTTTAAAATACGAACAGAAAACTTAAATTCTCATGCTTTACTGCCACTAACTAACCGATACATGTCGGTTTGCCAACGTTGATGATGTATGATGACTATAATTAAGGTAGATAGTGTAATATGTTGTACTATATGCATGTTGTAACTTATATTTTAGAGAGTTTTGAATGTCCTCTAACTTGGTGTATTAAAGCCGGTTGTGCGCAAAACTCCACGAGGCAAAAAAATGAGTAAAGCATGTGCACAGCTATTTAATAGAGTCTACGGCGGCATTTTGCGCAATATTTTATTAAATTAAAACTTTCCTCGCAAATTAAATTATCGCTGCCCGTACTGTAATTAATTATCCGAAAAGTTCGTCTCTCCACACTTGTTACAAGTGACGTGGACGCCGGTAATCCAACAGCCAATCAAAACGTGTTGGTATCCAGAGTAATTTGCTTCGTTGCAGCACGGCTCAAAGGCTTATCGGGTCATGTGTACATGCGTACATGCGTATACACTGCTATGCTCGATGGGATCTTGTTATATACATTGCCCAATTGTGATCGTTGTCGTTTCAATACGTTTGTGTTTTACAATGATGGGAATCAATTACAACTTCAATCAATTGTATACGCTCTATCCTTCTTTTTCAGATTTAATTAAAAGTAGCGGCTGTTGACGTTGAATTTAAACTATGTTGCCTCCCTTTACATAAAACGAACATTCTACTTTTTGCGGCTGTTTTGAAACGTGTAAAGGAGAACTAACATGAGCATAACAGTTGTAATGTAGTTGTGTGAAATGCATTTAGATTGGAATATATGTAAACGTTTTAGTTGTCCGGCAATCCTAACCGGAGTTATGAGTGTTTAGAGATAATTTCCGTCCGGTGGTGTCTGACGTCACACTGGCGTGGCATGTCATTATACTAGTATGACGTCACTGCTTTAAGCTCTATTTTTATTTCATCCATTGTACTCTTGTTTTGTTACTATGTTTCTCTTGACATTATGATGCAATGTTCACGTTGTTTTTTTTTACATTATGATAATCCTTAACATGTTAAAGCTTTAAAAATATTCATAAGAACGTCAATGACCAATCTATTGTCGTTGGTTTGTCGATTAAGGTGCTTTTATAGCTTGATGGGTTCACTCAAAAACTGAACACAGAATATACGAAATAGTAGAATATACTCTAACAACCCGTCATACGTTCGCGTCAACGCGTTTCCAAGCAAAAGCAATCAAAAGTAGGCCCACTAACCGGAAAGTAAATGACATGCTCTTTATTTATAATTGACATAACCGAACTGTCTTGCCGAGCCGATATGTTTGTCATCGACATGAAAACACAGCAGCTAGCCTTTTAACGTATCTGTGCAGCCGCAGTAGAAACTGGCCTTAGCTTACTATGACGTCACAGCTGGCGAAGCACGCATTTTCATTCCTTTGAAAAACCATTTGGAATTTATTTGACAATCTTTTTCAAGACAATTTTCTATGGTACTAATGTTAAAAATACCATAGCAAAAAAATGATGGTTGATTCTGTTTTTTGGTTTTTGGTCTACCCTGTAGGTTTAAAAAAACGCTAACAAGCTCGCTTTATAATAATATGTGGTTTAGTTTACGGTTTTGCCACCGGGGAGCGTCCTTGTTTGTAAATAACACGCTTGCTGTGGCTGAGCTTTTATGCTGCGTCTCCAAGGCGTCATATAATACTCTCACCTAACAGGAAATAATGCCTTTTCATGGTAGTGTAACACGTGACGTCACCAGGAGTCCAGTACAGGGAGTTCACGAGGCTGTACGCACAGTAATGTTGGCCACACACTCAATGTACTACATACGATGTTAAAACGACCCTTCTTGACAATGCATCAATGGTCATCAATTTACTGTATACGATGTTAAAACGACCCTTCTTGACAATGCATCAATGGTCATCAATTTACTGTATACGATGTTAAGACGACCCTTCTTGACAATGCATCAATGGTCCCAATTTACTGTATACGATGTTAAAACGACCCTTCTTGACAATGCATCAATGGTCATCAATTTACTGTATACGATGTTAAAACGACCCTTCTTGACAATGCATCAATAGTCATCAATTTACTGTATACGATGTTAAGACGACCCTTCTTGACAATGCATCAATGGTCCCAATTTACTGTATACGATGTTAAAACGACCCTTCTTGACAATGCATCAATGGTCCCAATTTACTGTATACGATGTTAAAACGACCCTTCTTGACAATGCATCAGTGGTCATCAATTTAATGTATACGATGTTAAAACGACCCTTCCTGACAATGCATCAGCGGTCATCAATTTACTGTATACGATGTTAAAACGACCCTTCTTGACAATGCATCAGTGGTCATCAATTTACTGTATACGATGTTAAAACGACCCTTCTTGACAATGCATCAATAGTCATCAATTTCTGTATATGATGTTAAAACGACCCTTCTTGACAATGCATCAGTGGTCATCAATTTACTGTATACGATGTTAAAACGACCCTTCCTGACAATGCATCATTGGTCATCAATTTACTGTTTACGATGTTAAAACGACCCTTCTTGACAATGCGTCAATAGTCATCAATTTACTGTATATGATGTTAAAACGACCCTTCTTGACAATGCATCAGTGGTCATCAATTTACTGTATACGATGTTAAAACGACCCTTCCTGACAATGCATCATTGGTCATCAATTTACTGTTTACGATGTTAAAACGACCCTTCTTGACAATGCATCAGTGGTCATCAATTTACTGTATACGATGTTAAAACGACCCTTCTTGACAATGCATCAATAGTCATCAATTTACTGTATATGATGTTAAAACGACCCTTCTTGACAATGCATCAGTGGTCATCAATTTACTGTATACGATGTTAAAACGACCCTTCCTGACAATGCATCATTGGTCATCAATTTACTGTATACGATGTTAAAACGACCCTTCCTGACAATGCGTCAATAGTCATCAATTTACTTTATTCGATGTAAAGACGACCCTTCTTGACAATGCATTAACGACCCGTTAACCGATTGAAAAACCGGACCTTTGTGGATGACATTGCACGAATCGCTTCTAACTGTACCAACATGGATGGATGGGTCAGAATGAATCCCAATCTGTTCGTGGTTTCCCTTATAAAACATCCCCAATCTTTGACTCGTCCATGCTCATACAAACTGCGCTGACATTTTATATATTCTGAACCTTCCTGCTCGTTGCGAGTACTTGGGCATGCTCTATTCTATGGTAGTGGTTGCTCATGCGCAAAACAAATACACAACTCGCGACCGGATGCTTTTACAAAATTTCTCTCTTCTGTTCGGGTAAACGAGCAATCCGTATAGACACTTCACATCCATTGAGTTCGTAAAGCGAGCGTCAAAAGACCGTTGCACGGGGTAGTAATAGAAGTAAAAGGGTGAAGAGTGAATGAAAAAAGTACTCGTTTTTTTTTTTCACACGGAGAAGGAAAACTACGGTGTGGGAAGTCACCTGTTGGTTTTTCTATACGAAACTGAAAAATTTATTTCTCTTTACATTTTAATTAAGCAACTTCATCGTGTAACATCGTGCTTAGTCAAATATTTGGGGGGGGGAGGGGAAATATGGTTAACGGTAAAAATTGATACCTCGCAATGTTAAACCACGCAAATTTGACTTTATTTTATATTATTTAATCTCAAGAATATTTCAAGATATTGGAAAAGTGATTTTTACCCGAGATTTGCTTTTGAATCAGCTAAACAATTAATTAAAAATTAAAGTTTGGAATTGATACGATGTTTTTCTGTTCTTAATTAAAAAATTTATAATCAATGTACTACAGATTTATCAACTATAACAATTACAATATTTGAAACTTAATAAATTCATTGTGTAGATGATTTGAAACAAAATCTTGAGTAAAAATCAATCTTTCAATTTATGGAAGCATTCTAAAAAAAAACAAAAAAACAAACGTCAATTTAGCTAGTTTGATCCCCTTTACCCTCGTCCGAGCAAACGCGCCCGCATGAGAGCGTCGCAATCAGCGCTACTATATACCCTACCTGTTTGGCGGACAGTCAACAATGCCCGTTAGCTTGTTTACACACTGACATCGGGTTGACACTAGTGCGCGTGACGGGACACGACCCTCTTTACTGCCCGTGCTGACATTGGCTGTGACAGATAAGCCTACAGAATCCACGAGATGTAACTTTTTCGAACAGACAATTGCGACTATCGATGCGAATGATTAATCAGTAAAACAATCACTTGCTTAAAATACGTCCCAAGAATTTACGCCTGTTCAAATATGTAATTTATTTAGCTTGCCTAAAAGAAGGTACTCTAAAATGTTTGAATATACCATGATTTCGAGGAAAATATAATCGTTGGTACTCCGTTGGTGCGAGGCGGCAAACGTTAAAATATTATATATTTTATTAAATATAATGAATGTATCCTATGCAGATATTAACCTGGTTTATAATGGAAGGTAAGGCAATAAATTCAGCAATATACAACATACATTGTAACAATAATAAAAAAGCGTAGCTAAAACAAATCAAATTTATGTTAATGTAACAGAACAACGAACACAAACCTGCTATAAAAAGAGAGAACACTGAACAATAAAAATTTTAAAACAATTTGTTCAGTAGAAATTGTATTTATGTCATTATGTATAGGCTGGTCCACACAGATTTTTAAGACATAATGCATAAGGTTTTAAGACGTTGTTTTAAAAACAACAATGAAAACAACGTCTTAAAACTAAAACTTTGTGTGAACGCCAGTACGTATTTCCTATGATCCATTTTTACGACTACGCGTTAAACCTTAAATCGTATGTCTTAAAAATCTGTGTGGACAAGCCCTAACATACACATCTTACAAAATAAGTCATTGTTGCGTTAGTGTTAAACCTCAAAGTCTGTCCTTGCTGACGCAAAGCATCTCGAGTCACCGCCTGTGTTGTTTCCTCCCCTATAGTCGCTCAATGTTAAATCAACCAAGCTGAAGTTAATTTCACATTAGTCGGCCATGTAACGACAGTTTCGTTTCCTTATAGGCCCCATATTGTCTTCTGCCCTAAGTGTGAACGCGGGTCCACTAACTGCGTTGCAATTGCTCGGTATATTATATGAACGTATAATGCGCTGTTGGTTTCGCGCTGTTCGCCTTCCGAGTGTTGGAAACAATTTCACACAGACAATTGAGCACATTACTGTGAGAAGTTGTCTACTACACAACAATTAATTGAAGTTAGACCTTGGCACAGAAGCTACTATGTGTCACACACAACTAACAATATTGTTGGGCGTGGAGTGGCTATAGTCCAATCTAGATCAAGACGCACAGCGCCAAAGAAAGACGTTGGTGTTTTTGGCGATCATCGTCCCCTTTCTTTGTATAGCACTTATGTGTAGTAGTTAGGGACTTTTTCGCGAATTGTATTTCTACGAATCGATTAAAGATCAGTTTTGTTTCGCCAAACTTTATAAAGTCTGTCCCTCGATCTTAATCTCGCCCGAGGTTACACAAACGTGAAAACCTCTCTAGGTATGAACCAAAACCACCCTCGATCTTAATCTCGCCCGAGGTTACACAAACGTGAAAACCTCTCTAGGTATGAACCAAAACCACCCTCGATCTTAATCTCGTACGAGGTTACACAAACGTGAAAACCTCTATAGGTATGAACCAAAACTACCCTCAATCTTAATCTCGCCCGAGGTTAAACAAACGTGAAAACCTCTCTAGGTATGAACGAAAATCACCCTCAATCTTAATCTCGCCCGAGGTTACACAAACGTGAAAACCTCTATAGGTATGGACCAAAACCACCCTCGATCTTAATCTCGCCCGAGGTTACACTAACGTGAAAACCTCTATAGGTATGGACCAAAACCACCCTCGATCTTAGTCTCGCCCGAGGTTACACAAACGTGAAAACCTCTATAGGTATGGACCAAAACCACCCTCGATCTTAGTCTCGCCCGAGGTTACACAAACGTGAAAACCTCTCTAGGTATGAACGAAAATCACCCTCGATCTTAATCTCGCCCGAGGTTAAACAAACGTGAAAACCTCGCTATATAGGTATGAACCAAAACCACCCTCGATCCTGTAACCTCGTTACACAAACGTGAAAACCTCTCTAGGTATGGACCAAAACCACCCTCAATCTGAATCTCGCCCGAGGTTACACAAACGTGAAAACCTCGCTAGGTATGAACCAAAACCACCCTCGATCCTGTAACCTCGTTACACAAACGTGAAAACCTCGATAGGTTTGAACCAAAACCACCCTAGATCTTATATAATCTCGCCCGAGGTTACACTAACGTGAAAACCTCGATAGGTATGAACCAAAACCACCCTCGATCTTATAACCTCGTTACACAAACGCGCAAACCTCGAGACCGGCTTCGTGTACTAATTTAATCCTCCGACGCTTCACTCATTAGCAATCACGTCACGACAGGGATCGATCACTGCAACCTCAGCGAGATTTTTAGACTCCGTGTGGTTGGTTAGCTGGATTATAGAGGCTCGCTGTCAGCTGTAACGTGCACGGACTCGTCCGGGTGACGACGTAAGATGGATAAACGAGAGGCAATGAAGCTACCCGCCAGGTTCTTGCGCCGGGACCCGGGATTATTTCTCATTAGTTGGTCATGTTGGATGTCGCGAGCGTCGTGCGAGATTACAATAATAACGGTCTGCACGCGGCGGCGACGACGACGCTAAGTAAGAAATAATCTCGACGAAAAGGCGGCGCGAAAAGTTCGTGAGTCGTTGAAGACGCCGCCACTTTTCGAACAAAATGAGATCCCAAATTTGCGTTAATCCGCGCTACTTGCTGTGACTGAAGAAACGTTGGACATTTTCACATGGAAATAAGTTTAATCCTTGCAGAGACAGGTCTTGAGAAATAAGGATGAAAAAGACTTTGGATTTACATAGAAAGGAGAAGTTTTTTATTCAAACAAAGGGCTCTGGTTCACACTGAGCGTTCTATATATAAGTACGCGATAATGAGTGGAGCTATATAGTTTCTGCTCAAAGACTGAATGATGTTTGCTGATGAATAAGATTACGTTGATGAATTGTAATTGGGTCAAGTATTTACACCTTTCCACGTAGAAAATATTCTCAAGAGGTTACGTTACTTTCATGTACAGAGATGTTGTAAAGATATACCACTCGGACAGTAAAACGTGGAAAAGGGTTATCGTAACAGTCACGCAGGTAATTTATGTATTCATACAGCTTGCTTCGTACAGAAATGTAGTTAGAACTGTTTGTGTGGTGTGTGTGTTTGTGAAAGAAAACATTTCTATGGAAATAGAAGCTGAGAATGGTGGTTAGCACGAAAAATACCTGTTATCAACTGCTGTCTAGAGTGTACACGTTTTGTAGGTATTTTTAATCAATTTGAAACCAACATAACAAAATAGAAACATCTGCTCCGCGGTATTTTCTTTAAGATCTCGTTTCAAGTAACTCCCAGCGTCTCATTTCCCGTATTATTTTCGTAATTTTCCCTCATACTTTAGTCCACATTATATTCTCCCATTCTCCTCGTCCTCTTTCTTGCCAAATGTTCATTTTCTAAAGAATAAAAGAACGAAACATCAATTTTTACTTATTGATTAAATCCGCCAGGCGCGGCTTTTACATTTAACGAAGGAGAAGCAATACAATATTTGTCTGTAGTAACTTCACGTTACTAAAATTAAGAGAAGGGTTCGTTTTGTTTAGTTTAGTCTATACCGTTTAGGAATACTAAAGAACATAATTGAAAATCAAGTTGAAGAGAAGAAAAGTCGAGGCTGATCACGATTGAAATACGTGCAACACAGAGAATCCGGGGTGTGTGCAAGTGAGAGAAGAAAGTAAAGAATGAAAAGTTTCACAGCAGTCCACGAACTGATTGTTTCACGAATTAGAAGAAAATAGCGTTTTTCTCTCAAATGGGATTGCTGTTGAATTCAACAATAGAATGCGCCACCGTCGACTGTGAACAATGCAATATGGCCGCAGAATCCAAGGTCCGTCGATGCCCTGGCAGAGGCCCGGTAAACCTGAGTTCGACGAGCCCCCATAAACGCCCTCTTTCGCTATATGGAAGAAAATACGTTTAGCAATTACGATTTGTTATCGTGTTTTCCAATGGGCTGTACTCAGTGTGCACTGATACATCTATTGTATTGTTGGTTGTTGTTGTTTTAATTGTTAAAGGTGCACTCAGTGCGGTCCAGTGCAGCCATTGGAAAACGCCATATGTTTAATGGAGATCCGGCTAGATTCGTCTTTCCTTTTTAGGTGATAATGAAGTCATTTTCACAAGGACGGGCATAATCAACTTTTTTTAAGACTAGGCCTAGGCCAAGTATCAACTGTCAGATTATACTGCGACTCCCTAGGCCCCGTTTCTACTGCACGAGTCCGTGTTGCAACTTTTAATCTCGAAGGCAGGGGCTACATAATATCAAAACAAAATAAAATAAATCCTATTTTTTTTAGTGTACCCACTCAGTCACATAAATGATTTTCAGTAGGGGACTTAAATAATTCAAAGCTAGTAAACCAACCCTGTAGGCTCCGAACACCATCGACGAGTGAGCGATATAACCAACCAAAGATCCGTATACAATATTTAAATATCAAACATGGGATGTTTTTATACACAGGGTAATTTTGAAAGGAATCAAGAACTGTTGCATGGTTGGGGCTTAAATTGACAATAGGTTTACTAATTCCGCTGGCCGCGTGTAATCCTCACATACAACATAGACGAGCCTAAGTGAATTACCCGTACTAGATCCTGAAACTGTGACGTCACAAACAGTGTTTGCTGCTCAATTAGGCCGCGTGAATGCGTTCGTTTGTTCATCGCGTCCGCTCGGACCGACAGAGGCGCGATCACAAATCAACACGTTGGACTAAAAGTGAAACTAATTAGGTTTCGTTATATCTACACCTGTTTTTTTTTTTTTTTTTTTTTTTTTATAATTCAATAATGTAATTACATTTTCCCGTTTGAAACGCGCCACTTCTTTTCAATTTCCGTTTCAATTTTATTAGATTTTGTTATTTTATTTTCAAACTATACAAACAACGTGGAAATTACATGTGAAATGAAACAAAACATACACATTTGACCAAAGTGAATCCATTATCATGAAGTAACATGAAAATAAAATCGAGATTCAATATGTATGCAGTAAATTTTAATTAAGACACCATAATAACAGCCAAAGTAATAACCGAAAATAAGAATTATATTAATAATGTTACAATATCTTTATACACTGACGAAATAGAATCTATTGTAGATATCAATTCAATTCAATTCAAGTCATTTTATTTAGCTCAACTTACAAAAATCATTGCACGAAACTAACCTGTGATAATTGATAATAACAAGCACATAATTTGACCACCTGACAAGAACAGTTTCCAGATTTCCTAACAGTGGACATGTCTTTTCGTTACTTATTTCAAAAATGTGATATCAAAATCAATATTCCTGGAATGCAATTCCACCTAGTTTATCGATTATTTGTCGCATAGTTCGATGAATGTCGTACAATTCTATTTATCGTAGCCATTCGATATAGTAGCGAGGTGTTCATAAAATTAATAACACTCGGTTTCAAAACTGCACTTCCATTGAAGTAGTCTGTGTGATTCCACAATGGTGTATCAGGCCTAGGTTTCAGCAGCCTAGGACGCCACCTCTCTGGGGAACTATACAATTGCGATTATAATGTGTCAATACTTTTTATTACGTTCAACTGAAAACGAGTGCAGTATTACAGGCAACCAATACAATTACGGTGTTAAGTACATAAAAGTTTGTACTATTAGGTCATACAGGCACACCCGCAATTTAATTGATCCATAACAGATTCACAAGCAGTATTTTAGCTTCTATTGCATGTCATTTTAAGGTGAATTATTTTGATGACCTTTTCAACAGATAGATATACGAGAGTTTTAAACTTAGAGAATTTGGCATTCTGATCAATCAAATGAAACGAGCCAGGATTATTTTAGTGGGAAGGAGGGGGGGGGGGGGGGGTTTACACTTGGCCTACCGTTCTTTTTATTGTATTTTTTTAATGTTTTTGTCTTTCTCTTGAAATTTTTCGGATATATTTTTGACGGTTTTGGTTCTAGTTTTTTTGTTCATGCAGTAGACTTTTGTAGTAGTGGTGGCAGGGGAGAGGGGGATTCCTTACACTTGGCCTACGGTTTCTTTTCTTTTTTTTTCTTTCTTTTTTTTTTCTTCTCTTGATATTTTTCGGATATATTTTTGATGGTTCTTGTTCTCGGTTTGTTTCTCAAGAGAGTCGTCTTGAAAGTGTATTCGTCGTGGAGTGTACGAGCGAGTCTCGCATCGCAGAGTTGTTGTTCACCGCAGGTTGCATGTTGATTGCAGCTTTAACGAGATGCCATGTCGGCGCACCAATAACCTTTCATATCACTGATCGAAGAAACGAGATACATTTCAAAAACTGGAGCACGAGCTGCACTCGTGAATGGTTATTGTGCAAGTTTCTGCTATACGGTTGTCATGCAAATTCGAACGGGGTTATGTGCAGACAAGCGCAATGCAAAACGTTCTATGTCGTGCGATTTACCACAACACTAAGTTCAAAACAACACCGAAGGAAACACAAGACCACAGCTCGAAGTTATAGTTGAAAGGGATCACGTGCGGATGTGATGCTGACATAGCTTAAACGACTAAGTTTATGTGGGAAGGTAATACGGCTGCTTGTTGCAACTGTTGCCAGACAGAGCCCTGTGGCGCGCTCTGTTATCCGCCACCACAATCAACGACCGTGCAACACCACCTTAATACTACACCTACAAAGTGGTATCACTTGTTTGTGCTGTGTATACTGTGTAGTCTGTAGAGGATGAAACATCACAAGCAGTAATGATGTCAAAACGGTGTAATATCAAGTTGAAGACCTAATACTAGGTCTATAGATGACGTACGATTGATAAACATATTTTGTGTAATTGCACATTTTCAAAGCTACCATATTGGTGACGAAAATTGTTGATGTATGTTAGTGACCGTATATACTTGAGTAGACTTGTACCCTTCATACAATTTATTTCAGTATCACTCTCAACAGCTCTTTTCAAACCTTTCCTCGCATATTCTTTGGTTCTCCCTCGACTGACAACCCTTAGTATATATGAAATACCACTATTTAACCAAGCATTCTTGCTTTGTTTACAAAACCGTATAAATAGAAATTAGCAACCACTTTAGAATGAGTGAAGCCAAAGAAAATGAACGCGGAACATATTAATATGTACATCTCTCACGGTATTTTGTGCTACAGCTTTGACAAATACCTTCCGAGCTGGAAACTCTAGCTCCAGTTGGCATTTGTTCTTTTTTATTTCTGCTTTTTATATTATTTATATAAGGAAATCTCTGCGTTTTGTGATAACGATAAAATGTGAATAAATCTTTGTGTTCGTGGGTTTATGTCTTGCGTTAGAAATTTTATTGTATTCCATCTGCTCTTTTATGGGCGTATATAACCCTGGGCCCGGATTCACAACAGGTTCTAAGTCTTTTTTTGGTCTTATCTCTAAGACAGGCCTAACTTTGAAGCTCTTGTGTATCCAGGAACATATCTGAGAACATACTTTCTTTAAAACATTATTAGAATGTTTGTTGTGTCTTTGTTTCCACCAGCAAATAGTAACTTCTTCATGTAGCCTCAGTCTGGTTTTACAGGAGGTCCAAAGTTAGATTTGCTTAGATTTAAGACCAGAAATAGACTTAGGATCTCTTGTGAATCCGGGCTCTGGTTTCTGTGCGTTTTAGGCCCGGATGGAGAGATGTTACCTAGTTGGGGGATCCCCAGGGATGCTATGAGATTGCATAATGTTTTTCATAAGTAAAACCAACTCCTTGTCAATTAGGATTTTAAGACCAGTTGTGTGTCCTTGCAAGCTCATGTTTTTTCAGTTCTTGGAGTATAGTAACATTCAATTGTATAACTTCTACACATTATATCTGGGCCTTAGTGCCAGATGCACAATGATTCGTTTATGGTTGCTATGGAGTTTGTTCTTTTTATGGAAAATAGCATGTAATAAAACAATTCCGTAGCAACAAATCCTGTACTTAACTTGAGAGTTGTTTGTGCAGATCAAGTCATACATAATGTTGGATTTCTAGCTCGAAGTTGCAACAGAACACGATCATTGTTTTGTGTTTCTACTTTACTAATCCGCAGCTAGATTCAAGACGATATCAATGATAATATGCCTCCGATTGTTCCATTTTTCATTTGCCAAACGACAGTTTAACCACTTAAATATAATTTGTAGAGTTAATACAGTTGAATGTTACTTTACTCAAAGTACTGAAAAAGCATGACCTTGAACTACAAAACTGGTCTGTGAATCCCCCAACAGACTGTGATAGCGTTACGAGGGTACGTTCTTTAATAACAACGAATTAAACGGCTCACGACTGTGCATCACGTGATCACCCGCGTTCTTTATTACAACCCCCGTCGTGTCCGCAGAGCGACCGGGCGTGTCCCCGCTTAATTGTTTGCTCGATGTTCATGTCACGGTTTCTGTTTTTAATTAGCCATTCATATTTTTCTTTTCGAAACGCATTTTTTTAATCTCGTTCTGAACTCGACCGAAATTAATTATCAACATCCGTGTGGTTGCTCGAGCAGTGATGCATGCGCGTTCGTTCTTCTTTCTTTCTTTCAAGGAACCAATCAGGTTCGGCGGATGAAAGCGGGGAGCGCTGCGTTCGCCCGATTAGATACGAAAAGACGCGGAGAAGATGTGGCAACGCTGTAAACCAAGCAACACTGTGCGGTATTTGCTTCGTTAGAGCGGGACGACGCCCGCTGTTTTGTGTCAAGTATGACCGAGCATGCAGCCCTGTTGGTTTATGGACCAGCTTTATGGCGCGCAAAGTAAAGATTGTTATACCATGCATGCTTTGTGGTTATATTGACGTCAATCACGCGAGGTTGCTGACGAGTTTAAATTACCACACATGGACAAAAAACAAGAAAGTTGTTATAATCTCATAGTGAGTTTAATATTTCACAGTATTATATCCTGGCTGATGTTGCTTTTAACTTTTGATCTGCTTCAGAGTTCATTGTTTTGGTTTCCATCAATCTTGAAAACTGGGCCGTATTGAAGTAACTGGTCATTTTTTACTGTTATGGATTTGGATGTATTTGTAACAACGACGATACTCAAAACTAAATTTGTGCCCTAATTGAAACAACAATGCTTTGCGAGAGCTTAATTCTATTTTTAAGATTTGGTATTTTTATGTTCGAATGGTTGAACTTGTTGTGTTTACGACATTATGACATTATAAGATGTCGAATGAGCTTTATACTTTCAATTCATGATTTGTATTTGTGATTTTTTTGTATTTGTTAATGTTTTCATTTGCAACAAAACACGCAATATTCGTATATCAAGCCCTTATTACGAGCATTGAAACACAATAGAATATAACCCATTATACAGGTCGTCCCATTTGTAGCAGACTGCCTTGCTTATTATCACTTCACGGTTGTTATGAAACTCGCTTATGTGTCTCAATATAAAACGTCAAAATAAAATCGGTATTAAACTCCCGAAACACCATTTTGCTCTTTCCCTTTCCACAATTTAGATTTTATTTCATCTCCGTTTTTGTGACCGACTTTTACAAAATAAACTGAACTGGAGTGCATTTAGGTGTTACGAATTAACCGAGAAGTAAGTGTCATCCTAAAAAGGAACGTTGCTATCTATGTTCAATGCCACTCTTCATGTGAGGTCGTTGAGACAGCCTGATGTCTCATTTCATATCAATACTTGCCGCGGCCTCTCAGAGTGTTTTGGACAGTCTATATTTTGGTGCCAACCTAAGAAACACCCTGCCAATCACTAAGATTGGTATTGTGGAGATCATAATTGTCAATCATCCCCATTATTCAGCAAAGCACTCACCTTCTCAGCTGGTACCGACAGCTGAATGTGAAGAATGTCGCCTCGGCTCGACTACGGACGGGTATCGCTCCCTGTATATAGGGGAAGGTAACCCCGTTTTGTAAATGTGTGTCCACCCCGTTGTATGCCGCTTGAGATTTTAGACAAGATTGATATTTACAACTGTCAACAAAGGAGGCGACGGCTAAGTCACCCTTTGTGTGTAGTGATTGGCAGGGTGCTTCTTAGGTTGGCACGCAGAGTAGCTGTTACGCGTTGATAGCTCATCTCATTCATAACGCCGACAAGCTAACAGAGATCAAAGTAATCAGTTGCAAATACATCTGTATTCGTTTAATTTAGATTAAGCTTAATTAAGGAATCGAATGATCTTTAGTTGAACACGTGTGACCTGGAGCAAATTTGATTTTGTAAATGCTCATATATACAAATAAACGTAAAGTGGGCGGAACTAAAATGTGTACTCATTACACGTTCATAACCCCCTTACAATATGGTTTTGTAGGCGTCTTACTCTCATTATTGGGTTGTTAAGTCCAATTACGTTGTACAGCTATTACTGGAAGAAAAAATGAAGTTGAGCAGTTGAATTTATGTAGGGCTACATAGTATAAACTCACACGTATTGGTATAAAACGTGTGGAAAAAATGTTATACCTACAATAGTTTTTAATATAAACATGTTTGCATCAATCGGTATCCAAATTTGTGTTTTGTATACCGTTGAGTAAAACAATTTTCGAACAACTAAAACTATCACAGTTACATCTTTTTTTAAATTTCGTAATAAGAATAAAAATTAACCTTTATTGAGAAAAACGTCATGGCTGCAACCATTTGGATGAACATAGGGGTCCAGCGTATATTAAAACAATATTACAACCTAAAACGAATATTAGGGGGGGGGGGGGGGGGGGCGATGAATTTGATGTATTATTAAAAAAATACGACTGTGAAGAATAATGGTGGACTGTTTAAGAACATAAAAAACAATTTTGTCTAATAATGAAATGGTTTCCGCTGTATATACAAAAATTCCAACTCCCTACTTTGTTTTTTCTTCCAGAAGTAGCTTCAAGGTAAGTAGCTTGACTTAACAATAGAATATCAAAGTAATGCTCACAGAATATGTGTACAAAATGTTTGTGATCATGATTAAACTACCATATTTTAGTTTGTCAGTCTATATCCAAAAGCGCATTATGTGCATTCGTGTCTTGTTCTTGTACGACTTGGGTGAGTTTTGGTTAGTATGTTTCTTCTCTCAGTCTTTCCGCCAGTTCATTACAAATGTCACCTTCACTTTAGGGGTCTAGTTAGCAAGACATTGTGTCTACGCTCCTATTGTGTTGCCGTCTTGGTGTCCGTGTTTTTAACGTTTCAGCGTTCTGCTATAAAGTGACCTCGTCACTTAAGTAGACGAGACGAACACAACTCCAAGGAAATGAGATATAATCTAAATTTATTTTAACACTGATTACGGAGGTGTTGTCGGCTCTAAATATATTAAGATAAAATTATTGTTTGGGCACACCTATTTTGTAAACACGCAACTTATAAATATTGCACAGTTACATTCGTTTTTGGAACCTACGACATATAAGCTGCACAGATTTTTAACGAAACGTTCTTGTGTAAAATAAAAATGCGTAAAAAATATTTTCTCATGGAAAACAATCTAGATTCTAGAACATTATTTGTTATTTAATTATGCATTGTTTTAAGAAGTTGTTTTCATCTACGGCCCAGTTTAGTTTCTTAGATGAAGTTGGCGACTCATTCTTTTCAGTCATAGGTTTCATTCAACCATAAGATACGGAAATATTGAGGGACTTCAATGATAGACTGTTGACAGACAGATGGACAGACAGACAGATAGACAGACAGACAGACAGACAGACAGACAGACAGACAGACAGACAGACAGACAGACAGACATACAAGACACGTGAGGAAGCCTGATCCTATCCTCGCGAAACGTATTGAATAAGGTCAACGTCTAATTCTAAACTGCAAGGCATGTGGTTATAACCGTTTAAGTATTAATATATCATCGATATATATGATATAACTTACCTTACGGTGTAAGCCACCCATATATCAAGAATAAGATGTATTTTGCTCAAAGTTTAAGGATTATATATTTTTTTTAATTTGCATTCTTCTGATATTGGGAAACATTTTTTTCCGGAACGTTGAGCAAAATAAATCACACTTTTAATATAATCACACTTTAAATATATATATATATATATATATATATCCTACATGTGGCTATATATATAAATAGCCTACATGTGGCTTACACCGTAAAGTAGGTTAAATCAAAATGCGCCACGAAAATTTACTACAGTATATATATGGCTTATACTAATTCTTTTTGGTTCACACTGTAGTATTTTTGTCGCAATACCTTCGTAAATTAGTAGAAGCAATTAAAGTCCTGTCGGCGGTACCCGGTACAGAGTTATTCTCGTTGTCACCTCCTGCCGTGCAACTGAGCGTATAATATACTCTTTGTACCCGGGGGGTTGTTCGTCGTCACTCATTAGTTTTAATTGGCCATCAATCTGCTTGTGATTTGTTGGTGATTACAACCTGGGGGAGGTTCATGCACACACGAAGCATGCATGGTACCGAGTGTACCTTGCACTAACGGCCGGCAGCCATTCTTCATGTGAGTCACAAACAAAATGGCCGACTTGCTATCATAGCTGTGTCGCTGCTCGCTGTTGCTATAAGTTTCACGTCACACTTACAGAGGGGTTTTTATGTAGGAAACCGTATATATATATATATATATATAGCACTACTACTACACTATACTACACACACACACACACACACACACACACACACACACACACACACACACACACACACACACACACACACACACACTATTACTATATATATATATAGTAAGAAAACATTTTTCGGTTTAACCAATCCAAATTTTATTTCAAATAATAAGTCAACGTTTCAACGACTTTAGCGTCATTTTGCAACCAACAAAATCTAAGAAATCATATATATATAAGGTTTCCTACATAAAAACATATATATTGTTTTCTACATAAAAACATATTTATAAATATTAATTCCAACATAAAAATATATTTATATGAAGAAAACCCTAAATTAAAAACCAACTTCGACTGGGAATCGAACCCAGGTCTCCCACTTGCCGGGTGGCCCTTTGACCCCTAGACCGAGACCACCGGGACTGGCAATATTGTGCGTTATAACATATATATATATATTTATATTAATTTCCCTAGTGCTTTTTGTGTGTTAGTTTGTTTTACGGTGCATGTATGAAAATAAGATTTATGTTCCTCAACGTTTCGGGAAAATTACATCTCCAATCCTCAAGAGATCAAAAAATAAAAAGGCAAAAAAAATCTTTTTTTAATATATGTATCTACCTAGTACTTGTTTCAGTAGTTGGTAGGAACTAGAGAAGTAGAAAATTAAGTTGGTACTGTTGGTTTCTGCTATTTCGTAAGTGTGAGACTTGGGACAGCTCTACCGTAAAGTTATTGAACTAGACTGTGTACTGTGTTTTACGGTTAATTGGTTTACATTATGTTAAGCGACGGCAGCTGTGTACATTGAAGTGTCAGCAATTAGCGCTTAGCCTGTGCTTGATGCGCCTCCCCCTCCCCCCCCCCCTCGCTCTAATACACATGGCGGGATCGACCGGCGTCTAACTTACCTGTCACGTGCAGCACAAGTGTGGGCGCTGTGACACCCTATGTTGGCCACAGCGTTCATTCTCCCAAGAGAGAGACAAGTGGTGTGATCAAGTGCCACTATAACGCGATATATCCTTCGTGTTATAATGCACAATACATAATCTTCTGACATCGATCAAACGTTAATAAAATAATTATATATGTACTTGTTTTTTAATTTAACTTTGTACTAGAAATATGAATTTAGATTTGGCCATTGTGGCTTTGGAACAGTGAATTTATTTGAGTTTTCAGACTAACGACAGTCTAAAAGATAAATTTGCACTCGGTTCGACCGTCTTGTATGTGTATAAAATGTTACAAATTATAGGAAGTTATATGTTTTTGGTCCTATTCTTTTTGGATCTCAGCACGTATTATCAGATTCAAATACTGTCCCTGTTCTTTAAAAATCAAAATAAGATAAGGGAAAATGAATAGTTTATTCGTTGATGAATCATTATCACGGAAAGCATCAATTAAAGGTAGTGTGTTATGTAAAGCGATGCATTGGTAATATTATACTCGTTACTCCACGAAAGAAATGTATTTTCATACTATGCATTCCAGACTCATTTATAATTCTTCCCCAATTTGAACCATTCCACTCATGTTCATTGTTTCATTATAAATTTTCAAAGTTAAGAAAAAGAAAAATGTTGAATTCAACACTAGGCATAAACAGGACTCTTTTCTGTAGTCAAATATTTACTTTTAGCGAAGTTGTATTGGTATTATTGTACAAATGCGACGATATCAACGGTCCATATTCTTAGAAACGTATCCGCAAAGTTTCCACTGTTTATTGACTCAGTATTTCAATGATATTCCAATCAGAATTGATGATTTTCAGATTTGATCTAGAAAGCCGTGATTTGCTCTATCTAAGGATTCTAGATAAATTCTGAAAAAGGTCTATTGAATTCGTATACGTGTTACAATTTTAAAGCTTGCACCCACTTTCATTGCACAAAGTAACACATTCTAATTCATAAAAAGATACATTTAAATTTATAAAATTGGCGTGGAAAACGGCAAATGAAATGCAAGAATAATAATAATATTAGACCTACTTCAGTTTATTTTCCATTTGGGCGAGTATTTTTTTGACATGTCAATTTATTTGTTTTGTGAATAATTTCCCCTTTTGAATAACGTGCATTGAATAACTTGGAGGGGATGCGACAAGCGTACTTGGGAGTTGGACTAGCCCGCGCTAGGGGATGTTTAGACCTGGGGTGTGAGCTCAGTGTTTTGTTTTTGAATTAGCCTCACACGCGCTTGTCAGCGGAAGTGTGAAAGTGCGTAGGAAGCGGGGCCCGCACCAACGCGACACAAATTAGATGACTGACTTAAAATGCTAATGAGAAGCAGAGTGGAATGGAATGAAACCCCCGACGTAACCAAGAGCTCTACCCACCCTACCGTGCTCACTGAGGTAGCAACATACATTTCACTGTTATAATTTCATAATTTCTGTTATATATTTCACTGTTATATATAGACTTTAGGCTTTCTTAGTTTGACGCTCCCCTGCTTCTCCCCTCCATCGCTATGTGACCCCCACCTCACCCCCGTGACAACCCAACATTCATATCATATTCATTCATTTCATATTAACGTATTTATTTTCGGTCATGTTTTTTATACTGAGCAGTGTTCACATAATTTGGGGGTGGAGCTTTTAGGCTTTGCCAAATCTGCACTCTATAGCGACAGTTTCGTGTACTCTTGCTGTAACCGGATTGTACAGCATTGCTTCTCTAAACATCCCATCTTGAATATACCTGAATCTGCTTACATACTTGATAAGAACTCAAGGGTATAGTCTTGTTTTTCGTTATTAGTTATATGGTCCTCGAGCGTATCCGCCTGATAGCTATGGTAATGCCGGGGTCTATGTAAATGTAATGTTTTATTACAACGTTTGGGTTACATTTAATGACCGGATTCTCATGTTTTTATATACGCTGTGCATGTTAACTATAGTCAGCTAGTGTGTATATGTGTACTTTCCGCGACTTGTGATGTGGAGGCAAATCTACCTGTTGGGTTGTTGTTTGGTGTGACTGGATAGTGGCGAGCGTAGGGTTGAACGATGCGTGTGGGGCTTTTTCTGCTTATATGGATATTTCAAAGAAAGGGCTGGAGAAGAATATTCAGCTACATTGTCTACAAGTTCCCAGATAATGAATTTAGGGAATTTGGATTTTCATGCAGAAGAATTGTAATGGTTGTAACTGCTTTAATGTAGAGATTCTGCGAAGAAGGGAGGAGGGAGGAGTCTTTAGCCATAATTCCCTTCCTCTCCTTGTTCCCTTAGCTTTTAGTGCAAAAGGGTTTAGAGGATTTGGAACAATTTTTAGTATAACTTCAGTATTCATTTCTCTTCATTTTAGATGCGTATGCTTATTATACTTATAAAAACAGTTCCCATTTATGTAATCTAATACCTTACTAAATAGTACGCCATTAAAAAAAAGAAGAAGTAATACAAAGACAGATGTCTAGGTTTGTAGCTTGTTGAGACAAATATACTTGTATACGTATTTCAGTGTTTTTGAGGAATATACATTTCATACGTTACTATCTTGATCATTCAAACCCCTCCAGAGAGCCAAACGCAATTTCCCTTACTATTTTAAACTGCTATGTCTAAACCTCGTGATATAACTCACTTTAGGCAAGAAGTCACTGTTTTAAAATTTAACTTGATAAAATTACCGTCTTACATTAATTATGTCATAACATTCTCTCATGGAACTCTCTCGACTTAGAAGTGCGATCTAGATAATGCGCTGTGGATCCATTCAGATGGTAATTCACGACAGTTAACATTGTTAATTGGCATGTTCGTCTGCAGGTAACTCTAAGCCAAGTCATGATTGTATAGCTAATCTGGAACTCAGACAGGTGTGTA